>FR997761.1:14505148-15106601 GCA_905475315.1 Autographa pulchrina | reverse complement strand
AACTTGTAAACAATTCCACTGTGTATTCTGTATGTCATTCGATCTGAATAAACTATCGTTCTTGAATTAACTATTGTTCATAGCACGTTGTTTTATTATAGGTTATGGGCCCAGACCCGTTTAAAAGCTTAGATATTGTTAGAATTATCAGTGTGATGAACAATAGACTGTACTTTTACCATTAGACTTGTGTGTAAAGTGAACAGTGAGCAAAAACCGTTTTTTCATTAAAAGTAACAACGTGTGTGACAGTCATAGCGTCCAGTTCGAACTATCTTGTTAGCGTACCTAAATAACAAGGGCGCGAAAACTATAGTGAGTGGTGTTTCGCCGCAGAGAATTTTGGAAGGAATGGTTGGGTGTATAAAACCTCAGCCCAATCATCCACCAGTAGCTGCAGATGACGCGAAAACAAAGGCCAAGCTGATACTAACAATCGACCCGGCTCTTTACGTTCATATAAAAACCGTGAGAACATCGAAAGAATTGTGGGATAAATTGAAGATGTTATTCGATGACTCAGGATTTACTAGAAGAATAAGGGCTAGTTTCACAGGTTACGGATAAAGTCTCTGATAGCCTATTAGGAACTTATCTGCCAGATAAACTACAATTTTTGGTTTCACAGGTGTCGGATAGCGATATCTGGTAGATAAAGCATTGGTTAAGTTATCAGCTAAATCAACTGGCTGTTAAGGAAGTTTTCATCTACATTATAGTAGATTTCGAGTACCCCGCGATCCCGGCAGTTGTATCTTAATCATAGTGCAATAAGTGCCAGTTTTCAATGTTATTGATAAAAAGTTTCAAGTGGCGGGAACGAAAATAGTTTAAAGCGTTAAAGCGTGCTTTGCATCGATTGCAGTTACAAGTGTTACAAATATTCAAACATGGACTTATTTGAATTTTAAGAAGACGAATTTGATGAATATTTCGAACGTATTATGCGACCTCGTAGAAATCGAGTGATTAACCGTAGACCTAATTGTTTTGAATCACTTGACGATGAAGATTTTAGGAATCGATTTAGGCTTACCAAACAGGCTGTTGTTTACATGCTATCGTTAATAGAAAGTGATATAAAAACTACAACGGACTAGTAAGTAAAAAAATCAAATACCTATACTTAAAAATGACTATTTTAATGCAAATTTATTTAATCGATATTCTTTCTTCACTAACTGGATACAATTAATTTTTAAATAAATTCAATAACATACGATAGGTAAGAGATAAATTATTAATTACCACATATTTTCAATGATCGTGGCGGTTTTCTTCGTTTTACGTTTAATAACTACTTAATTAACATTGACCATTAAATTTTCAGTAACTTTGCGGTTCCACCAATGCAGCGATTACTTATAACTCTGAGATACTTTGCAACTGGGACCTTTCTAATTGTATGTGATGACTTCGGTGGAGTAAGCAAGACCTCAGCCTGCAGAATCATTCACAAAGTTTCTGAAACAATAGCTAAATTAAGACCTGATTTTGTGAAATTCCCATCAAATATAGAAAATATAACACAAGGATTTTATGATATTGCAAGATTTCCCAGGGTTGTCGGAGTTATAGATTGTACTCATATTAACATTAAATTACCTGGTAAGGAGACTATCCAACATATAAAGATTTTTTGGATTTGAACCAGAATTTCCTCAGATTGGCGCGTTCAACCAAACAAACTCTTCAACTTTCAAATACCTATTGGTATAGGATATACATTATAGTGTGATTATTTGTTTTCAGGGGGCAACATTGCTGAATGGTACCGAGACCGGAAAGGCAACTTTTTAATGAATGTCCAAACAGTAGTGGATTCTAAATTAAAAATCATGGACATAGTTGCTAGATGGCCAGGATCATGCCATGACCAAACTATTTTTAATAATTAACGGATAAAGCAAAGATTGGTTGACAAGAGAATTTGGAAATAATTTTATTCTCGGTGATAAAGGGTACGAAAATAATTATTATTTATTAACACCCCTTCACAATCCACAGACACCTGGTGAGCATTTATACAATGAGTCACAAATTAGAACTAGAAATGTGGTAGAAAGATCATACGGCGTCTGGAAGAGTAGATTTCCAGTATTATCGAAAAAAATCACTTTAGATAATTCGAAAGTACAAGCAATTTGACGGGCCTGTTGGTCTAGTGGTTAGTGACCCTGACTGCTATACCGGAGGTCGTGGGTTCGATTCCCACCCAGGACAAATGTTTGTGTAATGAGCACGATCATTTGTTCTGGTTGTCTGGGTGTAATTTATCTATAATATGTATGTATTTAGAAATATATAAGTATGTTTATCAGTTGCCTGGTTACCATAACACAAGCTCTGCTTAGCTTGGGATCAGATAACCGAAAAGATTATGTTTAGTGGGTATGTAAGTATTAATAAATCGACGTCCCCGGGGAATAAACCGGTAATCGCAAAAATCAAATTTTACAGAAAAAAATATTTAGTGTTTTTCGAGTATATCTCTTTAACAAAGGGGAATAATGAAAACATTGTTATATGACGGAAAAGCTAATTTTTACTCGAACAGTTTAAAGTATTAAGTGTAACTATTAGATATACACAGAATTAGTTATTCACCAAAATACATATAACCGAAAATGGTTTCAAACAATTTTTAGGGTACTGATATCTTACGATCCTGACTTATCAATATTATTCCAGTAATGTTTACTTACCGAATTATTATTGTAACTTTCTTAAAAATCTTTGGCATAATAGTGCTTTACTGGATTATTCAACGTGTTTTTTCATTACAGACAGATATTGTAATCTTCAGTTACCGACTTATTATGGTAAAATTACAAATAACCATAAGAAGGTAAAGTAATGTAACCCGTATTTTATAGCAAATTTTTGGTAGTCATATTTTCGTAATCATTAAAAGCTGAGTATGTAAAATAATTTTGTTATCGGTATCTTCGAGAGAATAATTAAAGAAAACTCATAAAATGTATTAAAATTATAATATTTATTAGGAACAAAGTACTCATAGAAATCACAATTACAATCAGTCAAAATATAAAAAGTAGCCAAGTAATAAAAAAAAATATTATTAAAAAAATTAAAAAACGCCTGCCATGTCAAAAAAATATTAAAAAGTGAACTAAAAAATTAAAAACAAGTCAAATATTTGCAGTCGGGGTCGGTTACTTGGAACAATTCATTACAGGTCCCCCGACTGCAAATATTTGACTTGTTTTTAATTTTTTAGTTCACTTTTTTAATATTTTTTTGACATGGCAGGCGTGTTTTTTAATTTTTTTAATAATATTTTTTTTTATTTAATACGTTTTAGTGATAAATAATATTTTATAGAGCGCTACAACACAAAAACATGACACAACACAAAAAAAAATCGTTCGGAACCCTTTGCAGGCGATTTCGACTCACACTTGACCATTTTTTAATGTCCACATAGCCTATGTCACTCGGGATAACTCAAAGCTTCTAATGATACCACAAACATTGAAATCGGTCAAGCCTTTTAAAAGTTATGGTGGAATAAAGAAACTCACAAACATACATACATACATACATACATACATACATACATACATGAACCCTGAAAACATAACACTCCTTTTTGGGCAGTCGTGTAAAAACATTAATAACTAATCAGTATTATCATCATTGGTCTCATTATTATCGCCGCGATCATTACAATTTTCTACAAAAATCAAAGACTCATAAAATGTGTGGTAATACCGTGGAATCGCACCACTATTGCACAAAGAATTTAAATAAAAAATGCCTTTCTTTGGACCGGCCTGTTGGTCTAGTGGTTAGTGACCCTGACTGCTATACCGGAGGCCGTGGGTTCGATTCCCACCCAGGACAAATGTTTGTGTGATGAGCACGATCATTTGTTCTGGTCTGGGTGTAATTTATCTATAATATGTATGTATTTAGAAATACATAAGTAAGTTTATCAGTTGTCTGGTTACCATAACACAAGCTCTGCTTAGCTTGGGATCAGATAGCCGTGTGTGGGATGTCCCGGAATATTATATTATATTATTATTTCTTATAGGAAGAGGTTGATGATAAGGACGTTCCAATACAGTATCTTCTTTCAAAGCATCTAGCTTAGGTTTTCGCCAACGTCCGCGTCGTTTGGTTTGGAATTAATTTGAAATATTTAATTCAGAATATGCCTTATCAAAATCATATTTAAAGACGTGAGTCTTTATAGACTTGGACAGGGAAATGGTTAAGTCTTGGTAGTCTCACCAAGCCTTTGGTTGTGGTACCAAACACGACCATTAACCCGGCCCTAGGGGATATAGAGGCACCTTCTCTATCTCCCACTTGGGTAATTCTCGTCCGGCGCGTCCTTGCCGCGGGGGTGGGCACTCTTCACTTCAGTAGGCCGAGGTGAACGAGTGGCCGAGTTCGGATCGAGGACCCAGTACTGCGGGGTATATCGCGGTCCCCTGCCCAGGGTTACGGGTGAAGACCTCAACGGCTGCAACAGCGGAGGTGAAGGACATCAGTACGGTGGAGCAGGCGGAAGAGGCAAATACCCAGTGGCAAGCTGCCTCACCGTATGTGAGCCACAGGTTGCACTGGAGTCACATCGTCAGGCAGGATGGTGTGAAAGGGATGGTGGCGGATGAGGTCTCGGCCCAACGGTGGCGCCCAAGCTCTCCAAGAGAGTTACTGCCTTGGTGTCAGGCGGCAGCCGGCCGTAAAAGTATAGCCAGTACCATTTCCTCCTCACAAGATAAAACATGAAAGTACAACGAAAAATGGATAAGGGCAAATCTACTAGGGCGTACCCCATAAGCGACGGTAATGCGAACGATGCGATGAATACTAGGGCGTACCCCCCAGGCGACGATAATTTAGACAAGAACAAAAATTCGCATCAGAATCTACATCGTATAAGACTTGCAACCTGGAACTTGGGGTCTCTGACGGGCAGGAGCCAAGAATTGAGCAAAATTCTACTAAAAAGACGCATCAATATCTGTTGTCTTCAAGAAACGAAATGGAAAGGCTCGAAATCAAAAGACATAGGCAATGACTACCAAGTCATATATCATGGTGTGGACAATAAAAGAAACGGCGTGGCAGTGGTCCTAGATTACAACTTCAAGTCCCGAATAATAAACATTAGACGGAAGAGTGACCGCTTAATATCCGTGAAACTCGCGCTAGAAAACCAGCAAGTAACCAACATAATATCAGCGTATGCTCCACAAGCTGGCTGTACAGACATAGAAAAAGCTGAATTTTGGGAAGATTTCGATGAGGTGATGCAGGACATACCATCTAATGAGTACAAGATTATAGGAGGCGATATGAATGGACATGTCGGAACAACTAACAGCACCTACAGTAATGTACATGGCGGGTTTAGGTTTGGTGTGCTAAACAAGCAAGGAGAGGACATTTTGGATTTTGCTGCAAGACATTCACTTGTTATAGTAAACACCAACTTTCAAAAACAGCCTGAGCATCTAATTACCTATAAGAGTGCTGGAAAAACGTCTCAAATAGACTACATAATGTCTGATGTTGCTGTGAAACAAAAGTTCAAAGATTGCAAAGTAATTCCTGGCGAATCTCTTACATCACAACATCGCATCCTGGTAGCCGTGTATGATCTGCCTAGTGCCTTGAAGGTAATGGTGGATAGAACACCAAAGACAAAGTGGAAAGAACTGGATGGTCCTAAGGGTGAAATATTGCTAGGCGATATTAAGAGATACCTTGAGACTGATTTGGATACAGAGTATATTCAAGCTGAAATTATGTGGTCCAAGTTTGAAGACTATTGTAGAAAAAAAGCTGCAGAAATATTGGGCGTTTCTAAAGGGCCTCTCCGTTCCGGAAAAGATCCCAGATGGTGGAATGACAAAATAAAACAGGCTTTACGTAACAAGAAAACCCAATTCAAAGCTTGGCAAAGTTCACAAACAGATGATGACAAGGATAAATATAAAGAAGCTAAGAGACAAGCAAAAACGTGCATAGCTGAGGAAAGAGCGAATGCAAATCAAGCTTTTTATGATAGTTTGGAGTCAGCTAAAACAGAAAACGATGTACTTAAAATAGCTAAACTAAGACACCAGGCTACAGCGGACATCAAAATGAATAGATATATTAAGAACAAGGAGCAAGTCTTACTAACGGATAATATCCAAATTAGGCAGCGTTGGCAAGAATACTATGAACACCTACTAAATGACGAATTCCCGCACGAAGATCCCGCTCCCCTTGAACCTGTCTGCGGACCATTACCGGAAATAGATTTGCATGAAGTGAAACTTGCATTGGCTAGCATGAAGAGCCGAAAAGCTGCAGGGCCAGACGAGATACCAGCCGATCTATGGAAACGACTCGGTCCCATGGCGGTTAACTGGCTAACCAAACTGTTTAATGCCATCTTGGTCACCACGCAAATCCCAAAATCGTGGCGCAAAAGCTATTTGCTGCCATTTTACAAAAACAAGGGGGATGTAGCCCAATGTGAAAACTATAGAGGCATAAAATTGACCTCCCACACTCTAAAAATCTGGGAGCGGATCATAAATAAGCGCTTGTCTTCTATTGCAAATGTATCCCAAAATCAGTTTGGCTTTACATCGTCCAGATCAACCACTGATGCTATTCAGGCAGTCAGAATCCTGATGGAAAAACACAGAATAAACAGAACAGATTTACACCTTGCCTTTATCGACCTTGAAAAGGCCTTTGACAGAGTGCCCCGAAAACTCGCATGGCAGGCCCTTAGGGCGCAAAAAGTACCGGAGTATTATATATTGATAATTCAAGATATGTACAGCGGCATCAGTACACAAGTCAAAACACCAGCAGGATTAAGTAACGCGTTCGAGGTCAAAGTGGGTGTCCATCAGGGATCTGCTTTAAGCCCTTTTTTATTTAACCTAGTAATGGACTATCTAACAAACCATATTCCAGCACCTTTACCGTGGACCATACTGTATGCCGACGATATAGTACTGGCGGCAAGTACTGCAAAAGACCTGCAAGAAATTTTAAATACGTGGACACACTCTTTAGAGAAGTACGGACTTCGAGTGAGCAGAAGTAAGACGGAGTACATGAAATGCCCCTTTAGTGGAAATGTAAGTCCTGAAAACATATATGTTGGATCAACACGTATCCCCACTGTGAACAAGTTCAAATATCTGGGATCTATGCTCACGCCGGATGCCAATGTGGAGGCCGATGTTACGCACCGTGTAAACGTAGCGTGGCAGAAATGGCGGTCGTTGACAGGAGCTTTGTGTGATCCCCGTATGCCCGTAAAAACAAAGGGTAAAGTATATAAGACAGCCGTCAGACCAGCCTTACTGTACGGTTCCGAATGCTGGACAGTCAAGAAAACGCATGAACAAATGGCACATGTAAACGAAATGAAGATGTTGCGCTGGGCGGGTGGGGTGACCAGGATGGACAGAGTTCGGAATGAACACATACGGGGGAGTTTTAAAGTCGCACCAATCACAGACAAAATGACGGAAAATCGCCTTAGATGGTATGGCCATATCATGAGACGGGAAGAAGACCATATTGTAAAAATCGCATTAAGCCTGCCAGAACAAAAGAAAGGTAGAGGCCGCCCGCCATCGACCTGGTGGTCAAACATCGAAAGAGACCTTAAGAAAGCCCAATTGCCAAAACCGACAACCCAGGACAGATCAACCTGGCGCCGCAGAGTGAGGAGACCCGACCCCGGATAACGGGAAAAGGGACGGAAGAAGAAGAAGAAGAAGTCTCACCAAGAATCGGATGGTTTTTTGCTTGCACTAAGCACAGCACAGCGGGCACAAACTTCTTTCATTAAAATATAGTGTACTTATGTTTATTAAAATAAAGAGATGACTGAATGTGGGTTAAGTGAAGTTGAGTGAAGATTGCGTCAATATTATCATTACTGATACCTTTAAAAACCTGGCAATGGGCTGTACGCAGCCAAATCTTTACTTAGCATTTTTGGATAAATTGAGATTTTCTCAGCCTAATATTTACTAAAGATTTTAGAGATAGAATACTTAATTAAATAATTTATATACCTATGCAGCGCAACAACTGAAACAAGTTAAGAAAGAAAACACCATATATCACATTTTTGAATTAAGAACAATTAAATTCACACATAGTTAAATTGTTTTTTTGTCTTCAGTCACTAGTAGAAGATGGATTAGAAAGTACTTACTGTTTCAGTAGGCGGTATTGATACTTATTTTTTTTCAGGGCATATAGTACACGCCATGCTTCTGCACCTATGGTTAAGACAAAAAGATTTTGTACTACTAGATGTAATTACACAGACTGCTGGATAAATATATTAAATAGCATTAGCAAGATTTGTAATTTTCTATTAGAGTTTGGCCAGGTTTTGTTGCATGCCGATGCAGAATAATTTAAACTTAATACTATTGTTCTCAGGATTGCTATGAGGTGTCTGAAGACATTGATTGTTATTCTATAAATAATACTGGTTATTTTGTAACATTGTGTGACTACGATTGTTGATTAAGGAACTTGTTCAGGATAATTCAAAACAGAACAACTCAAGTTTAGTTTATTTAAATGATTGCATCTAACTAGAAAGAGTTGACTGCACAAGTGCATAGTATGTATTTATGTATAGGACATGCCTACTTATTTATCTTAAGTTTTATCTCAACTTTACCATCTCTTGAACATCTGCATGGTAAATAACATATATCGAGAACGAGGCATGGAGTGTATAATAGATGATCAAACGAACTTACCTGAAGTTCGATCATTATTATACGAAGTGCCTCGTTCTCGATATATGTTCCCTACCCATCCCACCCTTGGTAAAATTGAGATAACCTACGAGACTCTAAAGGAATGAAGTTTGACAGGAGAACAAAGACAGTGTGACACTAATACTTCGTTTAGTTTTGGATCTGAAAGAGTTTAGTTGCCAAGCGACGCGAGAAAGCTGCATGGTAAATAACATATATCGAGAACGAGGCACTTCGTATAATAATGATCGAACATCAGGTAAGTTCGTTTGATCATCTATTAGTGTGCGTAATGTGCGTTACATGTAGAAACGCGTCCTTGACTCGCCGAGCGCGAGCAAGTTCCCGCCGATACGTATAGTAAGGTATGAATTTTTACCGGGATGATAACTGTAACAGTGTATTACCGAAAATTACTACCACAATATTTACGATAATAAACCTGTAATCGCATTAACCAGATTTTTTTTCTGATATATTTAACAGTATTATTACTTTACCGAAATGTAGCCACAGAACCTAATTTGTAATAATGTATTACGTTATTTTTCTAGTAAATAAAAAATGAAAAATTTCCAAAGAATAAAAGTGTTATAAGGAAAATCATTAGAAATTACCGCAGAAAAAAAATAAAAAAAATTGTATAGGTGAATCCCGACCTATAGATGCCGAAAATGATATAACAGTAAAAAGTCAGTAACAGTATAATACAGGTTTATTCCTTGGGGGCGTCGAAATAAAAAAATAAGCAATATATAAAATATAGCACAGTTTGTCTTATATTTTCATAAAAAACTTCATGTAAATAAAGTACTTTCAACTCTACTAGTGTAGAGGAAAAATCATTAAAAACACTCTACAACTTAGCAAGAAAAAGTATGGATGGAAATGTCCTTCTATTTTTTTTATAAAATATATTTTTCTTATAAATATACACAAAAAATAAAAAAAAATAAAACCTAAAACACATTCAAAATCATAGTATACAAAAAAAAAAACTTTCGCAGTTCGAAACAAACAGAAGCGTCTAAAACTGACCCCAAAACGGGTTCCCTACTTGATTTCGAAAGTTGATGATTCGATTTTTATTATATCGAACACGGTGTGTCGATAATTCAGTTATACGATGTTTTATTCCATCGATGCTTTATTGGTGCGATGTAACGTTTGTACGAAAATTCCTGTTACGAAAAACCCTACAACTATTGCTCATTAGTTCGGTAATTTATTAGTTCGAAAGTATGTCGGTTCGAAACGCCTACTGTTGTCCGTGATATTTAATTAATAATCTTATTTTCCATTATAGAAGTTAAGGAAATACATTCCTGTTATTGAAAAAAAATGTATAATTCCTAGTTTATTATTTACATCAAGTAAATATATTAAAATACTCCTAATCTACCTATACATAAATAACTTAAATTAAAATATATACAAACAAATGTTTTATCTGTATGTTACCTACTGTAAATTTTTCTAAAAACAAATTAAAAAAAAACAATGCCTGATATGGCAAAACATATTGAAACTGTAAATAATATTGTACCACCCTATATAACATAATTATGTTTTTACTTTGTGATTATGTTTTGAGAGTTACCATAATAGTTTTATGTTTTTAAAAGCAAAGCTATGTGGGTAGGAGTAAATAATACTGACATTTGTATCTAAACGTGTCATATTTTTTTTTGCTCTTGTCAATCATTAATTTGTGAATAATTGTTATGTGCAGTTCCTATTGCAACTATGGCTGATAGTGTTATCAAAACAGAAAAATCTAAATGCGGAAACGATATAATACTTATTGATGGACATGAATTTATGTTAAATAAACATGTGGATAAAAAACATTATTGGTGTTGTGTGTTCAAAAACAAAAAACAGTGCAAAAGCCATATGATAACGGAGCTCAAAGAAAATAATGAACACACCCTAATCAAAGGTATGAGTGAACATTCACACGCCCCAAATGCCGGCTTGCAGGACTCAAGGATTCTTAAAAATAAATTGAAGAGGGATGCCACTACTAGCAATGACGGTCCTACAGTGATCATCCGAAATAATTTGGAAGCTGTACCAAGCACAAGTGCGTGTTGTCTTCCCAATAAAAATGCTTTACGTCAAATTGTCTATAGAGCAAGAAAAAAAAAACATTTCCGAAAGAACCTTCGACTTTTGAGGAAATTGATATACCTGCAGAATAAATAGTTGAAGGAGAATCCTTTTTGGCACGGCAAACAAAATACAATGATAATAAATGCTTGCTTATATTTTGTACTCAGCGAAATATCAGACTTTTACGTGATTCATTTCTATGGATAATGGACGGACCATTTTGTACATGTCCTGGACTTTTTACCCAAATCTATAGTATACACGGGATGGTGGGAAATGATGTCGATAGCAGAAAAATAGTGCCTTTGGTGTATTGCTTTTTGGGAGATAAGACTGAAGAAACTTATATGATGATGTTCAAAGAACTTTTGGCATATGCTGAAGAATTGCAATGTGAATTGAACCCCCAGCATATACTTACTGATTTTGAAACAGCTGTTATCAATGTCGTCAAGATATATTTCCCTGAAGCCACTCATGCAGGTTGCCTTTTTCATTTAGCGCAAAATTTGTGGCGGCAAATACAGAAATCAGGTTTAGCTTCAAAGTACGGTAATGACAGCAAGTTCTCTCTTGAACTTCGCCACATAGTAGCTTTGGCATATCTTACTCCTGAAGAGATACCGGACGCCTTTAAACTTCTTAAAGAAAAGGTTTTGCCAGAAGAAGCAGAAACTATCATATACTGGTTTGAGACGTATTACGTACATGCTGGGAAAAAATCGCGAACAAAAGGTACAAAACTATGTATCTCACAAACCCCGCCATTGTTTCCACCACAGTTATGGTCCATACATAGAATAAATGAACTTAGCCTGCCAAGGACCCAGAATAATGTGGAGGCTTGGCATAGACGGTGGAACTACTTACAAAACAATAACCGCCATGGCTTATATGCGACTATACGGAGCCTAATAAAAGAGCAAATAAGCACAAATCACGCTGTTGAAAAAGCACAGGCTAGCGTTGATAAGACTCCGCCCAAGAATAAAAGGAAAAGAGTATCCGATTCCATTGCGAAGATTTGTGCAAACCGTAATAATATGGAACTTCTTCCTTTTTTAAGAGCCATTTCGAATCACGTAGAATTGTAATTACAATTTTATTATGTTTTTCTTTCATTTTCATTGTTTTTTTTATAAAAGTGTCGTTAATAATACATAGAAACTATAATATTTATAGTAATATAATCATTTTTTTATTTACGATTATTTCTTGTTCTGTGCTGATTATGTCCAAATTTATATCTTTTTTTTTATTTTGTTGTATGATTTTTTATTAAAATAAAACATTTAAATGAGTATTTTAGGTGTTGTTAATTTATTTTAGGTATTAGCAAAGAGAAGCAGTACAGAAACAAAAATATGACGTTTTTACTTCCGTACTGGGCGAGGATAAAAAAAACTTATAATACCCCAGTTGCATTCTTTTCCGTGCTGCATATTGAAATAGACGATTGAGGTATGACAGTTTCGGCTTTTGAGGGTATCTGGCGATTGGCTAGCAACCGGTCACTGATATTGTCTACGTTATCTTTGGCCCATGCCACAGCTAAACGTGGTGAATTTGTTACCTGTCTTCCTCAATTTAGGAAAGTTGACGTGAAGATAATTATGTATGGTATTTAATGTATTTCCTTAACGTCTATAATGAAACTGCATTTAATACTTGACAAATACCTTGTATACAAGGTTACAACACATTTAGTTAATTAAGTTATAGTATTTGTTAAATCATTCAGTCAGTGGACAGCATTGCGAGTGGACCTTTGCCGAAATTTTGCTTAATTTAATTTAAATATTTGTCAAAGTTCGTTTTTGTGCTGGTGTAATCGGTACCTCTCTTACTATCTTGTGGAGATACCCATAAACGGCCGCCGCCATCTTTGGTTCTGTATAGCTGCATCCCGCTCCTTGTTGGTGAGTTCTGACAGTGGTAATTGAAGAACAAACATTGAAAAAGTCAACTGAGCGGCTGGGATTTGAACGCGCGGCTCGCCGTGCACTGTAACCAGTGACAGCGCCTTATGCCGCTAAGCCACCGTTACTGAGGGCGGCACTGCGAAATACTTAACCAGTATCAACTACCTCAATAGCTCAATAAAAGGATTGAATATTTGCTACGGTGAGCAAATATATTTATATTTTAATCATGATACGCTCTCCGAATACATCTACTTCCTCGCCCAATTTAACGAATATTACAGAAACGGGAGTAAATATAACACAAAGAAAAAGGAAACAGCCAGAATCCGAAATAACAGTTGCAATTTATACCCTTACTCAAGACATCAACAAGAAATTTGATGAATTACGGTCTTATTTCGACGATGCTATGTCAAATCTAACTGCGAACATAACGACCATTAAAACTGAGCTCGCTGCAGTCACTAAAGTTACCTCAGAAATGACAGCCGATTTGAATTGTCTGCGAGTTGAACATGTTATATTGGATCAGCATGTAAGTGCACTAAATGACAAACATAACACTTTGGTACAGGACATTAACTCCTTGAAAAATGATGTTCAATTTGCATCAGACTGTCAAGACAACTTGAAGAAACGGGTGGATTCCATTACTAAGCAAAACATTAACCCAGAGGTTTTGAATGGTACAATCTTGGGATTAGAGGCGAAAATTGACGCACTCGAACAACAGGCCCGACAATGTAATATTGAGTTATGTAACGTCCCGGAGAAGCGCGCTGAGAATTTAATTACGCTTATGGAGACTATTAGTACGACTATAAATTGTTCGCTGAGTCAAAAAGATATAATTGCCATTCACCGTGTACCACATGCACTAAAGCAAAATAATAAACCTAAAAATATTATTGTAAAGCTTAGCTCTCGTATCCTTCGAGATAATCTGTTAAGTGCATTCCGTATGGCTAAGGGTGTGAAAACCGACCAACTAGGAATCTCAGGTACATCACAACCTATTTACATGAATGAACACTTGACTCTTAAGAATAAACAGTTGTTTCGTGCGTGCAGAGAAGCAGCAACAAAAAATAGATTCAAATACGTCTGGGTCAAGCATGCTACCATTCTTGTGCGAGAGTGCGACGGTGAGTCAGCAATGGCCATTCGATCTTTACAAGACATTAATAAAATTAAGCCTAGAGCTGTTTCTACCACCTCAAATTAATTACTTAATTTCTTATACTTGCAAGTTTTTTATATGTAAAATTGTTTCATGCATTGCCTGTGTGTTTATGTACATTATTATTTATACTAAATTACCGTTGTATACTAAACGTTTAAAGATTGTTCTATGTAATCGGTATTGCAGTTGTTCTGAAAGTGTAATGCAGTCGGATCTGTTAACACATAATATTACACTACTTTTGACGCTTATTAACTTAACACTAAACCTAAATTATCTATTGCACAAACTTCTGGAGGGGAATTTTATTGAATTATACTCAGTTACTTTTGATTTGTTTATCAATGGATAATCTAACTATTTATTATCAGAATTGCAGAGGTATGCGCACCAAGCTCAACATCCTACATATCAATATACTATCTAATTGCTATGATATTATTATTCTGACGGAAACATGGCTCACCCCACAAATACATGACAATGAGTTTATAGATGAACGGTACATAGTTTACAGATGCGACCGTAACCGCACTGCTACAAAAAAAAAAGAAGGCGGTGGAGTTCTCGTTGCCGTGTTAAAAAATTTGCGCTCTACTTTTGTATCTATTGGCCAACCATCTACTTCTTCCATTGAACATGTTATTGTACAAATTCCTGGCGCAAATTATAGTAAAAATTGTATTATTAGTGGGGTGTACATACCCCCGAAATCTTCGGAAGAAATATATTCAGAGCACTTTCAGCTTATACATGGCTTAATAGATAAACTAAATACGAATATTTTTTATTTATTTGGAGATTATAATTTACCAGACATTAGTTGGTTACCTAATTCTGTCGGCGGTACCACGGCCTTATATTGTAATAGTAATTCCTCGGTGGGAATACACGTGAGCAACTTTATGTCGCTACTTCATGCATCGCAATTTAATCATACCAGAAACTACAACGGTCGTATCCTGGACTTATTAATTAGTAACACAGACTGCATTACTTACACGCCATCGTGTACATTACTGCCTATTGACGATCATCATCCTCCTTTTTGTACCACAATCACATACAAATGCGACATTAAAACTATTTCTCAAGCAAAAACACTAAAATACAACTACTATAAGGGGAATTACGAACAAATTAATCAAGTTTTAAATGAAATTAATTGGATTGAGACTTTTAGCTGTTTGTCAGTAGAAACTTCTGTCAATACTTTATACGATATTTTATTTGAAAATATTAAAAACCATATTCCTACTACTCGAACCAAAACGACAAAGTTTCCAGTTTGGTTCTCTAGATCACTGATTCGTACCTTCAGAAATAAAAATAATGCCTGGATTCGATGGAAGACGTACAATAACTTGTCGGATTACGAGAAATTTTCACTTCTCAGACGTAGATTCCTAACTGAATGTGCTAAAAATTACAAGAATTATATTAAAAGTGTTGAAGACAATATAAAAAAAAATATTAAGAATTTGTGGAGCTATGTTTCGAACCGTAAAACTAATGCTGGTATACCTGCCACAATGTCGTATAAAAATATAAGTTCTAATGACCCTAGCATGATATGTAATCTTTTTTCATCCTTTTTTCACTCAGTTTATGAAACGTCTACATTCAATAATAATGAATGGTTACCGCCTAGACAATATGCCGACAATTGTGTCATTATTAATCGTGTAACGTTTAGTCGCGATCAAGTCTTAAAGGCGTTAAAGTCGTTAGACATAACCAAAGGGCCAGGCCCGGATGGACTACCACCTTACTTCCTCAAAAGAACTGCCCATAGTATATGTACACCGTTACATATTATATATAACAAATGCATTATCGAAGGTACCTTCCCTGAGGTGTGGAAGAGAGCATATATAACACCAGTATATAAGACAGGTTCTAAACACGATGTCGAAAATTATCGTCCCATTTCTATACTGTCTGCCTTATCTAAGATTTTTGAGAGACTTGTACACAGCGAAATCTACCCTAACCTTCATAAAATTATTATAACTCAACAACATGGATTTGTTAAAAGAAGGTCTACTGTTACCAATTTACTAACTTACACTGATTATTTGTTTAATAACATGGATCAACAGATACAGGTAGATGCTGTGTACACAGATTTTCGGAAAGCTTTTGATAAGGTAGACCATCAGCTACTTCTTAACAAACTTGCGTATAACGGCATTCGTGGGGACTTACTTCGCTGGTTTGCATCGTATGTAACAAATAGGTCTCAGAGAGTTGTAATCAAGGGTCACCAGTCTAACTCCGTAATTGTCACCTCTGGCGTACCTCAGGGATCAATTTTGGGACCTCTACTTTTTATTACCTTTATAAATGACATTGGGAACTGTTTTGAGCATTCCAAGTTCTTACTTTACGCCGATGACCTCAAAATATATAGAACAATTCGCAACCGTAACGACTGTATTTCATTACAGAAGGATCTGAATCAATTTTCTACATATTGTGCAAAAAACAAAATTCAACTTAGTACATCAAAATGCGTATCAATTACATTTACGAAAAATAAAAATATTATAAGCAACATTTACATGTTATATAAGGTCGCTCTGCATAAAGTCTCGACGGTAAGGGATCTTGGCGTTCTATTGGATCACAAACTTCATCTTGATCAGCATATTAATAAAGTTATTAACAACGCCTATCGCATGTACGGTTTTGTTATGAGAGCCACTACCGATTTTAAGCGTACTGATACCTACGTCCATCTATACAAATCACTGGTTAGATCTCAACTTGAATATGCTGTTTTAATATGGAATCCCCTATATCAGAAGTATATAGATGCTTTAGAGAAAGTACAGCGTCGGTTTCTCAAAGCAGTACAATATCGTTGCTGCCATAATGTGATTGCTAATAATTCACGCAAGAAAAATGTGGAGCTGATAAGTTTAAAATCTAGAAGGCTTCTTTTAGAAACAATGTTTCTCTATGACTTATGTAGTAACAGATACGACTACCCAGATTTAATCAATAAGTTAAGCTACATTGTTCCAAGAACTGTAATGGGACGTGGGGTGCGCGCTAGACCACTTTTCGCCGTTTGTTCGTGCCGCACTAATGCTGGTGTTCGTGCACCTGTACGTCGCATAACTAAAAATTATAATTTGTTATTTTCTGACATTGATTTGTTTAACTTGGCTTATAATAAATTTAAAAACATTTTAATAGAAAACATCAAAAACTTATAGGAATATTACTCTCAAAATTAACTTAATTATTTTATAAGCAAATATATTTATTTTAATTTTGCTGGCTTATAAGATTCACTCGTCTAAGCTAGTTTCAAATTAAAATACTTTTCTAATTAAGATGTGGATAACGTTGTGATTTACACATTTATACATTAGTATCTGTAATATTTATTATTAAGACTTAATGTGTATCTGTTTGTTTTCCCGAAATAAATAAATAAATAAATAAGCAAATTCTTTTCTTCCTTAACCTACCTACCTACCTTCTTATTATAATAGTTATCTTTTAAAACTTTAAATAATTTTATAAACCTTATCTATTCACTAAATAACCATCTTGTATCCCTTTTAATGTTCATTTTAAAATAAATTATTACTTTATTTACTATCTAACTGTCCCTAAATCTAAATTTTAACATTTTATAATTGTTTAATTTAAATATACTTAATTGTTTAATTTAAATTTACTATTTTGCTTTTAGTTTTCCCTGCCACCAGATTTTTAGGATCTAGATATTTAGCTTTACTTTTTCAAGTTTCAGATAACTGATAACGGAAGATAAGGAGTATGATGACCCGCAGAGCAACTGCAAGGGACATGGAGGACAAACTTCGGGCAACCTTAAAGGAGCTGGAGTCTTCAAAAACCCTCTGCAGGCAGCTGCTACAGGAAAGAGATGACAGCGAGGTAGAAGTGAAGAACATAGTCGACAAGAACACCGCTCTCAAGAACGAACTGGCTGAACTACATATTGAACATGTGGACTTACTAGACCGGCACCAGCACCTGCAAGAAGTACTTTCTTCTTTTCAACAATGCAGTGATACACATGAAAGCGCTTTGAGTCGCATATCTGAACTCGAGCATGAACTTTGTAAAGCCCATAATTCAATATTGTTATTAGAGTCAGTGAAAACTAATGAACAGGTCTCGAACACCCAGAGCCTATATGATGAGTTGGTAGGTTGCTCAGCCTCGGCTGTCTGTCAGCCTGTAGTTATAGACCTTACCGGTGAGGATGTCATTACACAATGTCCTTTAATTAGTCATAATAAGATAAAAAAATACATAAAATGTAGTAAATTAATTAGGAAAGCCCATTTAGCCTTAAGAAAAATAAAAAACATTAAATTAAATAATATTAATAGTCATAAAAAGCACATTCACTTGGTAACTCAATTAAAATTATATACCAGTGAACTGGATCAATGTAGGGCTAAATATGACAAAGACACTCTATTGTTATATAACGAAATAGTAGTTAAAGAGAATATGTTGAAAGATGTCTTTGCTAAATATGTTTCCTGTGAGGAACAACTTAGTCAGCGTATGGTAGAGGCTAGTGAACTTCTAGACATAGTAAAAGGCAATGCAGAGAGATATGAGTCCCTGACTAACAATCTCTCTTGCAACTGTAGTAACTCTGTTTCACCATCTGAGCCTCCGCAGGTTCCTTCCTCACCTACAGTCTCTCAGCCTTTAATTGATAGTGATATTGATTTTTACTCAGACAAGTGCATATTCATTTCTGATAAAATAGGAGCAGGGTTTGGTTCATTGTTAAATAACAATAACAATCACAATGTTACAAACTACTGCTACCCAAACTGTAATTTCAACAATTTGGTAAACAAAATTAAAAACATGAAATTAAATAAAAACACTAACATTGTTTTATTAGTAGGTAACAGTTTAGGCATAAGGAGAAAGGACATTGTTTATGGCATTGACACCTTACTAGGTTTAGATATAGGTAAAATTATGTTGTGTGCTTTGCCTTATGCAAACACATTAAGTAGCGAACACAATAAGTATGTGCATTACTTAAACAATACTTTGTACATGTCAACTTGTTGTCATAGTGACAAATTAGTGTTTTTCGACACTAATCAATTTATTACTGGGTTTCAACTAACCCATGAAACTATGTATCTTCCTAGAAGATATAAATTTTTAGTTGCTAGTTTAATAGCTTTTAATATTAACACAGTTATAGGAGATATAACGCTGAATAGGTTAAGTTTAGATTTAAGTAACAATGTAGATTGTTTAAACTCTCAACGCAGACAATAGGGAAGCACTCTGATAGCATTCTGCTGTATCATCAGAATATAAATCGCTTTTCTAGCAAAATTCTTGATATTGAACTTTTAGTAGATAAGTATTCAATTGATATTCTTTGTTTTTGTGAATCTTGGCTTAAACCAGATATGATGAATTTTAATGTAAATAACTTTGCGATTGCCAGTGCGTTCAGCAGACTTTCAGCTGAGGGGGGTGGGTGTCTGATTTTATGTAAAGATTACTTTAAGTTCAAGGAACGTCAAGACATCTCCTCTTTCTCTGTTGATCGCATATGTGAGGTAGCATGTGCAGAAATAGAATCTCTTATTGTTCTTTGCGTTTATAGGCCTCCCTCATCTAACTTGTTATCGTTTTTAACTATTATGGAGGAAATTTTAAGTAAATTATGCTGCAATAATAAATCAATATATATTTGTGGAGATTTTAATGTTAATATCTTGATTGATTCGCCGGATAAATGTAAGCTCTTATCTTTATTTAAGTCATTTAATTTAAATTATATTTTTAATGAACCAACGAGGATTACTGTAACTTCCCTTACTTGTATTGATAATATTTTTTCGAATAGTTCGGTGCTAAACTCTAGATTAATACTCGGTGTAAGATCTGATCATATGGGTCAATTAGTTACTATCAAAGCTAAAAGTAAATTACCTGTATCTAAAGTTATTTCAACCAGGCCCTTAACAAATCATACCCTAAATTCATTTAAAAATAATATTACTGCAGCCCTTAATTGTAAGTATTCTTTTTCTGGAGTTCCAAATAAAGATTATAATTCCCTGTTTGGTATTGTACGGGAATCGTTTAACAAAACGTGTCCTCGAAAAGATGTTAAACTCAACTTTAAGCGTAAATTTAATGAGTGGGCTACTAAAGGCATTAGAATAAGTAGGGACGTTCTCTACGGTCTTTATGATAAAAAATCATTCAACACTAATCCTGATTTTCATAAGTATGTTAGAAATTATTCAAAAGTATTTAAAAAAGTGTGTTTAGCGGCAAAATCTAGACTTATCAGCAAGCGTATAGACGGATCTGATAATAAAATTAAAACGGTGTGGAAGATCATAAATTCTGAAACTGGAAATAGTACTCAAAGAGATACAGACCTGTCTTTGAAAATCAATAGTAAAATAATTTCAGACAAGACAGATGTTGCTAACGCTTTTGAAGTATTTTTTTTCAAATATACCAGTAGAGGTCACGAAGTCTCTTCCTTCGTCTTCGTCAAAAGCGGAATCATTACTAAAGACGACTATGAATAAAAGTTTTCCAAATTTTAATTTTACGCATGTATCTCCTAGTATTGTTAAGAAAACATTTAGTAAGCTTAAAGTAAAGACCACTGAAGATTTATGGGGAATCTCTGTCAAAGTACTTCAATCCATAATTGACACTATTGCCCCTATTCTTGCAAAAATCTTTAATGACTGTGTTGATTGTGGCACTTTTCCTGATTTAATGAAACACAGTAAAGTAATACCTATTTTTAAATCTGGATGCAAGAATGATCCATCTAACTATAGACCAGTTTCAGTACTTCCTGCTTTTAGTAAAATATTTGAAAGAATGGTCCTTGACCAAATGATGTCACATTTTAGCAAGTATAATATTTTTCACGAGCAACAATTTGGTTTCACTAAGGGAAGGTCGACGACCGACGCCGGGGTTAAGTTAGTCTCTCACATTTTGGGAGCTTGGGAGGGTTCACAAGATGCCATCGGCATTTTTTGTGATCTCTCCAAGGCTTTTGATTGCGTGGATCATAACACTCTAATCCTAAAACTAAAATACTACGGATTACGAGGACAATCTTTAGATCTAGTATTGTCATATTTGTCAACAAGACAGCTAAAGGTAGGCGTAAACGGTGTGACTTCACCTGGGTCCTTAGTAAGAATGGGCGTGCCTCAGGGTTCAATATTAGGCCCCTTTCTTTTCCTAGCTTATATAAATGATTTGCCTTTCATAATGTCTAAATTAACGGATATAATTTTATTTGCAGACGATACCTCTATAATTTTTAAAATTAATAGAAAATTGCACGACTTTACTAATTTAAATAGTGCGCTTAACGTGTTGTCAGATTGGTTTTCAGCTAATAATTTGCTACTAAACGCTTCGAAAACAAAATGTTTAAAATTTTCACTTCCGAACGTTCAATCGCATTTGGATCTAAATCTAATGCTTGATGGTAAAAAACTAGAGTTAATTAACGAAACGGTATTTCTTGGTGTTACTTTAGATTCTAAGTTACAGTGGGGTGCTCACATCAAAGCACTGTCGAAAAGGCTAAGTTCAGCTGCATTTGCGGTACGGAAAATTAGACAGCTCACGGATATTCCTACGGCAAAATTAGTTTACTACGCGTATTTTCACAGCATTATGTCATACGGCATTCTGCTATGGGGCTCTGCAGCCGATGTAGATTCTATATTCATCTTGCAAAAACGAGCAATTCGCGCCATCTACTGTATGGGCCCCCGTGAATCACTTAGAGATAAATTTAAAGAAATCGGTATTCTCACGTTGCCATCGCTTTATATTATGGAAAATATAATGTACGTTCGTAAACATTTAGATAGTTTTAGTGTCAACAGTGATTATCACAATATTAACACCAGAAGTAAAAATAAACTAGTAGTCCCAAGGTTTAGACTAACTAAAACAAATACTAAATCCTTCCTAGGGAATTCTATTCGCTTTTATAATAAATTACCAGATAGTTTAATTCATTTAACTAATAAAAAGTTTAAAACATGCGTGAAATCCAAACTAATAGGAAAGGCCTATTATAAAATTAGTGACTACGTAGAGGATAAAAGTGCGTGGATCTAGGACCTTCTGCACATTTGGCCTCCCTGGCGGTCCGTCAGTTCATTTGCCTCATCTTGTTGTTGTATCTTACTCGACTAGCTTCCCCACGGTCTCTATTCGTAGAAACCTTTCGACATGCCTTGACATTCCTGTTAGGGTTTAGGTAGGACTACATATATATTGTATGTAAAGCTATTTACCTATTTAACTAGATATTTTTTTCATATTTACTTAATTTAGTCTTTTATTTTTATTATTATTATTTTCGCATACGCGACCTTTGTAAATGTGACGGCAATGTAAATTTAGTTGCGTGTACTACTTCATTTTTCTTCCATTTTGGATGACATCGTTTACCTTAATCTAAGCATTTTGCTATTTACGTTGTTGTCGCATATTTGTATATTTATTAAAATAATTGTATTTTTAACATTGATGTTAACCTTTTTTTCAAAAGAGTAACCAATGGAGTTTCTTGCCGGTTCTTCTCCATTGGAATGACATTTTGGAACCTGCAACTAGAGTCAGTAATTTAACGTTTTAAAAGAGCTTAAAAAGGCCTACTTGAAATAAAAATATTTTGATTTTGATTTTGATTTTGAAACATAAGATTATTAATTAAATATCACGGACAACAGTAGGCGTTTCGAACCGACATACTTTTGAACTAATAAATTACCGAACTAATGAGCAATCGTTGTAGGGTTTTTCGTAACAGGAATTTTCGTACTAACGTTACATCGCACCAATAAAGCATCGATGGAATAAAACATCGTATAACTGAATTATCGACACACCGTGTTCGGTATAATAAAAATCGAATCATCAACTTTCGAAATCAAGTAGGGAACCCATCCAAAACAAACTCTATATCAGACAATTGACACTTGCGTTTCGTTTCTATACGCACATTTGGGATTAAACATGTCGTTACTCATAGGAATCTTACAAATTTCGGTCTATAATGATAAAATTATACTTCAAAATGTAAAAAAGGTTGACTTGGATTATTTTGAACAAAAAATATTTCATAATTGAGTTTTTAAAATTATTTTCAAATGAAAATATTTTACGTAGTAGTATCGTAACGCAAAGAAGCGACGTTGCCGTTTCACTTGTTATTAAGTGGCTGTCAAGTGGCCGGTATCTTATCTGCCGGATATATTATCTGGAAGTTTGACGGTGAAACAGAAAAAAGTTATAACCAGCCTTTAAGTGGTAGATAGTATTAACTATCAGATAACTAACCGACACTTTATCCGTAACCTGTGAAACTGACCCTAAGTCTCTTGAGGAATTTAATATCTATTCGATTGGAAAATTGCACTTCGATGATATGTATCACAAATTGTTGAAGCTGGACAAAAATTACAAGGCACGGGATTTGGCATTACCGACGAGTGGATTAGATCTATCATGCTGGCAGGTCTAAGTGAAAAATATATGCCCATGATAATGGCCATCGAACATTCAGGCATTATAATCACATCCGGTGCCATTAAAGGGAAATTGATGGACATGGAACCGGAAGAAAGTGACGTCAATAATGCATTCTCATGTTTCCGCAAGAATCAGATTCATCACGGTAATATTATCATACAGTAGTGTAACTCGGCCGCATGATAGAAATAAATGCCTACAGCCGCGCGGTACGTAAACATGCGTGAGGGCTGCCCGTCTCCAACATTTTAATTACATTTGCCTACTTTCTGTTTCTATTTAGTTTTGTGATTGTAAATATCCTTTTTATATAAATAAATTCAATACTTGTATATTGTATAGGAAAAGTTCAATAAAAATGCGTGTTGTTTTTTTATTGGTAGATTTAATTAAAAAAACATGTTTTTGTTTGAAAAACAAATCAGGCTTATAAATTTGCGACCGAAAAATATTTGCGCCTCGACTGAGTCGTACGAAATGCTTTATTGTTAAATTTTAAAGTATAAAAAATCGCATTCTTATATAAAGCTTAATTAAAAATGCGTTATTGACGAATTCATACAACCAAAAACAGCACAATATTTCCTACTCGTCATATTAACTGATTTTTAGAGAAAAAATCGCGCGGTTATTGTTAAAAAAAAACACACCGTCCGTTCGACACTGCGGTACAGCCGTGACTATCTGCGACCCGAGCGCACCCCGAGATCGAGCGCGTAGGTATAGCTCGCGTTTCGTCCGTTTGTATGAAGTTGGAGTACTGTATTATAGTATTACCGTGATATCGTCTCTCTTGTATTTCGCGCACCAAGCGCCCCAGACATGCTCTCGCGTAGGTATCCTAATGATAGTTATAATAAAACAACGTGCTGCTACGGAGATTCAAGAACGATAGTTTATTCAGATCGAATGACATACAGAATACACAGTGGAATTGTTTACAAGTTTGTCACAAGATGGCGCTAGTTGTCTCTATATTTTGTTATTTACAACACTCCCACTCAAAATATAGTATATATTTCAACTTTACAAACTTAAAACAAATACTTAAATGAAATTATACTTTAACAATTCCTAAAGCATCCAAATGTTTATAATGTTTTACAGCACTTAAACTTTTAGTTAATAAATCTGCTGGCATATCTGATGTACATAAATATTTAACATGAACGATGCTTTCATTTTACATTTCTCTGCAATAATGATATTTAACATCAATATGCAAATCAGTCAGCAATCAGTCTTACAAATTCTTTTAAAATGAACTACAAAAAAAGGACCTTAATAATAATACTATTTTAATCTTCAATCATTTTTTTGTATCAAAAGAAGCTCCGAAATAATCTTCTCTCCACTCGTTAATCGTTAATAATTAGGCAGTTTAAAATCTGACGATAAGAAACTATGTCTTTTTTTGAATTCTCTGAAAGTAAGACCTTAAAAAACAAATTTTATCTATAGTCTTATCTCCCAACCTGCTTCGCACAGAACTGCATATGTAGCCGGCTGCTGAGAATGCCCTTTCGGCCTCTACACTGGTCGGTTTTAGGGTCATTAAATACTCATAAACCATAGATAAATGTTCACCTCGCACTCCTTCGGTCTCATAAACGCTCATTTCTTTTTTCAGGACCTTTTCGTAATCTAATGGACCACTTGGCTTTTGTTTATTAAAGTGCTCCTTCTCTCTTTTAAGTTCCATCTCAAGCTCTTGCTCTAAAGTCATTTTCACGGGTTCTGCGTCATCATCTAGATCATCCTCTTCTAACTCCATGATATCTTCTTACACCGGCTCTACAATATGTTGTTTATTTACTCGTTCTAACAAAGTTTTCATCCCCTGCCGCATCGCATTCTTTTTTGGCAAAGGAAAATAGCCAGGTTTTTTTACTGCTTCTTCATACTTTTTTGGATTTTTCAAGTACACTAACGTACCAGTAACTTCGGAGAGGCGCCGTTCTGCGATTCTGTTGCGTAGTGCTTCAGCAAGCTCGGCACTTAGGGAAGTGCCCTGGCTATATAGCTTGTCTAAGACAAATTTCAGGGTTGTGTCGGCAGTTATCAATGTGGACTCTCTTCTGCAAAGAGCTTCTACAGCCAGTTTCAACGGTTGTAGACTGACGATCAACTCATTGATTATTGACCATTCATCGCCGGAAAATTTTATTTCGGAACCGACGTCTATCAATGCTTTATCGATGCAAACTTTTAGGTTGTAGAAACGTTCCAGCATACTGAGCAAACTGTTCCATCTCGTGCGGCAATCAAGAATCAGACTTAGTTCTCTACCTTTCTCTTCCATAACATATTTTTGCAAAAATAAATCATCTTTGGTGGGTGAGTTTTTGAAAATTTTTACAACTTTGCGTACTTTATTGAGCAGTGCGCTGTATCGTGGGATTAATTCACCAGAGTCCACTAATATTGGTTCGATTGTAACTGCCAATGCCAATCCATCGTTCATCTCTGTCTCTAAGTCTTCACATTCATCACTTTCATCTGTTGCTGCTTGTTCTACTTCCTTATGAGGTTTCTTCTTGTATAGCACGTCCACCACAGCCAACTGGATACCATGAGCGTAGCACAATTGTTGATAACAAGGCAAAAGTTTTCCAACTTTTACCATTACGGACGCGCCATCGGTAGTGATACCAATAGTATCGGTTTCCATCATCAAGTCGAATATCTTCAGCCTTTCTGACACTAATTCAATGCAGTGTTCGGCAGTGCAGGAGCCGTGAATTCTTATCAACCCTAAATTGAAATGTTTATCATCATGGTGCAAGTTGAGATTTATGTATCTATGATTTTTTTGGGAGGTCCACTCGTCAAAACTCAATGAGAATCTTTGTCCTTTTTGTTTTAAATTAGTGATTTCTTTAATAAAGTCCGCTTTAATATTCTCTGCATACCTGTAAATGATCGCTCTGATGGTATTTGGAGAAGTCGGCAATTGAAATCCTGATTTTGCAAATAATAATCTCAAGTCGGATGATGTACAAAATGTACTTAGACTAAAGCCATCTTTACACACCATCCTAGTGACCAAACTCTCCATAGAATTTTCTTTTTCAAAGTAGGAATCAATAGTCTTCTTGGTCTTCTTGCTCGAAACTACTTCCTGATAATCTTCATTTTTTGAAGTGGTTGCTAAAGCATCAGTGGGAGCTTGTGAATCTGCATTATGCAATTTTTTTTTGGATGAACTAGCTTTGTTGCCACTGATATTACTTATGACACTGATACAGTGTACTTTTTGTAAATGCCCTTTTAACCCTGTAGTGGAGCGGTTGCTAATAAGCAATGTTTTTAAACATAGCGAGCACTTGGCACTTCGACTATCCAACTTTACGAAAAAGTCCCACAAACTTTTTTCACCGTCGCTAGAATTCTTGGTCGACATTTTAAACTGTCCGAAAAACAGCGATAAATCTGTAATGAAGAAAACATCGGTGAAGTATAAGATGCATTTGAATATTATTTTAGAACATAATGCCTAAAGATAAATAAATACAACTATCGCGATGCAATAACTTAACAAAACCAATAATTGCGCATTTCAGCAATCTTGTTAAATAGCAACAAACAATACACACACTCACAAACTCCTAAATAACTAAATAGTCCAGTGTTGGATATGTACCTACACTACCTACTTCCTGCAATTAAAGGTAGGTAATAAAAGAAGATCGGTTTAAATATGAAAACAAAAACAAAAAGATTTCGCGATATGTTGACGAACGTCACCAAACGTATCTTTCTCTAACTTCTTCGAGAAAGTAAGAGACATGAATCAAATATTATTTAAAATAAACATTTTACTTTACTTACCATTCAGTCTCGCAGACAACAAACAACCAACACGAACTCAATATGCACTTTAGTGACACAAAAACATTTTCTATCGAGACGAGAGCAGTTAAATTAACTGTCTTTGATTTATAAAATAAACAAACATAAGCGGTACAGGTGGTAAGGGGAAAGGGAGCGGGCGGCGTTGCCATTCATTCGCACATGTGGCACGTGCTATAGTGATAGAACGGCAACGTTGCCGCGCCGTTTTGAAAATGTCGGCAACTCAAAACTAAACAATAGAAATTGATAATTTGATACGTTTGCGGATCCGCATCGCTGGATTCAGCACTGTATGCTGGATCCAGCATGTTTAAAAAGGCGCTGGATCCAGCTGGATTGCTGTATGCTGGATCCAGCAATTGCAATCCCTAGTACCGATGAAAGTCCTGATCGTTCCCAAAATCAAAATGGTAAATGTTTGTATTGTAATGGGCTTTTTTCTGAAGATGTTCATGGAGAGAAATGGATCCAATGTGCATCATGCAGGGAGTGGGCTCATGCAGAATGTGCTGGCATAGAAGATATGGTTGATTTTTTTGTATGTGAATTGTGTACCAGCAATTAGTTTAATCTTAATAATTGACTGATTTAATTTTAGGCAACTCGTCCTTTTTTCTCAATAATTTTGAACCAAATTGACTATGGTCCATATTTAAAACCATGTGGTCCATATTTTGTACACTTTTTGCTAATGCACAATAATGACATATTTTAGAAAATGTTGATTAATTCTAAGATGTTTATTATTAGAATTCTAATAATCGTTTTTGATACCAAATAATTATCGAACCGTTCAAAATATAATAATATAAGGCTGATTAATCTTTATAATTCTGAGTTTTATTACACAAAAACCTTATGGTGGTCCATAATTGACGCACTTACTCTATTACAGATTTTACGATAGTTGCACAAAATATAAGAAGCATATACAGTAATCTAGATGATTTACTCGTTACACTATCCCAATTTAGATTTAATGTAGATATAATAATTTTAAACGAATGTAGACTAGACGTAAATAAACCTATTCCCGTAATTAAAAACTATTGTAGCTTTACCACTAGTAATCATATAAATCATTGTGATGGCGTCGCAGTTTATATCAAATGTGTACATAAGTTTAGTGTAAAAGAGGTAATTCTAAATCACGCATCTTGCTTACAAATAATTATGCCTAATCTTGTTATACTCGCTATATATCGATCCCCATCAAATAGTAATGCTGATAATTTTATAATGTCTTTAAACAATCATTTAGAAGGGTTAAAATCATGTAAAAACATAGTAATAGCGGGCGATATTAATATTAACATTATTTACAAACAAAATGAACTAACTAATGATCGTACTAACAGATTAAGCTACCTAAACATGTTGGCAATGCATGGCCTGTTACCGGGACATTCTTTGCCAACTAGGGGTGAAAACTGTTTGGATCACTTTATCGATTGCAGTGTTACATAGGGGAACCTGTTGTACCTTGGACAGAGTTGTACCTAGAACAATCATATTTTTTCAAGTCCCGCGCGTTTAAGAACCGTTGTCTATGGTACCATTTGAAACGTCATTATTAAACATTAATGTGAAGTTAGTTGCGATTCGCCGGCGCCGTGTGATCACAGTCTAAAAAGGTAATTTATTGTTTTACACTCAAAAAAGTAAGTTTTTTGGGCTTTACTTCATACCAGTTTATTTAAAGTGATGCATATTTGTGAAAACTGTTTTATTTAGAATCCAATCTTAATACATCTAGCTACTAGACGGCATAAGCGTCAGACCCTAACCTCAATGGCAAGTGGGTTTATAAAGCTTATTAAGTGAAGTTGTCGCGATGTTGTACCTTAGCCACCAACTTACGATGTACCTCGGTCACTGGCCAAGGTACATCATTTTAGTCGGAAATAGGTCAACAATTATTTACATACGTTTTTATGAGTAGGTACTATAATTTTATTGTTTTAAAAAAATATATAACATTGTTATAGGTAAAATGCCGCGAAGCAAGGAAAAAATTAAAAGACCTGTGCTCGACACAAAAAATATTGAAAGTGCAGTAAATTTAGTGAAGACCAAGAAATTTACGCTTCATGGTGCTTCCATACATTTTCGCATTCCCCGAACTACCTTAAGACGGTACTACCACCACATGATGAAAAAGGGCACCTCATTGCAAGATTTGCGTGAAAATCTTGCAGTCAAAAAAGTATTCAATGGAGAGCAAGATAAAATGCTAGTGAACTACATCAAGGATGCAGCAAACCTTCAGTTTGGTTTAACTTTAAAAGATGTCAAAGTACTGGCGTACCAGTTCGCAAAGGTTAATCAAATTAAATACCCTTCTTCATGGGACTCTCAACAAATGGCGGGAGAGTACTGGCTGCGTTTATTCAGGAAACGTTATAAAGAAGAGCTCTCCCTTCGAAAACCAGAAGCCACTAGTTTGGCGCGTTCGTCGGCATTCAATAAACACACTGTTGAACTGACGTTCAATAATTACAAGAAAGCTCTGTCACAATGCCCGTCAGATTTGCAAGCAGCTAACATTTGGAACATAGATGAGACGGGATTGTCTACAGTGCACATCCCTCCAAAAATTCTGGCACCAACTGGAGTTAAGCAAGTAGGATCCGTGACAAGCGCTGAAAGAGGAAACACTGTTACGATGATAGCTGCTTGTAATGCTGGTGGAGGATTTATTCCACCAATGCTTATATTCCCGAGAGTCAATTTTAAAGACTTTATGATTCATGGAGCACCAGAGGGCACTTTAGGTGCTGCCAATCCATCGGGTTGGTCTAATGAAGCCACTTTCGTGATGTTCATGAACCATTTCATAAAATATGCAAGACCTTCTAAGGAGCGGCCTGTTATTGTTCTTATGGACAATCACGAAAGTCACATTTCTGTTTCAGCAATTCGCCTGGCAAAAGAAAACGGTGTGGTTCTTGTTACGCTACATCCACACACAAGCAATAAAATGCAACCGTTAGACAAATCAGTTTTTGGACCGTTTAAAACGTATTTTAATCAGGCAGCTAACGAAAAGATGATGACACCTGGACACATAGGAAAACCTTTGACAATTTATGATATTGCTGACTTAGTTGGAAAAGCATTTCCACGTGCGTTCACACCAACGAATATTTCCAATGGTTTTAAGTCTACAGGCTTCCATCCACTAAACGAGCAAATATTCTCAGATGCTGACTTTTTGGCCGCAAACTTTTCAGATCGTCCATTACCCCAAGAAGAAGAATCATCTGCACAGGCTGACAACTCACTGCTCCGAGAACCTCCAGTCCAAGTTGATCCTCTTTTGTCTCAAGAATGTGCACAGGCTGATAATCAGTCGACTCAAAAATTGTCCCAAGAACCCTCTGAACAAGTTGAAATGCACTTATTGAATGTTTCTAAAACACCTCAGAAAGTTGAGCCAAGTTCTTCAAAACTTATCACCCCTGAAATGATTCGTCCACATCCAAAAGCCGCACCTCGAAAAGGAACACAAAAAGGTAGACCAAAGGGCAAATCTAGAATACTAACGGACACACCAGAGAAAAATGCGATTGAGGCTTCAAAAAAAGTTAAAACAGTTACTCTTAAAGATGATCGTAAGTTAAAGAAAGGCAAGAATAAGGAAAAGAAGAAAACAGATAGAGTGAAACGAAAAGTCTTGATTCAGTCTGACTCTGAGGATTCCAACTATTCCGTCCATGATACTGATGACTCTTGTGGTGAAAACGAAAACAGTGATAGTCCGATTGAAGAAGACAACGTCAATTATAAGAAAGGAGACTTTGTAATATTTGTATACGAAAAAGAATACTTCGTAGGTAAAATAGAATCTCTTAGTCAAGAGGGAGTTTTGATAAAATCAATGCAAAAATCTTTGAAAAACTGGAAATGGCCTGCTAAGGATGATTTTAATTTGTATCCTTACCAAGATATTAAGAAAAAGATTAATCCACCGAAGAGAGTCAGCTCAAATAGAGAAGTTTATCATGTTCCAGAAATTGAGATATATAAGGATTTTTGTTAAATACGATTTAATTAAATATAAGTAATAAATGATCTCAAAATACTAACTGAAAGTCTGAGTCCGACATAATTTTTTGTACTTTTTTAAGTTTTTCTTTAAGTTTATTTTTGTTGTGAATGTTTTTTTTTTTTATTTTTGTTTAATCCTGAGATTTTAATGGATGTTTTGTTAGAATTTATGTTAAGGAATAAGAAAATATTGTCAATTGTTATTAACACAAAATAGATGGGTGAGGCTTTTCTTAAAAACAACACTTTTACTTAAATATTGTTGTTAATAACTGTAATTATTGTTAGATTATTGTTAGCTGCAAATGCTAATATGATTAACTAATCATTACTAATAATAATTCAAGAGAAATTAAATAAATTATAGCTAATAAAAGTGTTTATCTCGATTTGAACCTGCTCGGTCCAAGGTACAACGTACACGGTCCAAGGTACATCTGGTTTGTTGTACCTAGGACAGTTTTCCCCTTTTTTTTCAAGTGGTTAGTGGTCTCTGGATTTTTAAAATATACACAGTTTTATGAATGAATTATGTTGTTAATTAAATGATCTTTACATACATGCACACTGGACAGGTGTAGCTAGCACCATTATATTTAAAAAAATCAAAATACAAAAAACTGGCCTAGGTACAACAGGTTCCCCTACCACAGTTACGGATCATTTTATGATTTTACTTAAGCTTTATAATATAATAAATACTTATAAATGTTAAAAAAGTAAAACAACTGTGGATTTTGACAAAGCAATAGCTACCCTAAAATTAAAAAATATTTCGAAACTTAATTTAATTGAAATGAAAATGAAATGAAATATTTTATTCTTGTAAGTAGGACTATATAAATCACTTTTACAATGTCTTCCTAAGCTAGATGAAGTCGACATTTCCTAACTGACTACCCTGAGAAGAAATGTCGAAACAAACTCAGGGGTCTTAGTCTCTTTTATAGTCCAAATAATACAATAATAAATTTATAAATTTGTGTAAACAAATGCAGTGTATTTACTGGACTGGTCTTTGGAAGAAAGAACCAGATCGATCTGAGCAAGCCTGTGCCAGCAGACGGCAAGCATGCCCCGAATAGCTCATGCAGCTCAACCATTTTTGAGGGAGCTGCACAACCCGGTACACAACAATACCGCCAGTGGCACCATAAAAATATGTGGGGCAACAACTCACTCAGATCGCCAGCCTAATAATAACTATAAACTATAATATCAATAAATATAAACTATAATGATATACCTGCATAATGTTTACACTTACAATGGATACAAGGTTAGAGCAAGGAAATTAAAAAAAAAAATAGAAACACATAAAAATAATAATAACATAAACGTTATTGAATGTCAAAGTGTAAAATATTATATGCAAAAGCACAAAACATGTCAATAATGTAGAAAAAAAAATGAATATGCAATAAGCACAAACATGTCAATAGAATATAAAAAAATGCATATGCAAAAGCACAAAACATGTCAGTTTGTAAATATGTACAACATGAAAAAAAAAACAAGGAAAAAATACTTAAAAAATAAACACAAGCGATAGCTGTATAAGCGAGCAGCTCAATCCCAGGCGTTTCTATCATTTAAATAATCGGATATGTTGTAATATCCTTTCGTTAATAATTTTGATTTAATAAAAAAATTAAATTTCTTAATGGGTAGTTTTCGAACATCCATGGGAAGTTTATTGTAGAAGCGTATACATTGACCCATGAACGAGTTGCTTATTCTATGGAGGCGAGTAGCATGAACTGTTAAATTATTTTTGTTCCTGGTGTTCCGGGAGTGAACATCAGACAATTTAACAAAATCAGATTCGTTTTTACACGACTGCCCAAAAAGGAGTGTTATGTTTTCAGGGTTCATGTATGTATGTATGTATGTATGTATGTATGTATGTATGTTTGTGAGTTTCTTTATTCCACCATAACTCCTAAAAGGCTTGACCGATTTCAATGTTTGTGGTATCATTAGAAGCTTTGAGTTATCCCGAGTGACATAGGCTATGTGGACATTAAAAAATGGTCAAGTGTGAGTCGAAATCGCCTGCAAAGGGTTCCGAACGATATTTTTTTTTGTGTTGTGTCATGTTTTTTTTTTGTTGTTCACTAAAAGGTATTAAATAAAGATAGTAGATTAATGTCCAAACCATGTCCCGCCGATAGGCATACAAAATCAGTTTTAGAATGTTAATAATATAAAATGTCATGAAAGTATCAAAAATAATAATATAATATATATAAGGTGCTATAAAAATATCTGCCACGGCTTTAATGGGAGGTAGTATTGTGTTTATAGATTACAATAGTGAAGAGCTTTCGTACCCCGGAACAGTTAATTAAATTTGAGAACATAAAATAGTTAAATTAACATTGACTCTATTCTGCGTAACGTGGTTCACAAATTACGCGCAATGTGGACGCTTCGTCAATGAAAACAACTGCTATCTCTTTCCATCTTTTATGTGAATGAAAACTGTAATCAGCTGACTAGTTCGTCACTACATAATCTACTAGGTACGCAATAATACGCAGGCATACAAGTGTTTTAAAAGTGCAACTACTTACCAGCTACAGCATTCTTCAAAAAAAAACTGACGTAGGTAAATAAGATGATAAACTTGTGTGACTGTCAAGTTAGTGTAAGAATCGCATTCTTTTTTCGTATTATTTATAAACAGTAGTTGTTGAAATAAAACTACTTTTTACGGATGTTGTCGCGGTTTTATTAAAAGTCCGTAAAAAAGTAGTTTTATTTCAATGTCTAACATTCGCGTAAATCTAAGAAACCAAACAGTAGGTACTTAGATTAATATCGAATAACGATAAATTACAGTAACTTGGCGTGTTTAAAAGTTAATCATTTTATTTACAACGATTGCACCGTATTTACAGTTATTTACTCACTCCCTACCTAGTACCTACTTATCTATACTGCATATGCACACAGATGAAGGCACGCTTGCATACATGTCTCTTCACTTTATTTAATGTGTCCGTTTCACTTTTCACTTGCCTAAATGCGCGTTTGATGCGCCTTTTTAGTTCTACCACACTTCTTTCACCACACCAAGGTCTTTCACACGACCACACAAAAAAAAGTCTAGAGAGGTTAAATCCGGCGAGCGAGGAGGCCACGGCACTTGTTTAGTGGTAAGGATGGAGACCTTCACGATTTAAAAGTCGCCACACGTAGTTGTCGCTCACGTCGAAGACTCGAGCAGCATCCCTGGTGCTCGCAAGAGGATGACACTGAAGCACTTCCTCTTCGAGTTCGGCCGAGTATGAAGGCCTGCCTGCGTCAACCGAAGGCGGGTCAAAGCGGCCGTGTTACACTGAGTTACACTCGCGGTAGGTAGCACAACACCATTTCAAGATATTCTTGATTGGAATACTGTCGTCTGAGAGGCATTTTTAATGTAAGCGCCGCGATATTCCTGACGCTAACTAGAACTAACTACCGAACGCGCGGCCGGGGGGCGACTGGCGACCGGGAGGTCGGTTGGCCTTGGCGCGTGCGACGAACGTGCTAGTGCGGGTGAGGGTGGGGGCGCGCGGGGCTGTGTTTGACGACCGAGCGGCCGCCGGCCGGCGCGCACGGCGGCGGCGGCATCCTTTGATAGGAATGGCAACAGTGTATGAACGGCGGCGGCGCGGCGCGGCGCACGGTGGGCTGAAAATCGGCTTTCATAGACATAGGGATTTAAATTTGCAAGTGCTTGTTTTTATGCCGGATATCGCTTCTATTAGTCATTACGATGTACAAAAATGACACCCGAGTTAATTCTGCCCAAAAACAAAGGAAATATATTTTTTTTACGAAAAATTTGTATGAAGCTAGTATGAAAAATCGAATAATCTCCTAAACGGCATGTTTAACCGTAATATCCTTGGAGGTGGTCATAGTGCTAATTATTTATGATTTATTGGTTGCCGATTTGACGAAAAATTTAATGCCGTTTTTTTTTAAAAAATCGTCAAAATATTTTTATTTGTTTTTACATAGGAAACGATTCCTTTTAGTGTTTATGTTGAAGAACACGGACTTTTAACTACACGTAACATAAAATAGCATCACTCCTATATTTAAGAAGGAGTTGGCAGAGGTTTATAGTACACCCACACGTAGACAACTATGTTTGAGCTAGATATTTATTCTTCAAAGCCTTTCTAATGAAGAGCATAACAAGCAGTTGAAGCTGATATCCAAGTGGGGATTTGATGGTGCTTCTAACCAAAGCCGATACAAGCAGAAAATGGAGGGTGAGGACTCGAGCATTTTCATGACATCCTTGGTGCCACTAAAACTGACAGATGGAGACAACATCTTATGGACGAACCCAAAACCATGCTCAGTTTTGTATTGTCGTCCAGTTCAGTTTACTTTTGAAAAGGAGAGTGAAGCAGTTGTCCTTGAGCTGAAAAAACAAATGGACGAAGAAATTGAGGCCCTTATCCCCACAGAGTCCAATAATAATAATAGGGTGACTCATCAACTAATGATGACGATGATCGACGCTAAAGTCTGCACTTACCTTTCTGAAGCTAGATCAAATGCATCGTGCTACCTGTGCTTAGCAAAACCTACAGAAATGAACCGCTTAGATACTGTAACATCAAAAATTGTGTGTTCTGACCTGTATGAATTTGGCTTGTCATCCCTACACGCCCGTATAAATTGTATGGAATGTCTGTTACACATTGCATACAGGCTCGACTTCAAACGGTGGGTAGCGAGAAGTGATGAGCACAAAGAAATGCTACAGACAAGGAAGAAAATAATTCAAAATAAATTCAAAGATGAGCTCAATCTGTTGATTGATATAGTAAAACAAGGCTCGGGAACCACCAATGACGGGAATACTGCAAGAAAATTCTTTGAGTTTCCTAATAAAACCGCAGCTATAGCCGGTTTGGATGAAGACCTCATCAAAAGATTTGCTGTAATTTTACAAGCAATTACATCTGGAGAGCAGGTCGATATAATAAAATTTAGAGATTATGCCCGCAAAACAGCAGAAAAGTACGTATTTTTATACGACTGGTACTACATGTCGTCAACCGTCCATAAATTATTAATCCATGGGGCTGACATAATCGAGAAAAATAATATTGTGCCGATTGGGACTCTCTCGGAAGAAGCCTCAGAGTCTCGAAACAAAGATTTTAGGAGGTTCCGAGAATATCATTCACGAAAAAGAACCAGGCAGGATTCCAATCAAGACATTTTAAATATGCTTGTTGTTTCTTCAGATCCTTTGCTAAGTGCACAAAGGCCTAAGTTAGATGCCAAGAAAAAGCAGAGCTTTTTTGCTGAAACTCTCGACTTAATTCAATTTCAAGAAACTGAGTTCGAGTTTTTGGATATATCTAATCTGGATGCTGACTCAGAATTGGAGTCTGACAACGAGAGTGATAAGGAAAATTTAAAAAAAATATATATATAAATATATATATGTGTGTTTGGGTTTTTTTTTGTAATATTTTATGATATTTTGTCTTTTTTTTTATTTATTTTACTTTATTTTACAAAAGCTTAATTTTAATTTCTTAAATTAAATTATTTTGTATATAATATAACTTATATGTTACTTAAATAAGAGTTTGATAATCTTTTCTTATTTAAATTAATAAAAATGTGTCAAAAAACAGCAATTTTTTTATTTTATTTTTCTTGTTTTGTGTGTTCTTAGTATTTGGGTTAATAACATATCGAACTTTTTAACTTGGACACTAAAAGGGATCGTTTTACATGTAAAAATAAATAAAAATATTTTGACGATTTTTAAAAAAAAAACGGCATTAAATTTTTCGTCAAATCGGCAACCAATAAATCATAAATAATTAGCACTATGACCACCTCCAAGGATATTACGGTTAAACATGCCGTTTAGGCTATAATTCGATTTTTCATACTAGCTTCATACAAATTTTTCGTAAAAAAATTATATTTCCTTTGTTTTTGGGCAGAATTAACTCGGGTATCATTTTTGAACATCCTAATGACTAATAGAAGCGATATCCGGCATAAAAACAAGCACTTGCAAATTTAAATCCCTATGTCTATGAAAGCCGATTTTCAGCCCACCGTGCGGCGGCGTTTTGCGAAATGTTTGAATTCTGTGCGGAGCGGCAACAGCTTATGACACGGGATGGTTTTATACTAATACATCAATTCAAATTTATACGTTATTTTTTTTGTATGAAAAAAAGTATGATAAATAATCAATAATTTATCTTTACTATTGTAATCTATAAACACAATACTACCTCCCATTAAAGCCGAGGCAGTTGCTTTAATAGCACCTTATATATAAATGTTAATAATAATGTCAAAAGTATGAGTATATGCATGTCAAATTATCAAAATTGCGTCGATAAAGTAGTGAAAATGTCATGAAAGTATTAAGGGTATTACCTCGCCCAATGACCTTCAAGATTTGATCTTTGTACTAGTATTTTTTATTCTAGCGCCACCTACCGACCAAGGACAATACTACAATAAAACAAAGTGGAGATTAAGCAAAACACAGATGTGTCGCAGAGTTTTCATTATTTTTGCCTATTTTATTCGCTCTCTGAGAGATCTAATGTTGTTCTTCTAGTTTTTGTTGTCTTGTACGAGGATCTGTCTACATTATAATTTATATATTTATTTTGAACTACACGATGCACTATGCCTGCTGACTTAGCTTTCATTCTACTAAATTATACAAGCTGAAGGTCTGCTGATGACCAGGTAAGTAAGTAGGTAAACGGTTCTCAGTAACGGGAATAGTTAGGATGACCTAGCTTTCAACATTTATCTACTTGAGCACGGGTGCTATTTACTACATGATGAATTCTGAAGGTCTGATGATGACCAGGTAAGTACTTATTGGTTCTCAGTAACGGGAATAGTTAGGATGACCTAGCTTTCAACATTTATCTACTTGAGCACGGGTGCTACTACATGATGAATTCTGAAGGTCTGATGATGACCAGGTAAGTGCTTATCGGTTCTCAGTAACGGGAATAGTTAGGATGACCTAGCTTTCAACATTTATCTACTTGAGCACGGGTGCTACTACATGACGAATTCTGAAGGTCTGATGATGACCAGGTAAGTACTTATTGGTTCTCAGTAACAGGAATAGTTAGGATGACCTAGCTTTCAACATTTATCTACTTGAGCACGGGTGCTACTACATGATGAATTCTGAAGGTCTGATGATGACCTGGTAAGTACTTATTGGTTCTCAGTAACTTGAATAGTTAGGATGACCTAGCTTTCAACATTTATCTACTTAAGCACGGGTGCTACTACTTGATGAATTCTGAAGGTCTGATGATGACCAGGTAAGTACTTATTAGTTCTCAGTAACGGGAATAGTTAGGATGACCTAGCTTTCAACATTTATCTACTTGAGCATGAGCTTGAGCTACTACATAATGAAAACATTATAATATATAGATAAAGATAGTAGCCGATTCTCAGACCTACTGAATATGCATATAAAATTTAGTAAAAATTTAGTAATAATATTGATACAAAGATAAAATCCAAAAAGTAGTGTAAAAGTGAAAGATTTCGATTTTACATGCCATTATTCTATAAACTATTTTAATAAATAAATAAATTTAATATTATTTTTGAAACGTATTCATATTTACCTATCCATAATATCAAAAAAATATTTAGATATTTTTATAGGTACCTATAATCATACAAACATGAATTTTAGGCTCGATTGCGAAACGAAGAAAGGGGACGGCGGGACGCGGAGCGTCGGCGTCGGCTCACAAAACATCGAGTCGCGCGAGCCTCCGTTGCCAACGCAAACGAAGCGCGCGCGCCTCCTTCGAGTCGAGCGCGTTGAAGCCCTGCCGCCATGCCGCGCCGTTTTGGCGCGCGATAGCTAGTGTAACAGTGTAACTAGGGTCACTACTTACAAATAGTTAAGTCATGAAAATATTTATATGTATATGGTACTTTATTATGTTATATTATTATATTATTGTTCAGGTAAATAATGATTGATGTTTATTTGGGTACATACTTATTTTAATATCGAAAGTTAAAATACCTACGTTTAAAATGTTAATATTCAAAACATCGAAAACATAAATATCGAATGACCGTATAACCTATTACAAAAAAGAACCAAAAATAAGTCTTATATGGTTTTCTTATGGACCACACGGGAATCACCAGCTTTCAAATAAAGAAAGAATCATTAAAATCATTAAAATATAAATCATAAAAATATTTCTTTTTAAGTCGGTTAAAAATTAAAATTGTTTAGATTCGACTTGAAACCCGGTTGAATATAATTAACATCATAATTATGTACTACCCACTCAATATAAATCTATGTAGGAAAAAGCTACACAACTATCTTATAAACCTATCATATGAAAAAACGGAGAGTCTGTTAGGCATCCCAAGCTAAATCATTCAGATTTAATTAAAGGTCCTATTTTGTTGCTTTGTAGCAAAATATGCAAGTACTCTTACACACATTTACACTGTTATACATACATTTAGGATGAGGATTCGTCACCCGCGCTCACATGTGGTGGACGTGCACAAAGTTCCTCCGTATCAAATAAAATAATTTATGATAGCAAAGCCAATTTGAGTACTTCTACAGTTCCTAGAAATCAGTGACAACATAGTTAAGTGTGTTTGTTATCGTCAAAATTAATTGATTGAGTAAAATTGAGCAAATACAGCACATTAATTGTTGCGGGTCTTCGTTTTTGCAAGTAAACAACCAGTGAGTCACCAAGCTGCTTCGCTCCTATTCGTCGGCCGGGTGAGTCAGACGACGCGCAGCGACAGAAAACGCTACCATATATGGTTGCAAAGTCCAACACTGTTTGACTGGACACTCCCACTTGTGAATTACGTCGGCAAATTTCATCTACTCTCGGTAAGGTGACGCAGCGCGTGTGGTCTACCTACGGACTTGCGAGTAGAGGAGTCTGGGTTCGATACTGAGGCCTTGCAATTCTTTTTGTATGCTTTGTTTTGGTTTTTGAATGTTTTTTGTATAGTTGTTTTACTCAAAAACCAGTGCCTTGCTTATTAGCCAAGATAGAAAGTTTATAGCTTTTTTTTGCTGCTTTTGTTGTTTATTGCACTAAGTCGTACTGAAGAGGTGTTATAATGTCACTTCATCGAACTCCTCCAAAGACACCTACTCTATCTGAAACTGAAGCCGAATTGGGCACAAGCACTCAAACTCAGGCCCTTATAAAAAAACCTATACCCGCACCAACTGCTCCTGAAAGCAAGCGTACAACTACCCGCAATCGCAAACCCGTAACCAAAAGTGATGATGACTTTTCTACCTTTACGATCGAGATCCGTGACATGTTGAACGCTCATACAGCTCTGATGGACTGGAAGTTAGAGTCTTTACAGAGCACAATTAAGGAGATAAGTACACAGAACAATGAAATTAAGGAAAAATTAACCATCCTAACTGAGCAATATAATGATATTGTTATTAGAACAGAAAAGTTAGAAGCTGAGAGGAAATCAGATTTTAACTATATCATTCAACTAGAAGATCGAGTCGAAAACCTGGAAAGAATGTCATGCCTGTCTAGAATGGAAATAAGAAATATTTCAAAAGCACCTGGAGAGTCTAAGGAAGACCTACACAAAATCGTTGAAGAAACAGCCAAGGTTCTTGGGTTATCCATCCAACGGCATGAAATTAAAGACTTGTTCCGGCTAAATAGGAGAGAAGGCATCTCACCAATAGTGGTAGATTTTACGAACCTGCATACTAGAGCCAATTTTATTAAAAGTGCAAGGACTTTCAATAAGTCTAATAAAGAAAATAAATTAAACACGTCACATATAAAATTAAAGGGCCCCCCTAAACCGGTATTCGTGTCGGAGTGCCTAACACCAAAGGCTCAGCGAATATTCTACCTTGCTAGAAAGTTCGCCAAAGAAAACAGCTATATGTTCTGCTGGACTTCTCTCGGCAAAGTATTTCTAAAAAGAAATGATGGAGAAAAGCAGATACTTATCAAAAAGGAAGTAGACTTAGATCACTTACATCAGAATGAATGACTAGCTGAGTATTTATGCACATATTGCCCTGCTAACCCGTACTATATTGAGTTATTTTTTCTTGGATTATGCATGCTCTGTTATCAATCAAAATTGTCTCATATATTCGTATTGTTAATTATTAAGTATTTCTGTCATTGTTATTTTTATTGTCCAACTAATCACAATCAACACTCATGGAAACATAACACTTATACATTATTCTTACAAAAACACAAAACACTCCCATGCTTTATAATGTGTGTCTTTAATACAGCATATTTTGCAGCTTTTGATGTTCTGGCAATTTGTCACTGCTATACCATTGCTTCTAGTTCTATTTCTGTTTTAACTTACAAAGAACATGGTTGATATACAGGGTATCGCAAAAGACATTGACAATGTCGTCAGTGGCGGCGATGCTATTGCTATTGACATGCCGGAACACTGTAAGGCTGCTTTTAACTCAGGTGCAAAATCGTTTTCAGTTTTAAACCAAAATATCAGAAGTCTAAGCCGTAACTACGAAGGGCTAGCTGTTCTCCTCAAGAGACTAGACATCAAATACGATCTTATTATGCTTACAGAATCTTGGCTATCCGAAAATTCACTCATACCGGAAATGGTTAATTACACAGCTCACAGTACCAAAACCCACCTTAATCAAAATGACGGTATAGTACTATACCTTAAAGATAGCATACGCGCGAATGTCTATGAACCAAATTATTGTCGAGAGGTGAATTGCCTTGTAACAACAATCAACAACGATTTAGCAGTTGTATCATTATACAGACCACCAGCATTCAAAAATCTTGAACCCTTTTTAAATTATTTAGATAAAATCTTGTCCAGTATTAGCCACTTTAAAAACATAGTCTTAATGGGTGATCTAAATATTAATATCAAACTTGAGCAACATAACCCTAAACATACAGAATACTTAAATCTGCTTGCGTCCTACGGCCTTCTTACCACGCACACTCTGCCGACTAGAGAATCAAATTGTCTAGATCACTGCTTTGTCAAAACGAAACTGAAATCTGTGACTATAGTTTGTAATTCAACTTTAACTGACCATTTCAGTGTTATGATATCTCTCCCTCTGGAAAAGAAAAAAAGACCCAAAAAGAATTCCTTCTTTAAAAAAACCAACTACGATGCAGCTATTAGTGACTTAAAACAGATTAACTGGGAAGAAAGGTTTGACAATGATGACCCAAATAAAATGACAAACATCTTCTTGAACACGATCAGAGACGTTATATCAAATCACACACACACCGTCAAGCTGCCTAGGCGACAAATTACCATTAAGCCTTGGATTACGCCAGGGTTATGTAGGTGTATGAGAAATCGCGACCGACTCCACCACAAACTAAGAAAGGACCCAGAAAACTTAACCCTAACTATAACTTACAAGCGTTACCGAAATACTTGCAACAATCTTCTAAAAAACCTTAAAAACAAATACTTTAAATCAGAATTCGCTAAGTCCAGTTATAACATAAAAAAACAATGGGGATTGGTAAAAGAAATGTGCAATCTAAACATCTACCCAAAAAAGCCATTAGAGCTTCTATCCATTAATTCAACACCGCTAGAGTCGCTCAATATCATAAATAGATACTTTGCCTATGTTGGGAGTAATCTGGCAAACACCATTATGTCCAGGACCCACACAAATGAAACAGACCTGAGCAAACGATGTAGATCAAAACCGAATAGCGGACCCCTACACTCTTTTATGCTTCTCCCAACAGACCAAATTGAAGTAAAAGAAATAATTGCCAACTTAAAAACTAAGAATTCCTCGGGATGGGACGGTATTTCCACGTTTTTTATTAAGAGAGCAGTCGATTCCCTCATTACACCACTAGTACACATATGTAATGCATGCTTTTTAAAGGGTGTCTTTCCAGATGCGCTTAAAAAATTTGTCATTATTCCCATCTTTAAATCAGGAGACAAAACTTTGGTGTCAAATTATAGACCTATCTCTCTACTTCCTAGTTTCTCAAAAATCTTGGAAAAACTAATAAATAAGAGACTAAAACACTACCTAGAAACTCATAAACTTCTTTCTGATAATCAATTTGGGTTCAGAGAAAAAATATCAACTGCAGGGGCTCTTGACAAACTGACTTCGTATTTAGTTGAAAACCTGGATAGGGGACAGAAGTGCCTGGGTATATTCCTTGACCTGGCAAAGGCCTTCGACACCGTCTCTATACCCATCCTCCTGAGCAAACTCGAGACCTTAGGAATTCGAGGAATACCTCTCCAACTCTTCCAGAATTACTTGGCAAACCGAAAGCAGGTTATTAAAATTGATAACGGTGTAAGCCTTGAGGAAAGTGTTACTTTCGGGGTGCCTCAAGGCAGTGTAATAGGTCCTACGCTGTTTCTTATTTATATTAATGACCTCTGCAATTTGCTCTTACGTAATGGTCAAATAATAACATTTGCAGATGACACAGTATTATTGTTCAACTCCAAAAAGTGGCAAGATGTAACCAAAGCAGCGAATGAAGGTTTTTCTCTGGTTACCACATGGCTGGATAATCATTTATTAACTCTCAACCGGGACAAAACTAAATTTATTACATTTACAATGAACGACAGTACACAACCTTCTCCAAATTCAATAATTATACAATCTCACAATTGCAAAAATTCAAGTACATGCAATTGTAATCCAATTACCAGAACAAATTCCATAAGATATCTTGGTGTGATAGTAGATCAAAACTTAAATTGGAAAGAACACATCTTCAACACAAGTAATCGCACAAGAAAGTTAATTTATATTTTTAAAACTATTAGAAATGCATGTGATATTAAGCTATTAATAGAAATATATTTGGCACTATGTCAGTCTGTACTGACATATGGCTTGAGTGTTTGGGGAGGAACTTCAAAAACCACCATTTTGTTTGTCGAAAGAGCCCAACGCATGGTACTTAAAGTTATTTCTCGGAAAAAGTACACTTATCCAACACATTTACTTTACTCAGAACTGGGTGTCCTCACGGTACGAAAATTATTTATTAAGCAAGGGATCATGGCGCAACACAAACTAAATCCGCACTATGCAAAAAGGCGAAGATTAGATATAGTCTACAACATCCCCAATTATAGAACTTCGTTTGCACATAAATTTCACAATTATCTTGGTCCTAGCCTCTACAATAAAGTTAGTAAAGATTTAGAATTGAGGAATCTAGATAATCATGCATGCAAAAAGAAATTAGATCAATATTTGAAAACACTAGACTACAAAAAAACTGAAAATTTAATGATGAATGGGTATAAATAAGGCACATGAATAATAAAGCTCACACATACATACATACATAAAACATATACACACACATAAAACATTTCAAATACTTAAACCTATATACATCGTCCTGTATACACAGAGACAACTTACTAAGCGCCTTTCGCAAAGCCTCGTCACTCAAGACGGAACACATCGGCATAACTGGAACTTCGTCCTCTATTTATATTAATGAACATTTAACCCTGAAAAAGAAGCAGTTATTTCGGAAAGCCCGCGAAGTTGCTAAAAACCATAACTTCAAGTACGTGTGGATTAGAAATGCCACAATATTGGTCCGTGAGCGTGAGGGTGCGGCTTCGTTCTCAATTCGTCGAGACGACGACCTCAACAAAATTAGATCAAAGTCAAAATCAGTTGAACCAGTGCCTGACTTCTCTAATTGACACTGTTTTCACTTGTGTTCACTACTGTTATAGCTTGAACGAGGTTTTAAACTTAATTATTTATTCTTATATAATTGATCATAATTTTGAATTAATTAATTTACAATCAAGTATATTTCTATGTATATTCTCTTATTGTACTCAATTTCAATGTTTACAATTTTGTTCAACAGTTTGTGATAAGTTTAATGTCATGCTTACTATTTATTTGATAAATTTTATTATATCTACGGGCATTATCATGATTCCACTATATTATACAATTTTATACTTATTATCCTCTGACTTAAATGAATTAGTTGTGATAATCTCTTGTTATGGATAGTACCGATAACTTACTTATATACTACCAAAATTGTAGGGGCATCCGAACTAAGTTACACACATTACTCGTGAATATATTGGCATTCTCTTATGACATCATCATACTAACGGAGACCTGGCTTATACCCGAGATAGCTAATGAGGAATTTATAGACCCTCGTTATGCTGTATTTAGATGCGACCGGAATCGCATCACTACAGGTAAGAGAGATGGGGGTGGGGTGCTCATAGCTGCACTACGTGAGCTTCAAGCAACTTCTCTAGAATTCCTCAATAATCCACTTTATGCTCCTCCGATCGGTATTGAACACCTTATGATCGCACTGCCTAGCAAGCTTGATAAACATAAAATTCATGTCGTTAGTGCAGCATATATACCTCCAGGCTCTAACAGTGAAGTATATGTGTCCCACTTTGACTTTCTAGAGGACATCTTACATGGACAAAACATAATGAATATTTATATTATAGGTGATTACAACTTACCTTATATAGCCTGGAATAAAACTTCCACTGTACAAGCCGCATGTGTTCCCTGTTCTTGTTCACATCCTGTTTGCTCTGAACTTTCACTACTTATGTCCTCGCTGGATGCCCACCAGTATAATATGACGCCCAATGGTAATGGTAAGATTTTGGATCTTTTTATTTCTAACACCTCCTGTTCAGCCAGCGTTCTTAATGACCCATTATTACCAATTGACCCGCACCACCCACCCTTTGTTATAATCGCCCCCGTTAAAGTGTCTATCACTACAATGAGGAGAAAACCTCTGCATAAATATGACTTCCGTAAAGCCAATTACAATCTCATTAATAAACATATCGATGAAACTGACTGGCCTGCCCTATTTGACAATCTCTCATCGGAGGAAGCTGTGGATACCTTCTACGCTGCCCTGAATGAAATCATTCGCCCAATAGTCCCACTTGCGCGAACTCGGTCACTCGACTTTCCTGTCTGGTTTACTCCACAGTTAATCAAAATATTTCGCAAAAAACAACGGCATTGGATAAAATGGAAACAATATAAAAACTTGTGCGATTACAATTATTTTTCAGAATGTAGGGCCATCTTCAAAGATAAGTGTAAGGAAAGCTACGCGTCTTATATCAACTCTGTTGAAGACTGCCTAATAGGTAACATAAAATGCTTTTGGTCCTATATTTCCAATCGCAAAAATAAATCAGGCATTCCGTCCGTGATGCAATACCAGAACGTCAAGTCGAGTGATCCCGATATCGTGTGCAATATGTTCTCGGAATTTTTCTTTTCAGTCTTTGAGCCCGTGTCCCCAGCTCTTCCAGTGTGGAGCCCGCCTCAGTACTCTGATGAAAATGCTAGTCTTATCAACAATCTATACATATCTAAATCTAAGATACTTAATGAGCTAAAACAACTAGACTCCACTAAGGGTGCTGGACCTGACGGTTTTCCACCAGCTTTTTTCAAGGCTATAGCTGTTAGTATATGTGAACCGATATACATCATTTATAACAGGTGTTTGCAAGAAAGTGTTTTCCCGGAAGTCTGGAAGCGGGCTTACATCACACCAGTTCATAAAGGTGGCTCGAAACATGACGTTGATCAATATAGACCAATATCAATTCTGTCGACCTTGTCTAAGCTTTTTGAAAGACTTGTTCACAACGAAATTTACCCAATCTTGCACAATGTTATCTTACCTGAACAACATGGATTTGTTAAGCGACGCTCCACAACCACCAATTTATTGATTTTTTCTAACTTCCTTTTTGAAAATATTGATAAGCGCGTGCAGGTAGACACAATTTACACAGACTTTCAAAAAGCTTTTGACAAGGTCGACCATGAAATCCTGCTAAACAAAATTGCGTTCAACGGAATACGCGGAAATCTATTACGTTGGTTTGCGTCTTATATAAAAAACAGGACTCAAAGTGTCGTGATCAATGGTCACATGTCTTCCTCCATTGGTATCACATCTGGAGTACCCCAAGGTTCAATACTAGGACCACTTTTGTTCGTCTTGTACATCAACGACATCAAGAAATGTTTTAAAAATACCCATTTTCTATTGTACGCTGACGACTTGAAGATATTTAAGGCGGTGCGCACTGTTGACGATTGCCATTCCTTCCAGGAGGACTTGGACAGACTGACTGATTACTGCACAGCCAACAAATTACATCTTAGTGTTCCCAAGTGTAATTATGTTCATTTCACGAGGAATATATATGTAATTAATTTTGGCTACAGCCTTAACGGTATTCCGCTAAATAATATCCCTCTTGTAAAAGACTTGGGTGTTCACTTCGATTGCAAGCTTTCCCTAAACTTGCATGTTGAGGGCATCGTCAACAGAGCGTTCAAAATGTATGGCTTCGTAATGCGGTCTTCAACTGAGTTCAAGCGTGCCTCTACCTATCTCTATCTCTATAAAACACTCATTCGTTCTCAGTTGGAGTATGCTGTTCCCATCTGGAACCCGTTTTACCAAAAATATAACGTCTTGATAGAGAAGGTTCAACGTAAGTTTCTCCGTGCGATGTTTTATAGATGTCATGGGACAAAAACCTCATTGTCGTATCCTGGACTATTGGAAAGGTATAAGCTTGTGAGCTTGGTGAATAGACGTAAGTATCTAGAGGCCAATGTACTCTACAACATCGTCCACAACCACTTTGATGCCATTGATCTCACGAGTAAGTTGTGCTACTCCGTCCCCCGGACTGTTAATGTGCGCAAAGTGCGTGCAGGAACCCTGTTCGCGGTAAATACGTGTCGGACAAATTCTGGCCTACGTTGCCCTATTCACAGAATGGTGGAATCATATAATGCCTACTTTGTTACGATTGATATCTTTGCATGCTCAAAATCAAAATTTAAATCCAATGTTATGAATTTGTTATTATAATTTGACTGTTACATTTTTACATCAACTTGTTATAATTATCTATTAATCATTTTAATATTTTTAACCAGTTTGTTTATCTCAATTTGAATTAATCATTTAATTTTTATTATTTTTTTAAGCTCTATTGGAACTGCATGATTGTTTCTCTAGTGGCACCTTATGTTCTACAATGTTGTTAATCCGTGGATAATGTAGTGGGCTGCAATATTGTTCCATATCATAATTACTATTTATGTGTGTTATTCTTATATTGTAGCTGTTTTTTATCCCTAATGAAATAAAATAAAATACAAACATATAAAAACACGGACAATAATTATTTCAATTGTGTTATTTTTTTTATTTAATATAACTGTACTAAAATTAGTTTACCTATACATGATGTAATCAATCTGCTTTGCTATGTTACCTGTAGATGGAACTTGGAGGAATCTTGTGTCTCTAGGGTTGAGGAAGACTATCCGCTCGTGATACAGTTTCATACTAGTACGAGGGGATAGGGCGAATCAGACTAAAGACAACCAAACCAATTATATATAATTATCACATTCTCCTACTGTTGAACTGCCTACAATTTTACTATTTCTGTTTCTGCATTGCTAGTATAAGGTTACTATTATGTATGGTTGTCTTGTGGGATTTGTATTTATGCAATAATAAAGATTTGTATTTGTTGTATTGTATTGTATTTATAAACCTTACATAACATACCACACACACACGCAACCACACACTCACAAACACACACGCACCCACACAGTCTCACACCTACAAACACACACACACGCTCACCTTATAACTACCTCACACTCCACATTAAACTTATATATCTCATTTTTATTCCTACTTCATAAACCTTTATTTATTTTGAATTTTATTCATAACTTATAAAGGCACCTTTGTAAATTGGGTTTCAAATTTCCCACGTTGGATTGTTGAAATAATATTATTAAGATATTTGTAACACAATTTGTATGACTTGGTGAAAATAAACATTATTATTATTATTATTAATTAAAAAAAATATATATTCGAACGCACTGCAATTACATTGGAAACCGACCCATCAGAATCGTACAAATAATTAGCGACTCATCGTTAGAACGTGCGCAGGTAGCCGTTTATCGATAACTAGGGTCCGGCGCGCTGCACATTCCTATCTTTTTTTACTTTTATGACCTGACGACTCAGATGATAACGCGTGTACTATAATTATTGTTTTATTTTTAAAATTAAAATTAAGACGTTTATTTAATTACTCTTTTAAAGGTAGGTTTAATATTATAATAACCATAAAGAATGAAATATGATAAAAAAAACACCTAACAAAACACTATGTTCTATCTTCTATGTATATAAAAATGAATTGCTGTTCGTTAGTCTCGCTAAAACTCGAGAACGGCTTGGCTAATTTTGGTATTGAATTATTTGTGGAAGTCCAGAGAAGGTTTAAAAGGTGAATAAATATGAAAAGGCTCGGAATTAAATAAAAAAAAAACAGACTAACAAACAGCAAAACAATTCATTTTGATATATATATAGATTGAGGCAGTACGAAGTCTGCCGGATCAGCTAGTTATAAATAGATTATTCTTTAAAATAGTGTGTATAATATAACAAGAATATAGACGAACTATCTCTATTTAACTACTACTTTTTTTTATTCAACATATCACTCATTTAATGAAGTTAAATAAATCCCAACAAAAGTATGAATGGAAATGCACTGACTTACTTTATACAGTGCGTAAAAAAAAATAATTAAAAAAATTAAAAAACACGCCTGCCATGTCAAAAAAAATTAAAAACAAGTCAAATATTTGCAGTCGGGGACCTGTAATGAATTGTTCCAAGTAACCAACCCCGACTGCAAATATTTGACTTGTTTTTAATTTTTTTTGACATGGCAGGCGTGTTTTTTAATTTTTTTAATTTTTTTTTTTTTATTATGAACATAGAGTAGATTTTCAAATATATATTGTGAAGCTACAGTCAGAATGTTTATCTCCTTGAATTTCTCTCGGAGAGAAACTCTAGGACCCAGATTATATTGTTATAAGGAAAACACTGATGCTTTAAACTTTACAATATATTAACTTAAGAATGGATACAACGTTACAATTACAATACTTTTAGAGGCCAGCGACGCCATAATGCTTATTATTAATTTATACAATGCAAGAGACTACTACAACGAGAATCGCACGCGCCGCCATTGCCCAATGCTCTCTAGTGTTGTCAGTTCATCCGGTAATAGTGACGCGACGTATTAGTCGATTCTAATTTCGGTTAACAGTTCGGCGATCCTGACTTTCCGGCGTCCTCGCAGGAACTCAGCTCACCCCTCAGGCACGTGCACATCTTCGACCGAGGAAGCTGTAAAGAACGGTGTTGTCTGGGGCGGTAAGTTGTGCAGAACATCTATACCGCCTCAGACAACGTTAGCCCCGAAGGCAATCGTAGATCAGTTAGCAAGCCCCGAAGGCAATCGTAGATCAGTTAGCAAGCCCCGAAGGCAATCGTAGATCAGTTAGCAAGCCCCGAAGGCAATCGTAGATCAGTTTGCAAGCCCCGAAGGCAATCGTAGATCAGTTAGCAAGCCCCGAAGGCAATCGTAGATCAGTTAGCAAGCCCCGAAGGCAATCGTAGATCAGTTTGCAAGCCCCGAAGGCAATCGTAGATCAGTTAGCAAGCCCCGAAGGCAATCGTAGATCAGTTTGCAAGCCCCGAAGGCAATCGTAGATCAGTTAGCAAGCCCGAAGGCAATCGTAGATCAGTAGGCTTATTTGCTATCGCTTGTTGACAACCCAAGCAATGTTCAGTAAATAAAAATAATGGCATAAAACGCAAAATTATCATCGACTATGATCGGTGACCAATTATTTAATAGTATATCTCGTTAATAATCGACGTTAGACGATGCGAAATTGGTATTTTCACATAGTTTTTAAGAAAGAAATTATTGCTTTCGTTGACAACTGCCATAGTGAATACGCCCACTGGTAGAAACGCCCCGAAGGCAATGTGTTATGCAGTTGTGGTAATGTGATATGCCACTGAGGCAATGTATTATGCAGTTGTGGTAATGTGATATGCCACTGAGGCAATGTATTATGCCGCTGTGGTAATGTGATTTGCCACTGAGGCAATGTGATATGCCACTCAGTCAATGTGTTATGCCACTGAGGCCATGTGATATGCCACTGAGGCCATGTGATATGCCGCTGAGGCAACGTGTTATGCCGCTGAGGCCATGTGATATTCCGCTGAAGCCATGTGATATGCCGTTGAGGCAACGTGTTATGCCGCAGAGGCCATGTGATATTCCGCTGAAGCCATGTGATATGCCGTTGAGGCAACGTGTTATGCCGCTGAGGCCATGTGATATGCCGCTGAGGCAACGTGTTATGCCGCTGAGGCCATGTGATATGTCGCTGAGGCAACGTGTTATGCCGCTGAGGCAACGTGTTATGCCGCTGAGGCCATGTGATATGCCGCTGAGGCCATGTGATATGCCGCTGAGGCCATGTGATATGCCGCTGAGGCAACGTGTTATGCCGCTGAGGCCATGTGATATGCCGCTGAGGCCATGTGATATGCCGCTGAGGCCATGTGATATGCCGCTGAGGCCATGTGATATGCCGCTGAGGCCATGTGATATGCCGCTGAGGCCATGTGATATTCCGCTGAAGTCATGTGATATGCCGTTGAGGCAACGTGTTATGCCGCTGAGGTAAATGTAATAAACCATTACGGCGATATTATATACATTTAAGCTATGTGTAAGGTTCCGAACTAATACAGCGCAAAGGTGAGAAATAAAAATATAGGGCCCGTTAGGCAGTGATAACGCCCGAAAGTAGGGTGTGTACGACCCGAGTGCAATTTGTGTACGCCCGGATGCAACCTGTTTGCGCCCAAAGACAACCCAAGCGAGCCCCGTTCAAAGATGGATAAAATAGGTCCGTGTGCGCATATCAGAGTATGAACCATGAGCACTAATGATCAAAGCAGAGCATCGTTAGCTATCTCAGAATCTAATATTACCTTACATTTATCAGAACCATCGATATTTTCGCTCAGCCTTTCCGTCATTACACAGAAACAACCCAAACCAGCAAAGAATGCACCACCCACAACCAATTTTCTGCCCACACTCGGCACAATGGGTTATGCTCTACAGTGTTTGAAATCTCTCTGCAGTATTGCGAACTTCCAACCAACCAGTCCTTTATCTTTTAGAGGTCGCTCAAAATGATCCACTTCTAGTTTGAGGGCAAGCATTTATACGCCAGAAAAGCATAAACCCCGAAGGTGATAAACTGCGAAGCAAACATTATCTAATATTATTTTATTCAATACCATAAGCTAGTCAAGGTTTTAGCCCAGACGAGTATCGAAGCTATTCATCACACAAAACCAAACTAGTGTTGGGACAGCCAACTGCTCATAATAAACATCACTGATTTCAAAAGCCATTCGAAGTCCCAAATAAATATCAAGGCCATAAATATATTCAACTCAAGTTGCATGTAAGCATTTCCATAGTCCCGAGTGACTGTCATCTGCCATAGCATCACTCATCTGTAAAAGCTAATCCAAGTCCCAAGTCTCAAACCATGCAGTATTTATGTCAAACGATGACAACGTTAAGCTATCGTTAAAGCTCTGTTGTGGGACAATGATAACCACAAATAACTTCAAAATGTAATACACATCAATTTGAATAATCCCATATCTTGGCACAAGCAATCAACTGAATGATTATATCAACCAGTAGTCCATAATCCAATATTAAACATTATGTCTGACTGTTGGGCACGTCTCTTTGAAGACATCAAAACAGTTAAAAACTCACCAGTTAATTAAGACTAGCACAGTGGAAATTTTGAGCCACAACATAAGCTAGTATCATAATCCACCAGTCACTTTTCTAAAATACTAAGTCAACAGAAACTTACAGAACAGTTGAAAGGTGTTTTATCAATCAGCCAATATCAGTCATGATGGAATACATTAAATAAAAGTAAACATACCTCAATTCCTTTTAAATTATTCTATCATCATTTTGGTCCTTAATACTTTTTACCTTATTTATTTATATTATTTTTTCATGGTTAAATTCAGCTGGTTACCTTAATGCCAAAACACAACCTTTGTTATGTTTATCACACTTTTTGCATAAACCGACAGACAGCAGCATGTTGTTCCAAAGCCAAAGATATATTTCATAATGCCTGTGTCTGGTAACTTAATCATAATATTCAATTTTCTGAAATCACAATACATAATCTTACTAAGAAAATATTAATTCCATAAGTCAATGTTCACCATGCATACAATCATGTTAACATTGTTCATTAAAATAATTTTACATCCCGGTGACATAACACTTAGTCCACCTTTTCTCAAATTTATTAATGTTATATGCATTAAACATTCCTGGAACAAGTTAACTTTGACAACACCTTTTCCACCAGTCTCAATACCACTGATATTATAGCTTTTGATACTAGACCATTTCTGAAAACTCAAACTTTTCTGAAACAAGTTTAACTTTGACTATACTTTGACCACCAGTTTTAACATCACTTATAATAATATGTTTTTAAAACATATTTTGTTCACAACATTTTGAGATCCGGAAACATTCCTGTAAACTCAACTCGACAATATCAGAAACAAGTGTGACTTAGAGAACAATTTTTCGACCAGCATTAATATCACAAATATTGTTATACTCTTTGAATCATTTATTTCAATAGCTTTCTGAAACAAGTTTAACTTCATCCACCAATATTAATACAATTAATAATACATAAATGCACTGAATATTTGGTCCATAATACTCAACACACAACAAGTCAATCCACACTCCATAAAATACATGAGATACCACAAATTAAAACATAATCTCTACAGCCCCTTTTGAGCCCAGCACAACCCTAATTTCAAGTGTTACATGTGGAAACCGCTAAGAGTAAGATCCAATTTAACTCCAACTATCACTAGTACCTGTTTATATTATTCTGTACTGTTATGAACATCAAATATTCCTGTAAACATCACTTAACCATTTTTCCAGGTAAAGAATATCATATAATTCATTTATAATCTGTAAAGTTGTTTATCAATTTTTACTTTAAACATTGAATACTCCATCTTTGTACCATAGCCAAAGTGAGTAGACTTCTATGAGTATAATTCAGACAAACCATAACATGATAAATTATTTATCACAGTAAAATCAACATAAAATCAAATAGTAAAATCATACCTGTTATCACCCTACCTTTTATATTGGGGTAGCATAACATAACTCACTAAATGATTGTTATTAATCAATCATCTTGTATTAAACTTTAGTTATTCCACATACTAATTCCTTAAAATACATTGAATACTACTTGGAATGTTAACTGAAACAGAAATAGTCATAATACATTTTCTTAACAATTCCTTTGATGATCATCCTTTATTTCATTTCATTAAAATTGCTTCATAGTATTCCTCGAGTGCCAGATATATTGGATCATAACTTCCACTTGTGATCTGGTCTATTAATTATTGTAGTTAATTCCATACCTAATTACTTCATATAACCACAATGTACTTCTGTTTGTCTCTCTACAGAATTTCATCAGGTGGTAACACTCATATTAAATCCTGTAAAACTTGAGATCTATAAACATTTAACAGTTATTATTGAAAGACATTAACCATTTCCATTGTGTCATAATTTTATTTGTTTTATTGAAACAAATAATGCATTATGTGCAGTATAATTTGTACAAAACACACAATAAATAATACTATAATTTTTCAATTTATCTAATTATTGTTATGACAGATTACTTTCTTAAATTATATTAATGTATGATTATTGATCAAGTATTAAGTCTAAAGTTGTTGTAAATTGTTAAGTCACAACACATACATGTTAACTGAATTCTGGATGACTTTGTTTCATTATGATTTATTGGACTTTAATATGTTTTATTAAGATGTATAAATTATGTATCATTAGCTCCATTATGTATAAATTTAAATGTTTGGTTATGTTCATCTACTTTGTTATCTGATGACAATGTTTGACAACATTGTTTACATATTTTATTGTATAAAACAAATGAAGAACATCATGCAGATAGTTGATAGGGTAAAATTGAACCCGTACATTTGAACTGAGTTGTTCATTAAACTTTATTAAAGTTATCTTGTAAGACTTAACAACACAATAATAATAAGTTTAAGTCGATACATTACCGAATGTCCTTTGTTAGGATCATAAAAGTCTTACCACATGCATTCACATGTTTATTCGATTCCAATAAATATTTTTACCCACAAACAATACTTATAACTTCGTATCATCGACCATGTTGTTTCACAACTTAATAAATTATTACTATAACGTACTGATATGTCTAACATTATAGTTTGACCATAATATCTTTAAATTAAATATTAAATAACTTTTTACAAATTGAAATAACTTTTTCAACTTTTTAAATTACGAACAATCATTATGGCGGGCAAGTCGGTAGGTACGCGTCGGTCGCTAATCTCACTTCTGAGATGTTAGAAGGAAAACACTGATGCTTTAAACTTTACAATATATTATCATAAGAATGGATACAACGTTACAATTACAATACTTTTAGAGGCCAGCGACGCCATAATGCTTATTATTAATTTATACAATGCAAGAGACTACTACAACGAGAATCGCACGCGCCGCCATTGCCCAATGCTCTCTAGTGTTTTCAGTTCATCCGGTAATAGTGACGCGACGTATTAGTCGATTCTAATTTCGGTTAACAATATATAGCGCGGACAGCTCTTTTTTGTAATACGAAAATTGAATTAATATCCGCACAGCTTCCCCAAAGGAGAATTCCGTACGTCATCAAGCTATGAAAATAACTAAAATAAACAATTCTGGCTGTATCCACATCAGTTATTTGTCTAATTTTTTTTACAGCATAAGCGGCTGAACTAAGCCTTCCAGACAATTTGTTTATGTGTGGGCCCCACTGTGGTTTGGCGTCAACAGTAATGCCAAGAAAAACAGTTGACTCCACAGGGTCCAACTCTACTCCATTCAGTTGTACATTGGTGCTTAACTGTCTCACATTAGGCGTAGAAAATTTAATTAATTTAGTTTTACTTGAATTCAAAAGTAGATTATTAACATTAAACCAATGGACAACCTTAGATAATGCCAAATTAACTTGGTCAAAATTTTCAAGCTGACGCTTAACTTTAAAAACTAGTGAAGTGTCATCCGCAAATAAGAGGATTTTGTGATCATCCCTTACACAAAAGGGTAAATCATTAATATAAATAAGGAATAAGAAAGGACCTAGTATTGAACCCTGCGGAACACCCATAGTTACCACAGATCCTTTTGATTTTTGGCCATTAATATCTACTCTTTGTATTCTATTGTCTAAATATGAACCCAGAAGTCTAAGAGCCTTATTTCTAATACCGTAGTGGTGTAGTTTCTTGATAAGTGTGTCATGACAAACACAATCAAAAGCTTTGGACAAGTCACAGAATATGCCTAAAGCATCCTGTGAATTCTCCCAAGCCTCGAATATATTTTTTAGTAACTCCACACCTGCATCTGCAGTAGACCGACCCTTGGTAAATCCAAATTGTTTTGAATGAAAAAGATTTTGTCTATTGAAGTGTTTTAGCATTTGCTTTAAAATTATTTTCTCAAAAATCGGTTGTACTACCAGATTTGAAGAGTGGAATCACCTTGCTTAATTTCATGAAATCCGGAAACACACCAGATGCGACACAAGAGTTGAACACAATTGCCAGAAATGGGGAAATAGATTCAATTATTGAGGATATTATTTGAACTGACAACCCCCAAAGATCGGTGGACTTTTTTACTTCTAGATCTTTAAATGATTCTAGAATGTCCTTAGCACTAACAACTGTAAATTCAAAACTTGTCCCACATTCCGCGACACAGTCTTTGAGTATATTGTATGCGGAGCTGGAAGACGACAACAAAGTTTTAGTTGTTAATACAGGAATATTAGTGAAAAAAGATTCAAACTCTGTTGCCACCTCCATATCCGCCCTAACATCTACATCACTAATTTTAAGATGAAAATCATTATTCTTAACTGTGGTTCTTCCTATTTCAGAATTAATAATATTCCAAGTAGTTTTAATTTTGTTTGCAGAAGATTTTATTTTGTTTTTAATGTGTAAAGCTTTTGCGACAGTGCAGGCTCTCTTGAATGTCTTAGAGTAACTTTTAACATACTCCCTAAACCTTTCACTATGATCATGCCTCCTTTCATTATATAATTCAAATAATCTAATTCTACTTTTGAAAATACCCGGTGTTGCCCAATCACTGAACAAAACTCGGTCACTTACAGATATTGATTTAGAAGTGAAAACCTTCCTATACTGAGAATTAATTAGGTTAAATAATAAAGAGTAAGCTTGGTCAGGGTTATTGTGATAAGGCAAACTAGGTAATTTTTCAATTAAATTATTTTTAAAAAGTTCTAAACGACAACTGGTTACAGGAACAAAATTAATAGTTTTTCGATGTGCTTTAACAATGTTCTTAGTGTATGAAACCAACTGGCCACAGTGATCTGAATCCAACAAATTAATAATTGAATAATAAGTTGGCTTCATATTTGTAAAAACATTGTCAATACCAGTTGCACTGGTGGCAGTTATTCTAGTTGGCTCAAGGAAAGTATTGTATAAATTATATGACTTCAATAAGATTAGAAATCTATTAACAATACTAGATTTTTCTAATAAGTTTATATTAAAGTCTCCACAGACAGCAACCGTTTTATTAGTATTTGATATTTTTAATAATACATCTTCTAGGATTTTTTCAAAAGTATCATATAAAGCACATGGGGGCCTGTATACACTCAATACAATGAACAGCTCAAGCTCAATACATGCTATCTCAGCAACTCGCTCAACAGATAGGCTCACAATGTCTGTACGTTCCTTAAATTTAAGATTATTCCGATTGATGATCCTGTTGAACTATCAACATTACTTATACGCGAACTTCAAGACTGCCTTTAGCAGAGTACTACCACTACCTTAATTCCAAGAAGGAATAGAATTATTAAGCCATGGATAACGTTAGGAGTATTACGTTGTATTCAAAACAGAAACAACATGCAAAGAAAGTTACGACTTGATCCTAAAAATGACATTTTAAAAATAACATACCGTAGATACCGTAACTATTGCAACAACCTAATTAAAAAACTGAAAAGAAAATATGATAAAGACCAACTCACAAAGGCAAACAGAAATACAAAGCAAGTTTGGACCGCAATCGATAATATTACGCATCGCAAACCAAAAAAAACCTACAACTTAGAACTTTTAGAAATAAAATCAACACCTCATGATTCAGTTAATCACATTAACAATTATTTTTCAAACATCGGGAAAACTCTTGCTGAAGAGATTACCTCCATTAACCACACAAAATTTGTTAAAACCGCAAACCCGCAAACGGCTTCTTTTGTACTTCTTAACACTAGTCCTGGGGAAGTCTTTGACGTGCTTATGAGTCTGAAATCTGATAGTGCGCCAGGGTGGGACAACATAGCAACCAAGTTTCTTAAAATTGCTCATGAGATAGTTGTACCGTCAATAACACACCTCACTAATTTATGCTTTGAAAAAGGTATATTCCCACCAACTTTGAAGCAAGCAATCATTACCCCAGTTCATAAGGGTGGAGGCAGACACGATGTAAATAACTACAGGCCTATTTCTGTCTTACCTGCAATTTCTAAAATTATTGAAAAGCTGATAAACGACCAACTAATAAATTTTACTAACAAATTTAACATTATTTCAAAAGCTCAATTCGGTTTTAGACAAAAAATGTCAACTGAGGACGCTGTTACAGCTAGTCAAATTGTTAAATTCGTAGATTCTGGGAAAAAGTGTTTAGCTGTCTTCCTCGATTTAAAAAAAGCTTTTGATACTGTCTCTGTTCCCATACTTGTGAATAGTCTAGAAGGTATAGGTATAAGAGGGATTCCGTTAGCATTACTTACAGACTATCTTAATTTTTTTTTTTTTTATTTATTCAGGTTAACCAACAATTGTTTACACATAACTAATAAAAAGTAGCTTATCTAATACATAAAGGCAGGTGTAACAATCACTTAAAGGTTAACACCACATTTAATACAGGAAACGGTTCAGATTATAATCAGTAACAATTATAAAATTTCCAATAACAATTACAATATACGGAATTTAAATTCGAATACATAATTATATAATTAAAATTGTAAAAGTATCTCAAATGAATACAAAAATCAAAAAAAATACAATTTAGTTAAGGATACATTGCTAAACAAATGAGAATCAAACACAAAAAATACAAAAAATAAAAGATAAAAGAAATAAAAGAATATTATTCAGTTCAATATAATTTAGATTAGCACTGCATAATTATAATACAAGTTTTATGCAAAAAACATACTTTATTTTATTTTATATTTTTGCAATTGGAATATCCTTAATTACTTTATACAGTTTATTGACATTGTCTTGGTGTACATCAATCAAGTCACTGTAGTTATTTAGGATCCTGCATGACCTAGGTATTGGGGAGTTTGCACCGAGTACAGTCCTTCGTAATGGTGGACAAAATGGAGTGATTTTATTTCTGGGATAACGGGACGGGGCACGGAGTCTAACAAGATTTAACAAACCAGGACAGTCGATTTTGTTTCTTAATAACTTAAACAAAAGCATGGCATCGGCCATGTCACTGCGTGCAGTCAAAGGTTGCATCTTGAAGTAATCTAGACGGGCTCTGTAGGAGGGTAGGCGTTTAGATTTCCCTTCGCAAAATGCTAAATGCCAAAGGAATCGTTTCTGTACCCGTTCTAGCCTCAGTATATGAGTGGCATAGTGCGGTCTCCATACGACACTACAGTATTTTAAAATACTCCGCACGAGACTGTAGTACAACATTATTTTAGTTTGGCACTTGCTTTAGTATTCTGCAGTACAAAACCTAACATTTTAGATTTAGACGCTTTTTTAATGACGTTATCAATTTGGTGTTCAAACGTTACTTTTTTGTCGTACAGTACTCCTAGGTCTCTAATAACATCCAATTCTTGTAAAGTATTTAGTGTTAATAGAGTTAATTTTTCTAGTAAATTTAACGTGATAACATTTCTTCGAATTTAGTTGCATTTTGTTGTGATTACACCATTCGATTACTCTATTAAGATCCTCCTGCAGAAGACTTTGATCGTTAGGCGATTCGATAATCCTTGCAAATTTTAGATCATCAGCGTAGAGAAATGGCTCGGAGTAGAGGAAACACTGCGGAAGATCATTTATAAACAAATTAAATAGAATTGGGGCTAAGTGAGATCCTTGGGGGGCACCTGATGTTATTTTACGGTTTGAAGAACGAAAACCATTAACTACAACGAAGAACTCACGCTCTTTGAGGTATGATTCAAGCCATTGCAACAGAGGTCCAGTGACACCGTACGCTGAAAGCTTGTGGATTAGTATGGAATGGGACATAACGTCGAAAGCTTTGCTAAAATCGGTGTAAAAGACGTCAAATTGTTAGTGCGAATCGACAGCCTGTATAAGTAATTCAGTAAAAGTAACTAAATTTGTGGTAGTTGATCACGCTGCAACAAATCCGTGTTGGTGCTCACTAAGATACATTTTAAAATGTTGTTGTATATGTGGACAAACAATGGATTCGAAGATCTTTGCAAAGGTCGATAAAATCGAGATAGGCCTATAGTTGGTGACGGAATCTTTTGTATCTGACTTGTGTACTGGTACCACCTTCGCCTTTTTCCACTTCATTGGAAAGTTTCCCGAAGCTAGTGATTTATTATAAATGATTAGAAGAGGCGTCACAAGAGCCGTCGCACATGCAGAAACAAAAACCGGAGGAATATCATCTGGTCCTGCTCCCTTTCTAATGTCTATTGCTTTCAGCTTCCCAAGCAAGCCATCGCGGTCAACTATTGGAGTATTGAGACACTCGCTATTGTTATGTAATGCTTGTAGGAAGCCTGAATTACACTCGGCAACGATGCCGTCGTCCGCTGTGTATACGGACGAGAAATGGTTGGCGAAGTGGTCACAAATTTCAGAGCCGTTGGAAGTGAAGATATGTCCGTAAGTCATGGTTTTTTGATAGGCACCAGAACCACCTCTTTTAGCTTTTATGTAACTCCAAAAGAGTTTAGGATTATCTTTGATGTCCTTTTCTAAGGCTGATATGTACGCATTATAAAGATTCATCGCCAATTCTTTGCAACGCTTTGAGATAATTTTGAACTCCATTTCATCTAAGGGATTTTTATATTTTTTAAATCGCAGTCTCAGTCTGTTTTTTTCATTTAATAATTTTATCAAACTCTTGTCAAACCATGGTGGATAGCGAGTATTCTTTGGTTTACGATTTGGTACAAATTTTTCAATAGCTTTATTCAGGATTTTGTAAAAAATTATAAGCATCTCGTTAACGTCATTCACGTTTTGAAATAATTGTTCCCACTCTTGATCATTCAAGTAATTTATAATGTCAGAGTAATTGGCTTTGTAAAAGTTAGGTCTAAGGTGCAATCCATTATAAGGTAACGTACGACCCTTGAATGACACCAAAGATATTTCAAGGGGTGGGTGAAATTTGTCAGCAACAGTAAGAGAACATGCGGATTCCATAACTAAACACGACGGTATAGTGGACAAGACCAGATCTAATACACGACCGGAAAAGTTTTTTATGTGATTATGTTGTGCTAATCCATTTAAGTACATAAAATCCAGTAGACTTTGACATGTTTTTGGCATAGTATCAATCTGAGTTTTTAACTCCCAGTTAATTTTACCTAAGTTAAAATCCCCAACTAAAAAAACGGGGATATCGGTAGAGTCAAAGACCTCATTGCAACGTTCTATAAAATGATCGAGAGCAGCGCTGCCGTCCTAATCAAAAACAACGGGTACATATTTGAATATCGAAAATTAAAATATCTACGGTTAAAATATCAATGTTCAAAACATCGAAAATTTAAATATCGAATGACCATACAATCGAAAATTAAAATATCGAAAGTTTATAATGTCGAATTGTTAAATAACCTCCGACCAATACATCTAAAATCGAATAATCTACAAAAGTGACATCGAAATACCTAAATGTCGAAAGTACAAAGTATCGAACGTCCTAAATATCGAAGTACACTGTATCGAACTTCCTAAATATCGATATCTCATTATTATGTATATCACGCGGTACTTTGCACAAGCCTATGCCATGTATGCTGCAAGCATGCAACATGTAAACAAGCAAACTTGCAAAGTGCAACATGCAGGTTTTCTGTCACGGCTCCGGCACTGCGGGCCTCCGGCGGTCCCACGCGTGCTAATCGTCGCAAACGGCTTTCGCTCACCACCGCAGCTTCGGCTCACTGGCCGGCTTCACCGGCCAGCCTCAGCCGCGGCGGCTCGCTCGCAGCCGCTTGCTCCTCAGCCCGCGGGCCGCCTCGCCCCTCCGCGCCTACGCGACTCTAAATTACACTCTAGGGGTAGGGCAGACAAGACTACATGGGGTCGGTTTTGCAGCGATTCGGTTCTGTCACTAACTTTTATAGCACAACATACTGAATTTTTAACCAACAATTTTATGTATACTAAATCATTTGTATGAAAATTTCTAATCCGTGTTCCGACATGATAATCGCTGAACCATGCGGTAAATGTCAGCAGTTGAAGACAGACTACCTAATGACTAATAACAATGTTTTGGCAGAGTGTGACAATTTTCAATCTACCTACATCAGTCTGTACTCTCATAATACCACATAATGAAAATTTATTCGATATTTTAACGAGTAGGTATTTTAAAAATAAATATAATGAACTTCGATGAATTGAATGTTGACATTTTGAACTTAGGTATAATGAGTATCGATATTTTTACACGACTGCCCAAAAAGGAGTGTTATGTTTTCAGGGTTCATGTATGTATGTATGTATGTATGTATGTATGTATGTATGTATGTATGTTTGTGAGTTTCTTTATTCCACCATAACTTCTAAAAGGCTTGACCGATTTCAATGTTTGTGGTATCATTAGAAGCTTTGAGTTATCCCGAGTGACATAGGCTATGTGGACATTAAAAAATGGTCAAGTGTGAGTCGAAATCGCCTGCAAAAGGTTCCGAACGAAATTTTTTTTTGTGTTGTGTCATGCTTTTTTGTTGTTCACTAAAAGGTATTAAATAAAAAAATTATAATTAAAAATTAAAAAACACGCCTGCCATGTAAAAAATAAATAAAAACAAGTCAAATATTTGCAGTCGGGGGTCGACCTGTAATGAATTGTTCCAAGTAACCGACCCCGACTGCAAATATTTGACTTGTTTTTATTTATTTTTTACATGGCAGGCGTGTTTTTTAATTTTTAATTATAATTTTTTTAATCATTAGATATTTTCATCACTCGGCATTTCAATTTTCGACTTTTTGAGCTTAGGTATAACAATTATCGATATTATGATATACTCGATATTCACATTTTCGATGTTTTAAACGTCGATATTTTAACCATAGATATTTTAATTTTCGATATTCAAATATGTACCCAAAACAACGCAATCGACATTTTTTACGAAATTGAGTTAGAATTATATTCGGAATCGCCGAAACGAGATCTATCAGGATCAATCACTCATTTTTTAATATTTTCTATAGTTTTCGTTTTATTGTTAACTAATAAACAGCGTATGTGTTGAAATAAAACTACTTTTTACGGATTTTTTCGCGGTTTATATTGAGATTTTAGGTCCCGACGTTTCGACACCTTTGCAGGTATCATGGTCACGGGCAGACTGAGATGGCGTTCGTCTTGACAGTAGATGTTGCTCGTTCTACGTTCTCTTCGTGTTTCCCCTGTAGTTGCCGATATATTCATGGAAGATTTCGAGGAGACAGCCTTAAAAACAGCTCCTTTCACTCCCAGGTTTTATAATCGGTACGTAGATGACACTTTCACAATTTTACCATCTAATCAAGTAAATGCATTCTAAAAACATCTTAACTCCATCAATAACAAAATTCAATTCACTATGGAGTTGGAGGATAACAAATCTCTTGCCTTCTTAGACATATTAGTCAAACGTAATCCTGATCAGACAATAAGTCACACTGTGTATCGCAAAAAGACCCATACAGATAGGTACCTAAACGGTGAATCTCACCACCACCCTAAACAGTTAGCTACCGTGGGAAAATCCTTGTTTCAGAGAGCACACGGACTCTGTGATGACAGACACCTTGCCGCTGAGCTTCAACATGTCAAGCAAGTACTGCGAGACAACAAGCTCCAAATTCCACGGCCCCGTCACAGAAACCGAGTGAAGCCAGCCACAGTTGATCGTTTACCTGCTGTACTACCATACGTCAGAGGTGTCACAGACAAGATTGGCTACATCCTGAAGCGAGCTTCAATTAAAACATACTTCAAGCCGCCCAAGAAGATTAGTCAGTCCTTACCATCTGTCAAGTGTCACATACCTCTACAAGATGCAGGAGTTTATAAACTAGATTATGACTGCGGCCTCTCTTACATCGGTCTAACAAAACGAAGCATAGGGACCCGCGTTAAAGAACACATAGCTGACGTGAAACACCGTCGCTCAACGAAGTGTGCAGTCGCCGAACATGCTGAAGGCTCCAGCCATTATATTAGATTTGACCAACCACAGATCCTCGCTAAAGAACCCAAATTCCTACCTAGGATGTTTCGCGAGGCTATTGAGATTAAAAAACACCCTAATTTCAATAGAGAAGATGGCTGGAAGATATCACCTACTTGGGACCCAATAATACATAAACTCAAGGCCAAACCCAAGAGCAGCGCTGCAAGACATCAAGACACAGTGAGCTCATATTGCGTAGGTCGGAACTCAAATAATTAGTTAAAATATGAAGGTAGAACGAGCAACATCTACTGTCAAGACGAACGCCATCTCAGTCTGCCCGTGACCATGATACCTGCAAAGGTGTCGAAACGTCGGGACCTAAAATCTCAATATAAACCGCGAAAAAATCCGTAAAAAGTAGTTTTATTTCAATGTCTAACATTCGCGTAAACCTAAGAAACCAACAGCGTATGTGATCCATTTCAAACTTATTACTAATCATTAGCATCGTAATGAACATTGCACTGGAAAATTATAACCTACTATTCTATTTATACTAATGATAAGCATCATAAACAAACATACGTTTTTCATGACTATTTTATTTTGAATTTGATGTATGAAATACTAAGCATAAATAACGCATTCGGTACTTGTGACGTTTATGTTTAGTAACGTCCATTTTTTTTACCAGCGTGAACAAGTTTTTAACATCACAAAATCACATACGATGTTTATACTAAGGAATATGTTTTATTCTAATCTATATTTCATTTCTCACAAACATTTTAACTGCCACTTGTGTTATTTATGACTAGTATTTAATACAAATTTAAAATAGATAGTAAGAACAAAAGTAACGCAATTGTTACATATGCGATTATTATGATTAGTAAAGTGTCTCAGTGCAGGCAAGTGCGGGGTGAAGAGAGGTGAGTGGGGGTATGGCTTCCATTATTGTCGCAGAGCGTCTGTCGAGGTTAAAGTGTGTGCACGTGTCGAGTCGTCGCCTGCGCCGGGTCACCGCGCGAGGATACTGCGCGCGAAATAACGAGAGGTAAGTAGGTCGTTGATAAATAAACTTTTGATTAAAACTACTTAACTGCTACCTCGATTTAAGTAACTATTATCGTATTATAATTACACATATGCGTATTATTATTATATTTTATTATTATTAATGTTCTAAACTTCTAAACAATAATTGCTAACCTGAAGGACATTACTTTTAAGAAAGTGCTAGATTACGTTTTTTTTTTTTAATTATTAATTAATTGTTTTAGTTAATTGACATCATATTCAATGCTATTAGCTAAACATAAAATTTTAAGTTTTAGAATGTATGCGTTATGTTCCTACATATTGGAAATTAAGACTATTTAGTGTAATGTCTGTTCTGATTCATGCAAATTATATTATATCTAGAAATTATTGATAGTTATAGGTAAACAACTGCATGTTAACTTGATAGATAGGTAAAACTTTCTTGGTCATCAACATTAAACTTATACATTTTACACATACCGTTTGTTTCGAATGTTAATAAATTTAATTACTGGTGGCAATTAATATGTTTGAAGTCATTATTTTGGAATGTATTTTACTTTCATATTTATGTTAATATGTTATTGATATTTTGTTTTTAAAGTATGGTTTTCATTACAGGAAAAATGGCTGAACGGCGTAACAAAATATTACAATTGGCTGATAAACAAATACTAAAGAAGACTGACTTAAGTGAAATATGGTCTAGGCCTGTTGATTTAAACAATTTTAATGTTATATTTAATCATCAGTACCAGTAGTATATTATTGGGCATTCTACCCCACTTCGCTCATGCATGCGCATTCGCGTCGTGGGGTAGAATACCCAATAATATTTCTGGTAATTTATTATGATAAAAATGAGAATGGTCTGAACAACACCAAATCCTCTGTTTCATCGACTCAATCCGATGTACGTGCACGATATGCAATGAATTTTCAGAAAGTCACTCAAGCGATAACGAACTATTACCAAATCTGGTACCATGTATCATTTGTTGATCAGAAAAGTTTAAATGTAAACGCTATGAACATATTTTGTCATTCTTAGATCAACTCTATATCATACTTATCATGAAGTTTATTAAACAGCCCCAATCGTTGAATGTAAACACTATCTGTGATGATGTTCCTAAGACTCGGGTTCGTCATGGTGAATTATTACCTAACATAGTACGTTGTATTATTTGTGGTCCGTCAAATTGTGGAAAAACAAATTTGCTCATTGGTCTTCTTATACATGAAAACGGTTTAAAATTTCAAAATGTTTATGTTTATTCAAAAACTTTGCACCAACCTAAGTACAGATTTCTGGAAAGAGTTTTACAACGATTTCCAGGTATTTCATTTCAGAAATATCATGGTTGGCTTGGCGATAAACAAAGTATAGATTAAGTGGACTGTATTTTTTGGAGGATGGCGGTTCTCGCCAAGAGGTGAGCGAGCGATGTATTTATTAGGGGAAAGCACGCATACCTGGCTCTCCAGCGTATAAGATGGCGCTGTACAAGATGGCGGCCGGCGGCGTTCTTTCCTGCGGCGTTCTTTCTTCCCGATCACAAAACTGTCACGTTCACACCCGCGGGCGGTTTATCACAATAGTTCGCTATCCAACAGCGGCGGTAAGGAAGCGATGCAGCATGGGGCGACACGGGCTGCGGGAGCGACACAGGCGCGAACACGTGTTCTGCGCCAGGCGTGCGGAAGGAATCTAAGGAAGGGGCGGGGGGTCACATCGCTCACTACGAATGTGGTCAATTGCGGAACTAATATAATAGTGCGAAATATTGATGAGACGACTTAGTCCGTCTTAGAAAACATAGATGGCGCTACCATTTCCCCCCGGCCTTAAAGGGTTGCCTTTAAAAGAAATATAATCTAGCTATGTAAGGTGTACTACCGCATAACCTATACACAGTCTAAGACAGCGTTAAAATATTTTAAATTAATTGCGTAAACAAAGCGGAACCAATTATAATCGAATTACAAACTAAATACCTAAACTAAGAAAGAGATCCAACTTCAAGCTAGATCTCACTGAGTCGGTAGCGGACAGAGACGTACAACAGGGCGCACGTAGCTACCCTTCGCGGTTTTTACAGTAACGACGCGGGTTGTGCCGTCCTTTGCGGTATGTAACTTCTCAACAATGCCTAGTGGCCATGTAAGCGGTGCTGAATTATCGTTTATAATAATGACCAACGTACCAATGTTTTTACTCAGTGAATGATTTTCTAAATTATAAAGATTGACATTACATTATACTTCTATTGCAATTCTCAAATTCAATTTAAATTTATGTTATTTTTATTTTTAATCTGAAATTTTTAATTTATCAACATTGACATTTATATAATCCTTAGTCTATAATAAGTATTTGTACACCGATAACGGTAGAATAATTTGGACATGTAATAAATTTAAGATCTATTGTAACATTATTCTGACAAATAAATACTATTATTATTATTATTATTATTATGTACCCTCCTGTATAGGGGATGCAGGACTATTCCATTTAGATCTAGCCTGAAGTTGGTGAAGATATTCTGAGCGCCAGCGTCGCCAAAACGACTGTACGAGGTTATCAAGAAGAGTATGTCTCTGAAGCAAGCTAGAAGAGTCGGCTTCAGGCGCGGGAAGTGACGACAATGGCACTGTATTTAAGAAATGCGCGGGAGTTAACGCGGATGGTTCAGCAGGGTCACTACTCAGTGCTGTTAGCGGGCGCGAATTAACAAGTGCCTCGATTTGCACAAGGACAGTTAAGAGCTCTTCATAAGAAAGGATTTGTTGGCCTATGACTCTGAAGAGATGCGTTTTAATTACTTTGACCATGCTTTCCCAACATCCACCGAAATGGGGTGAAGCAGGCGGAATAAACTTCCAATCAATGTGATTAATGGAAAGTTCCTCCTGAAGACGTGAACTATACTCTTTATTGAGAAATTTAAAGAGATCGCGTAGATAAGAACTTGCACCCACGAAACAAGTGCCGTTATCCGTGTATAAACACTGTACGGGACCACGTCGCAAAAGAAATCGCTTTAGAGCTGCGAGAAATGAAACCGTACTTAAATCCGTCGCAACTTCGATGTGCGTAGCGCGCGTTGTTAGGCATGTGAAAATACATAGCCAAGCTTTACGGCCTTTAATGCCTCGACCACGAACTGGTGTATACTGCAGTGGTCCTGCGTAATCACAACCGGTATGTGTAAACGCTTTATCTACCTGATTGACACGTTGGCTAGGAAGATCTGCCATTGGAGGAAAGATCGGACGCGGACGGAATTTAAAACAGGTGTTACATTTATGAATTATGTGGCGAATTATTCGTCGTGCAGCGAGAATCCAGTAGTTTTGCCTAAGTAAGGACATGAGTAACTCTGGACCTGCGTGGAGATGCTTCTTGTGATAGAAATCAACAAGAAGGTTGACTACATGGTCGTGACGCGGCAGGATGCAAGGATGCTTGTAGTTGTAAGGTACGTCCGAATTTGACAAACGACCGCCAACACGTATTATGCCGTGCTCATCGAGAAACGGCTTGAGTTTAAGAAGAGCGGGAGAACAAGGAATGTTATTTTTCAAATTTTGAACATCCTTACTAAAATGAACAGCCTGTAGGGCGCGCAATAATGTATACTCTGCGACCTCAAGATCAGAGCTTGAAACAGAAGTTCCATTAGGTAATTTCTTAATAAACCTACAGACATAAACGATGACACGTAGTAACTTAGACCACGATGACATGCGTAGCGCGAGTGCGTAAATAGGAGATTCCGCAACCTCAACAGTCACGGGATGAGAGACAGACTTCCGCTCAGGTATATCCTCGTCCTCTGCATCGTGGACAGATGGATGTATAGGCCACTCTGATGGATCACGCAAAATCCAAGAAGGGCCATGATGCCACAAAGGATGATCCAGAAGATTAGCCGGAGTAACACCACGAGACAGGCAATCCGCAGGATTTTCAATACCCGCGACGTGATTGAAACAAGTAGCAGGAATAAGTTCAATTATTTTAGTAACGCGATTGGCGACAAAGGTCTGCCAGCGGTGCGGAGAAGAATTAATCCAAGCGAGCACTACTTTGGAGTCCGAAAATGTGTATATCTTATTGATGTAGTGATGGGACGCAATTGTGTCTTGAACCTTGCGAAGTAACTGAGACAGCAACAGAGCCGCGCACAACTCCAGTCTCGCAACCGAAATGGTTTTAACAGGCGAGACCTTAGACTTGGCACAAACTAGCTGCACAGAGTAGTTAGATCCAATGCGGACTTGCAGATATATGACTCCGCCATAAGCGCGTTCACTGGCGTCAGCGAAACCTATTAAGTTAGCAGTACATCCATCGACTAAACCTAGATGGCGCGGCACAATTATTTGATTGAGTACGGGAAGTTCAGCACAAATTTGTTTCCAAGCAGCGACAATATGGTCGGGAGGAGTGTCATCCCAATCACATTTTGCTAACCAAAGCTCTTTGATCAAGAGCTTGGCGTACAAAATGTTAGGCGCCACAAAACCCATTATGTCCCATAAACGAGCCACTGTGGATAGCATAGTGCGTTTGGTACATTTATCATCTGGTGATAAGATGTCAAAGCGAAAGTTATCATAATTTCTGTCCCAGCGTAATCCAAGAACCTTATGATGTGCGGACTTCTCGAACTCAATATCTGGAGAAGCTTTATGCGAATCAGGTATGTGCGCGAGAACCTTTTTGGAATTGCTTGTCCATTTGACAAGGTCAAATTGGCCTCGTTTGAAAAGCTGAATAAGCTCTTCACAAAGCGAAACTGCTAGCGGAGCGGTTGCGACACTACAGACGATGTCGTCCATATATAAAGCGGAAGCAGCAACAGCTGCTGCAGCGGGAAAGTTGTCGCCTTCATCAGCGATCAACTGGCGGACAACTCGTAACGCGTGATATGGACTGGACTTAAGTCCAAAACAAACGCGATTAAATTGATACACGGTTAAAGGCTCACTATTGTCAAAGCGATATAAAATTCGTTGAAATCTACGGTCGGATTCTCGAATGCCGATATTGAGAAACATTTGTCGACAATTAGCTGAAAGAGCAATTTCGAAAAGGCGGAATTTAATTAAGATGTTAAATAAATTACCCTGTAGATCAGGACGAGAAGTTTAGTGGAGGTCTTATCTTCGCGAACCACGCCGTGATGCGGTATATAATACGCGGGAAGAGAATTGCCCTCGTCGTTTACAACCTGGCTTAAAAAACCTTTATTTATGTAATCACGCATAGCGTCATTATATGCACCGCGTAATTTAAGCGACGCGTCGAGTTTACGTTCTAAACAGTAAAAGCGCCTAAGTGCAGCAGCGTACGAGTCGCCTAAAGAATACGGGTCGCCACAGAACGGCAACGCTACAACATATCTACCACTATCGTCGCGAACAGTGGTAGCGCGGAAATGTTCTTCACACTCGAGATCCTTACGGCTCAGTGAGGGCGGTGCGGAGACCTCTTCAAGCTCCCAAAATCGCTTAAGAAGAGAATTAATACTATTTTCTTGAAGAACAGAACAGCAAGACGTAGTATAATGAATATTATGCAGCGTAGGTACGGCACCCATAACTACATAGCCAAATACCGTCTCAATAGCGGGAGGTAAATTATATTGCTCACTACGTACAACATTAGGTAGTAGTAAGTGCGGAAAAACTGAAGCCCCGATCAAGACATCGATATTACCCGGCTGAGCAAAGCGAGCGGCAATGTCTCGAGGTGCGCGAGTAACGAAACGTCCACGTGAGCGCTAGGTAACGTGTCCGTAATACGTTCCACAATAAACGATGAAACGTTGAAATTAATATCGTTATTGAAACGCGAATGTATTTTAATATCGACGGAACCCTTACAAGATTTTTCTGAACCACCGATCCCTTTAACTACTAAGTTAGTATTTTTAAAGTTATTCAAAAGTCCAAGACGTTTGAAACAATCCGAAGTAATAAAGCTACTTTGTGATGCACTATCAAGTAAACAACGAACCACGCGCGGCGTGTTGTTCAAATCGTAAATAATAACTTGCGCGGTAGCTAATAATATCGTAGTGGACGGTACATTGACGCTCGGCTTCGCGCTGAGTGTGGTGAGTGCGCGCGCACTGCCTGCGTGCGAGCGCAACGGACGTTGTACACAATGAAACTCCGGACTGAGAAGCGGGGGGAACAGGCGCCGTGGTACGAGCGGCCTTTGCCTGCGATAAAGAGAACGAAACAGCAGGGCTAGGATTTACGTTTACGTCAAGGTTACCGGATACTTTTTCTTAAAATGCAATAATGTATGGTGTTGTTGATTGCATGAGCAACACTTGGTTTTACTAGAACAATCGCGTGTTTTATGCTTAATACTCAAACAATTGACACAAGCTTTATTTTCTTTTGCGGATTTAAAACGAGCAGTCGGATTTAAATTATGAAAAGCGGGACATTTAAAAAGGTGGTCGTGTACAATATTGTCGCACAGACACTTGTGTGAATTATTTGCGGATTCCGAACATGCTACGTAAGATTGCGGGTTAGGGGCCGACTTATTATTACTATTTCGCGATTTATTAAAGTTTTGTTTACTTATGTTATTATTACTAGACGAGCTAGACGAACTAGGCTGCGTATTCCGATATATTCGACACTGATCTTTAATGAATGAAAGAAAACTATTTAGGGTGGGTATTTTATTATGACGTTCGGTCATTTCGAATGTACGAACGGTTTCCGTGTCGAACTTTTTTAATGCGAGTTGCAATAACATAAAGTCGGCAAGGTTTCTTAATATGATATGGATATATGAATCCGGCTCGAAGGACCAAAAAATGGCTTGGCGATAAACAAAGTATAGATTAAGTGGACTGTATTTTTGGAGGATGGCGGTTCTCGCCAAGAGGTGAGCGAGCTATGTATTTACTAGGGGAAAGCACGCATACCTGGCTCTCCAGCGTGGGGCTGTACAAGATGGCGGCCGGCGGCGTTCTTTCCTGCGGCGTTCTTTCTTCCCGATCACAAAACTGTCACGTTCACACCGCGGGCGGTTTATCACAATAGTTCGCTATCCAACAGCGGCGGTAAGGAAGCGATGCAGCATGGGGCGACACGGGCTGCGGGGGCGACACAGGCGCGAACACGTGTTCTGTGCCAGGCGTGCGGAAGGAATCTAAGGAAGGGGCGGGGGGTCACATCGCTCACTACGAATGTGGTCAATTGCGGAACTAATATAATAGTGCGAAATATTGATGAGACGACTTAGTCCGTCTTAGAAAACATAGATGGCGCTACCAATGGTAATGAAGACGTTTTGAGTGTTCAGGATGCTAAACCCAACTCTGTAATAATATTTGATGACGTTGCATGTGAAAATCAAAGTAACATGCGAGATTACTTTGCAATGGGCAGACACAAAAATATCGATTGTTTTTATCTCAACCAAATGTATAGTAAAGTGCCAAAGCAGTTAGTACGAGACAACGCTAACCTTATCGTACTTTTTAAGCAGGATGATATTAATCTAAAACATATTTATGAAGAACATGTCAATACAGATATGACTTGGATCCAGTTTCGTGAAATGTGTTCAAAAATTTGGAGCGAACCTTATAACTTTGTGGTAATAAATAAAGATTGCTCTAAAAATAATGGATGTTACAGAAATAAATTTGACACATTTGTTGTCTTTGAATAAGAAAATGATACTATATTTAAGACAGTTGACATCGTTACGTTATTATTCTTTTAACAACTCTTAAGCGATAACTATATATTTAACGACTATGGAAAAATCATTGAAAAAACAAATCATAGATGCCTCAGCCGCTGTAAAGAAAAAAGTACGTACCATGAGAGAACTTGAGATTGGGAATAAGGAAGCATTAGAAACAGTTTTTAAACCTATAACCGAATCACTTAATTTACTAACCAACACCAGTAATGGAACTACTTCTGATGAAAATGAAAAAATCCTGGAAAGCAATCAAACATTATACAAGGAAGGTCCTACTAGCAAAGAGTACGTGGAAAGCAGTGATGAAAATGAAATCGACAATGAATCTTCATTTCAATCGTTGGGTGATAAGAACGAAGAATGCGATACATCATCTTGGTCTCTATCTCCTGAAGCACTACATGATGTACCATTTGGTGTTCGGATAGAGCGTGGAAAACTTATGTTAGGTTCAGCTAGCATTACGATTGGTGATGATTTTATCACAGTAACGGGTCGCAAATATCGAAATACACCGGGTTTGAAACAGTTGTTGCTAAAAAAAGATGTAGACTTAAGTTTAGTGACAGATAATGATATGCAACATTATAAGTCAATGCTGATCGATACAAATGCACACCGTCGAGATTTTGAACCAAGCAAACCCATCAAAAGTAGCAAAGGGCAAAAATATTTGCAAGTCATTAAACCTCTTTTTAAATTACAAAGTACAAATCAGACCTACAATCAACCAAAGGGGAATAGACTACCGTTGAAAAAAGTGTGGAGAAAAAAGGTAGATTATGTCTATTGGGATAATCCAAATGAACTAGTGGATAGATTAAAACTATTGATTGCTTCACGAGACGCTGGCAACACTGGGCTGGACAATGAAATAATATCCATCATCGAAGAGTTACGTGAAAGTAAAGTTATTAATTAATAAATATCTTTTATTCTCTGCATACGTTTCATTTTACTGTTAACCCTTCAATACAAAGCACATTCAACATGAATATAGACAAATTTGGACATTATATTCATAAAAGAATGCGATTGTCAGAATTATTCGAGAGTAATGATAATGCATTAACGAAAACAGAAAATGGTGAATTTGATTTAAAAGCTACGACGTTGTGAGGTATCAGAACTCCTGTAGAACCAGATGATGCTGTAAATAAGGATTATGTAGATCAATTTATGACAAACATAACGAAAGATTTATATAAATCCATGCTGTTAATGCGAACTCAAATTATGAATGATGTACAAAATACTTTAAAAGCAAAGATATCTGAAGTTTCCATTCATTTAGAAGATAAGTTTTACACAAAAACAGTTGTAGATAACTTATTAGCATCTAAAAAGCCTTCATAATGTCCAAACAACAAATTGTAAATGAAATTCACAAAGCGGCAAGAAAAAATTTTGATCGTCGTTCTGTAATTTTGAAAGGGATTGATGATTTGTGGCAAGCTGATCTGATGGACATGCAAAATTTAAGAAAATACAACAATGGTTACAATTATATTTTATTGGTGATAGATTGTTTCTCAAAATACGCCTGGGCAGAACCGCTAAAATCGAAAAATAAAATTGATGTTACTAATGCATTTGGGAACATACTCAGTAAAAGTCAACGCAAACCGGTTAATTTACAAACAGATTCAGGAACAGAGTTTTATAATACTTCATTCCAGACGCTCATGAGAAGGTTTAATATTAACCATTACTCAACCTTTTCTACAAAGAAGGCTTCAATTGTTGAGCGATTGATAAAAACTATTAAAAATAAATTATATAAGTGTTTTAGTATGAATGGAAACTACAAGTGGTATGAAACGGTGTTACAAGATACATTGAAAATGTATAACAACACAAAGCATCGTACTATTCAATGTAAACCTGTTGAAGTAAATAAATGCAATGAGTTAAACATAAAAGAAAATATAAAAAAAACACATAAGCAAGTTTCTTTTCGTTGCGTACCTAAGTTCAAAGTTGGTGACAGTGTTCGCATTAGTAAATACAAGCATGTTTTTAAAAAGGGCTATACTCCTAATTGGTCAACTGAAATATTTACCATAAAAAAAGTAAACAATACCATTCCAAAAACGTATCATATAGAGGACCAACGCAAACAAGCTATTTTGGGAACCTTTTATGAACCGGAACTTCAAAAAACATATTTCCCAAACGTTTATTTGATAGAAAAAGTTTTAAAAAGAAAAGGAAATAAATTGTTTGTGAAATGGTTAGGTTTAAGTAACGCAGAAAATAGTTGGATCAACAGAGCTGCGATAGTGAATTGATAAAAGTAGATATCATATTATTCATATAAACATTATTATTTCTTACATGTATTTCATTTTACTTTGAACAATGCAAGGTGGTGGACTAGTCAATAGTGTGATTAATAATTTACCCTTTGAACTTCATTTGCCTGGTTACAATTATTGCGGACCGGGTACTAAACTACAAAAACGGTTACTACGTGGAGATCGAGGCGTAAACAAGTTAGACGAAGCTTGTATGCATCACGATATTGCATATCAGAACCATACAGATTTACCTAATCGTCACAAAGCCGATTTACAACTGTTAAACATGGCTAAACAAAGACTTAGATCCAAGGACGCAGGAAAAGGGGAAAAACTAAGTTCGTGGCTGGTGAGCAAAGTCATGAAAGCCAAAATAAAGTCTGGTGCAGGGATTAAAACGTTTAACAGTTTTGTATCGAAAATAAGATCAAAAATTAGGAAACTCAAACACATGGACAGTAAGGCTCTTATAAACGCCGCTTACTTGGCTGCTAGAAAGATATTTCCTTGCGTACAGAAAGTACGAGTTCCTCGTGTCATACCCATACCGAAGACTGGTGGAGTTCTGCCTTTGATCCCAATTTTCGCTGGTTTATCGGCATTAGGATCTTTAGCGGGTGGTGCTGCGGGTATCGCAAAAACAGTTAACGACTATAAAACAGCTCAAAAAAAATTACAAGAAACTGAACGGCACAAAAACTATGGAAGCATTAGCTATAGGAAAGGGGTTGTACATTAAACCGCATAAAAATGGTAAAGGTTTGTTTATAAATTCGTCAAAAAACTGATAAGTGAGCTACCTAATCGTCCATTAACTGATGTTGACACTTAAAAAAGCACGCTCGCGACTTGCCATACTTTCGAGGAGTTTACATGAAAGATCGGTTACCGAGAAAACCAAAACAGATTGAATGTGCTATCGTGAATTTGGAGAATTCAAAAAATGAAGGAACTCATTGAGTGGCTTATATTAAATTTAATAATTATTGTGAATATTTTGACAGCTTCGGTGATTTGAAACCGCCTCTCGAATTGATACGATACTTAAAAAACTGTAATATTTTTTACAACTATACAAGGTACCAAAAATTCAATACTGTGAATTGTGGACACTTATGCTTAGAATATCTAAAGAATTTTTGGAAAAATAAAAATGTATAAATTAATATGTTGTTCTTTCATTTTTATCATTCTCAAGATGTCCCTCACTTTGTCAATAACCGGAAAGTCATCAGATTTGTCTACTTACTATCCTAACACATTACAATTAAACGGTCAGTACGAGTGCGCATTATTGCATTTCTCCACGTTTAATTCTATTCCAAATATTGATAAAAAGAACAATAAGTTCTACTATGGATCGGAGGAAGTAATTGAAATACCCGAAGGAACTTATGAACTTCAAGATATCAGCGATTATATAAAGTCCAAAATACAAAACGCTTCGATAAAACTACTGTAGTACTGTGCAATAACAATACTCTAAAAACTACAATACTCTGTTCTAAAAATATAAACTTCGATAAGGAAGACACTTTTCGAAACCTATTAGGATATGATAAGCAGATCTTAAAAGCTAATAAATTGCATGTCTCACAGTTTCCAGTTAACATTTTGCCAACGACCGTGATCAGGATTGAATGTGATATTGTCAGTGGTTCGTACGTAAACGGAGAGCCCAGTCACATTATCCACGAATTTGCACTCAACGTGCCACCAGGATATAGAATCATAGAAATTCCTAAAAACGCAATATACTTTCCGATTAATCAAAACAACATAAGCTGCATACATATACGGTTATTGGACATAAACAATCAACTGATAAATTTACGCGGTGAAGAAGTACAGCTTTATTTACATCTAAGAAGAAAAAATGATTGACTATAATAAATATACGCATCAACCAAAAAAAACCATCAGTTTATATAAAGCTCCCAGTCATATAAGAACTAGCTCGAAGAAAAGAATAAAATTAACGAGAGAAAATAAAGCATTTCTTAAAGCTATCGGTCTCCTAAAATGAATATCTTAGATGTTTTATCCGCACCAACCTACGACAATACTGTTGAAGGCATCGAATACCATTCATATAAACCGTACGTGACCAGTTTTAACAGGAATGACGAGATACGCATACCTATCAACCAACAGGACTTGTATGTACTACCGTCAGCAAGCACCTTGTATTTGGAAGGAACCATAGTTGTTAAGAAAAAGGATGCAAAAGAAACCGCGAGCAGTGTTCATTTTACCAATAATGCTCTACTCTATCTATTCCAAGATATAAGGTACGAGCTAAATGGAGTCGAAATTGATAAAATAAAAAATGCTGGTGTAACTACCACGATGAAGTCATTAATTTCAATGAATGAGACCGAATCAAAAATATCTAATTCTTGGGGCTGGAATATCGAAGGCATTAAAAATATAAACGGTGGTAAATTTTCTGTATCCATACCACTTTGCAACATACTCGGTTTTGCAGAGGATTTTAAAAAGATTGTAATAAATAGTAGGCACGAGTTGATATTGTTACGTAGCAATACAAACTTGAACGCTGTGAAATTAAATACTGGTGAAATTTTAGAAGACGTTATTATAAATAAAATCATATGGCGCGTACCGCACGTTAAAGTATCTGATAAGGAAAAACTAAGTTTAATTAAATTGTTAGAAAAAGATCGTCCACTGCAGATGGTATTCCGAAATTGGGATCTTTACGAGTATCCTGCGTTACCTAGGACTACTAAACATACCTGGTCTATCAAAACATCATCGCAAATAGAAAAACCCAGATATATTATTATTGGTTTACAAACAAACAGAAAAAATAGTGCCAGTTCTGACATGTCTCAGTTTGATCACTGTCATATACGAGATGTTAAAGTATACCTCAATTCAACATACTTTCCATACGAAAATTTAAACGTTAATTTTGCAAACAACAACACAGCTTTATTATATGAACAGTATACTCGATTTCAACAGTCGTACTACGGACGTCGCGCGGAACCCTTATTAAGTGAAAAACAATTCAAAGACTTAGCGCCACTATTCGTTATCGATTGCTCCAGACAAGCCGATAATCTAAAAGGAGGACCTGTTGTGGACGTTAGAGTGGAAATCGAAAGCGATTCAGACATACCTGATCAAACATCGGCATATTGTCTTATATTAAACGACTGCATAATTGAGTACAAACCGCTTAGCAGCACTGTTAAGAAAATATCATGAAATCGGATACTCTCATATTGGATGTACAAGGATTCAAGGATCTTTACAACAATTTTATAATAAAAGAATTGGCATTTGCGACTCAAAACTATACGCAATCGTTTTTAATAAAACCTCCATACTTATTTAGACATCTAACAAGCGAAGAAAAGATTCAAGTTAAATGGATAGAAAAAAACCGAGGCATTTATTGGAGTGAAGGACACATCGACTACAGAGAATTCCATCGTATAATCGTACCATATTTAAAAGATAAGAATATTATAGTTAAAGGTTCTGAGAAGGTAAAATGGGTTAAGGATCTATGTACGAATTGTAATGTATCGGAACTTGATGAGAAACTGTGTCCTAATTTATCCAAGTTGCACAAAAAATACTCCTGCGATGGAAAAGTTAACTTGTGTTGTAATAAACATTCCAAACAGTGTGCTCTTAAAAACGTATTATGTATAAAAAAGTATTTAGAGGAATAACTAAAGGTGTATCTGTTTATTAGTTTTAAGATATAAAAATAAAACATTTTTAAATGACAATAATGCGTTTATTTTATAATAACCCTATACTATTTACAGTTATGTTTATTCCTATTCTAAATATAAAAACACAAAACTATATACTATTCTACCACAAACAATATAGTCACCCTCTTACGTACCTTTATTATCCCACATACTAAATGTTTCGTCATCATACAAATGACTAAAATAAGATCGTTTAAATTTCACCACGGGCAACACACGATGTTCTTATCGATTTTCAGCAGTGGCAATCACAACTGTTTTGACAGTTGTAATACGTGCCGTACTCGTTATCCGATTGGTGCTATTGCTGCATCTGTCATGACGTCACTACCGTTTTTTTTTTTTTTTTTTAATTTTTATTTAAGGAGTTTCGTCAGTTTTGACTATGTCACTCCATTAGACCTTCATTTACATTATAAGAATACCACTTATTGTTATAAAATTACAATTTTATCACTGTTTGCGTCGTCTCATGCCAATTTCCACCATCTTGAACAAAAGTTTGGCCTTTTTAGATAATGGATATGCTAGAACAGTATTACAACCACCAGTACTTATAAAATTAATATCATTCCTAAAAATTTCGAATCTAAAGTCTTCATTCCGAGCACATTCCAGCATTATATGTACAACATCCTCTACTATTCCACATTCCGAACAGAGAGGAGAGGGAACTTTCTTCATCAGGAAAGCGAATTTATTAAGTGGGATGTGCCCGGATCGAAGTCTCAATGCTATAACTAAATAATTTCTATTTAAATTAGCATCCTCGAACCACGGTGACTTCCAAGGTTCATTTTGTAAGGTCCGATACCATATACCTTTCTCCACCGATCTCTCATCGAAGTAAACTTTCCATAACTGATAGCAGTGTTCTTTGACTAGGTAGATAGAATCGGTGAAGAAAGGTAAAGTATTTATAGGTACGCCATCACAAGAAGCTTCTTTTGCCAACCTGTCTACTCTTTCGTTCCCAGCCAATCCTATATGAGAGGGGATCCATTGTAGAATCACTTCCTTTGAATAGGACCGCAGTTCAAATATTGTCCTAATAATATCGTAAGCGATCGGTGTGCCTCTCAAACAAGAGGTGCACCGAGCCACGTGCTGAAGGGAACTTTTCGAGTCTGTTAAAATAACAAACTTATTGTAATCTATGGATTTGATATATGATAATGCTTCTAAGATAGCCGATAATTCTAGGTACATTATGGACATATCGTTACAAATTTTAAATTTCATAAAACTGTCTGTTTGAGAATCGAAGAATGCGGCGCCCATCGCTCCCTGGTACGTACTAACTGTTGGAACTTTAGAACCGTCTGTAAATATTTTGTAATGCGTTGAATATTGACATTCTAGGTACAAGGCACAAGTCTGTCTAAGATTTGTGCTATCATATTTTCTTTTAGCCTGATTTATACCCTCAATATGAATTTTAACTACATTATTTAAATCATACCAATTCACCCAATAGTCTAAAGTATACATATCTGGGCATATCGCAGAATGTAAATTAATTTGTTTGAATTTTAAATACATTTGGACCAAAATTGGGATTTGTCTACGCCTCCAGTATCTATGTGAAGTTAAAGAGTTCAATTCGCTCAAAACCTCTATTGTTATATTATTGGATAATGACATAGATCTCAGACAAAATTTTCCAGCAGGAAATATCCGACGAATGTGTAAAGGCGGCATACAAAGTTCGCTCTCCATTACATGAATGGGAGTGCTCTTGACAAAACCACCAATAATGCGTAAGGCCTGGTTCTGCAATTTATTTAATTTAACCAAGTTTGATTTAGAACAACTATTGTATAGAAAGCTACCAAAATCCAGTCGACTTCTGATAAGAGCAATGTAAAGCCTTCTTAAATGTTTCGGGTGGACACCCCATCCAGAACCTGCCAATATTTTAAGAATATTTAAAAACTTATGTGTTTTCTCAATAACTTCATTAACATGTTTCCTCCATCTCAATGAACGATCGAGCCACATCCCTAAATATCTCACATTATCTACTTCCTGCAATGGCGCGCCATCTATTGTAATATGAACAGTGTCTCTATTGTTGCCCTTTTTAAATATGCACATCTTACTTTTTGTAGGAGACACACTAAGGCCTAAATTTTCTAATAGTCCAACTAAGATATTTAATGAATCTTGGAGGGAGCACCGTGCAATATCCATATTTTTATCTGTTGAATACAAAGCAAAATCGTCGGCATATTGGGATACGAATACGTTTTGTAATGCATTACAAATATGATGAGTAGCTACATTAAATAATAAGGGCGATAAGGGATCACCCTGTGCAAGACCTTGGCCAGTACTCCGACAAACCGAACTATGACCCTGTCGAATTTTCACGTTCCTCAAACTTAAAAAGTTCCAAAGATACTTGCATAATTTCTGGCCAATACCAGCCCTATCCAAAATGTCGAGCAATGAACATACATTAATATTGTTATACGCATTATCAATGTCCAGAAAACACGCTAACGTAACTAAGTCTTTAGAAAAACCTGATTGAACCCGTGTAACTAACCTAACCAAGCTGTCTATACATGATTTAGATTTTCTAAAGCCCACCATTTCATTTGAGAAAATACCTTTATTCTCAAAATACCACTCCAGTCTCTTATTAATAATAGAATGAAATATTTTACATATGCAAGACATTAAACTAATAGGACGAAAAGATGAAGCTAATGAAGGGTCACGTCCTGGTTTAGGGATTGGAACTACACAAATGTCTCTCCATTGACTGGGTGTAAAACCTGTGGAAAGAAAATCATTATATATTGCGAGTAAAATATTTTTTCCATTTTTAGGTAACCTTTTTATCATAGAAAATGTGATGTTATCGCAGCCTGGGGCTGTATCTGTGGTCTTAATGCAAGTCTCCAATTCATGTATTGTTATAGGACATTCTAATTTTGAATTATTAGAGTTAAATGTTGGTTTAGGAGGAGAAACATACGCTGGGCATAAACTACTTAATAAAATATCACTTTTGCTTTCGTCTACATAAGAATTTTGAACTTTGTTCCCCTTCAGCCATTTCATCTTTCTCCACATTTCGCTGGCAGACGAAGTTTCATCCACAGAATCACAAAATTTATGCCAATTACCCGACACTGCTTTACGTAGAAGTTTTTGAGATTGTGCGATACAATCTTTGAGGATATGCATATTTGAAGGGGTAGGATTTTTCCTAAATTGTGATAGTGCTAATCTTCGTCTAGCGACTGACTCAGACAGTACGGGACTCCAATAGGGTTTGGGGGTGAATTTACTTGATGGGTTTAAATTGATTTTTATTTTAGGAATGTGAGCGTCCGCAGCTATGTTGATATGGTGCAAAAAATTATCGTATATTGATTGTGGTTCCCCAGATAAAACGAAATTAGAAAAAACTTCTTCGAGATGGGAAGTATACGCACTCCAATCAGCTAATTTGAAGTTACGTTTATTTAATAAGTTAGGACTGCATGATATTGTGGACGATATTTTAACTAAGAGGTGATCACTTCCTAGGGATTCGTTAGTAACCTGCCAATTGAAAACACATGCTATATCGGAAGTACAAAAGGAGATGTCAGGAGAACTTTGTTGCAAGTTGTTAGCTACTAATTTTATACGCGTATAACTGCCATCATTTAAAGAAACTAGATTGCAATCAGTAATAGCATCATAAATTTGAGACCCTCTGACATCAGTCTTATATGACCACGTAAAATGATGGGCGTTATAGTCTCCCAAAACCAACGATTTACTGCAAAATTTTTCAAAGATAATATCCCAATCAGCTCGTCGGGTTTGAACCCATTGTGGACAGTAAACAACAACTATATTTTCAATATTTTTGCAGTTAGAAACCTTGATGTGCAATATTTGTATGTCTTCGTTAGGATGTACTATATCACACAGCTGCGCCTGGACAGATTTATGTGTGAGAATGCAAACACCTCCATAACTGTCTTGGCGGTCGTTTCTAAACATATTATAATTACTAATTTTAATCCGACTTTCCGGGTCCAACCAGGTTTCACATATTGCAGCTATATGGATTTTACTTTGTATTAACAGTTGCTCAAAATCTAACAGCTTTGGTCTTAAACTCTGCGCATTCCACTGCAACACATTAAATACAACAGCATTACCATTACTAATATCAGTCATTTTGCGAATTAAAAGTTATATTAAATATCTTTTTAAGTATCGACATATCAGCGAAGTTTTTTACTACAGCAGACACACACCAATCTATAATTATATTAATAATGTTTTTAATTTTTTGTGAAAAATTAGATCTTTTTGAAAAAATTATCTGCTTGATTCTAACAATTAACGCTTCAAATGACATATTACTATCATGCGACTCGGCATGTGATTGATGATTGTGATGAGCACATTGATCCATCTCGGTATTACTATTGAATGTTTTACGATTATTATTGGTAGTGTTTTCCTTAACTTGCCGGGGATTGCTTCGACTGGCCTTGGTCACCTGTGCGTCTTCAGTGTATGCGCTCACACCGGCGAGCGCGGACGCGTCGTTGTCCGCTACACTATTCGACTCCGAAGATGATGACTCATCGAATTCGTTTGCTACATCTTCCGATGAACTCCGCTGCTTTCGCTTCGAAGGCTGCTGTCTAATTTCACTCATCTCTTCATGACTCTGTTCGACATTTATTTGTCTTGTTTTATTGCTTACGGCTGATGCATATGACATTGGTTTGAGCAAAGAGTTATTTGTATCACTAATAAGAGGCAATCGATCAATAGGGCGTGGAGAAAAAGGTGGAACGTACATCGTTATTGCTCGCTTATATGTGCAGTTAAATTCTGCCATCAATTCTCTGATTTTCTTTTCCTTCAAGTAAACTGGGCACGACTTTACTAAGGACATATGATTTCCTTTGCAATTAACGCACTTAAAAGTCGTGGCCTCACAGTTAGGGTGATCCTTACCGCATTTGGGACAGATAACTTTATTAGACGGACAAAGTTTAATCGTATGCCCAAAGCGCCAGCAACGGGAACATTGTGTTACTGGAAAAATATATGGTTCCACAGCAACTTTCAAATTAAATATCTTAATGGATGGGGGAAGCGAATTTCCTTTGAAACATATACGGACGGTTTCACTTTGTAGCCAACCCGATTCAGTGTTTCTGCGCATTAACCGTTTGACAGATATAATCTCAGACTCGTTACTCTTTCTTATACATTCCAAAAGCTCAGAGTCTTCCAAATCAATATCTATGTCTCTTAAAATGCCATAAGAAGCATTGACTTCCCAAGTCTTCTGTATTCTCCACTCTTTGTCTTTAAAACTTTGGCACGATATCAATTTTTCTGCATTTCTTTCGTCTTGAAACGTAACAATAACCTTAAAAGCGTTAACATATTTCACGTTCTGTATTCCTATAATTTTTTCTTTGTCCAATAATAGGGCCAGTGCATACTTTTTTGGCAACATCTGTTTACCAGAAATGCTTATATCAATTTTTTCTATTTTCCTTCTTTTTTCTTTTCCTACAACGTTCCAATCTTCCTCCCGAATCAGCCCACGTTCTTCTATATTGTATATGTTCTCCTCATTATTTAACTGTTGCACATCAAATTCATTCCTTGTTATTTCTTCTTCCTCCATACTTTGACCCATACTAATATTGTCAACAACCTCCCCGTCATCTTGAAGTGAACTTTCACTCATAGTGAATACGGTTTAAAGTCTTATCGCACGATATCGACTGTGGCAGCGCACGTGCGCGCCGTCGATAACCGGTAATTTCGTCGTAAACAATTAGCGCAGTGCAACTGGCAAAACACGTCCTAATCACTCCGAGAGAGAATGGACACTACGTCACTACCGTTAACGGACAAACCGCCCCCCTATCGACTATCTTTTTCTCACCATCTTGCACGCGCGCGCACTTCGCGATCTCTCTCAAGAAAAACCCTTAAACGCGTCAACTCGACCGATATTCTGCTGGGAATCAATATTCCAAGCAGCTCGTGACCTTCAACAATCAACTGTGGTGGAATCATATCGCCGGCGGATCATCGGCAGCAGAAATAGCAGACCAAGGTACGTGCACGTATTATAGTTTGTTACTGCTGTATTTTCATAAGAACATCGTTTGTGTGATCGTCCAGCCACCAAGGCTGTCCCAGATGTGTAGTTTCTCATCGTTTTTATCGCGACTGCACATTTTTATGGTGCCGAAACCCGGGACCCGCTATTACGACTTATTTTCAACCCAGTTAAGCCTTAATAGTTACTGTAGGATCTCAATATTAGGCAATCTATCTTCCTTCGGTGCTTGATATTATCCTTTTCGGCCTACATTAACTGTTTTAGGTATCGTTTCGTAAAAATATCGGTCATAAAAAGTCCTTTGTTCGTGTGACATTTTTTATTCGGAGGTAGGTGTAACAAATTATCTAACGTACCGCGCTAGTAGTCTGAGTTGTCAGCGGCTTGCGTTCGGATACGCAGCCAACACGTTCCGCCTTCGGGAAACGCGATAATACTCTTCGTGAGATTACCGTAAAACCAAGGCAAGACTACCTTAGCTACATTCCTTCCTATTACATAAAAGAAAAATTGTGTCAATAGGTATTACGAAGCTTACATCCGTTTAACGTCAAAACTTAATTAAATTAACATAAATTGAACAAAGGATTTATGTTGCGCTTTTTACACAGTTTATCATCTGTAGATATACATACACACGACCAAAATTAAATAAATATTACTACCGATTAGCGTAAGTACTCGTGTTCTTATCTTGTTTACATCTTTGTAAGCAGACAGCGCCCATCTGTTGGAACCTTGTATCGCCGACTATTCGTTATCGGTAACCGATCTTGCTAATCGTTTTCATCATGTCATTGTTAAGTAAACATTCGTCTCGTAAACAAAGTTGCTTTAAGAAATCGAAATCCCACTCTACGGAGAATGAATATACAGTTCAAGATTTATCACAGTTACGTAGAAAGCGTACTTTAGCTATTAAGCGGTTGGATAAGGCATTGGAAATAGGTACATTGGCAATGAGTGATGACTCACAACGGAATTTATTTCTTTCTTATTATCAGGAACTCAAACATATTCTAGATAGCTTTGAAAGTGCTCATCAGATCGTTTTGGAGCTTTTAGATGATCCTGATCATGCAGATAATACGCTCCAGGATACATTTGACGATAAATATTTTCAAATCTTATCTATTCATCGTAGTTTAACTAAAAGTGAACCTCAAGTAAATAATAAAAATAGTCTTTCATCGTCGAATATCCGTTTACCGAAAATTGTTCTTCCAACTTTCAGTGGTGACATCAAGAAATGGCCTGAATATCACGACACTTTTAATGCATTGATTCATAATTCGAGTAGTCTTACTGATACGGAAAAATTTCATTATTTATTCTCATCGTTGACCGGCGATGCATTATCTGTTATCAAGGCATTCCCATTAACTTATGAGCATTACAATGATGCCTACCAGGCCCTTGTTACTCGCTATCAAAGGAAACGACCTTTAGCTTTTACGTTATGGAAGGACCTTTTAAACATTAATTTTAATACTACTGACGGTAATGAGTTTAGAAAATCATTAGACCTGTTTGAGGAAAATTTAATTATTTTAAAGAAAATTATTTTACCTGAGGACCGATGGGATTTTGTATTAGTCTACCACCTTCTCTCTAAGATAGACTCAAACTTGCGTCGCGATTTCGAGGAAAAATATCCTGATATTGAGTTTCCTCCATATGCACAGTTGAAGTCTTTCTTAAACTTGAAGTGTGAAGCGCTTTTACGTGATTCTCATTTTTGCGAAACTAATAATAAAACTTCGAGTAAGCCACAACAACGATCTGTAAAATCATTTCAAATAAATAAACGGGCAAACGTTTCTCATGCGCTTGTGGGCAGTACAGATAAACCTCAAGTTGCCACAGCTAGTACTACAAGCAGTAAAACTCCTACGTCACAACCAGTTAAGTGCGCGTTTTGTGGTGACACTCACTCAATATCATCATGTCAACAATTTCTTAATAAACCAGTAGATGAGCGGATATCTATCGCAAGCAAGAATAATTGGTGTTTCAATTGTCTTCGAGCTTCACATCAATTAAAAGGTTGTACATCTATTTTTAAATGTCGTAAGTGTAACCATAAACATCACACTCTACTTCATAAAGATAAACCGGTCGAGTCGAACCCAACCTCTTCATTATTTTCTAATAACAATAACACAACTGTTTTATTAGCAACTGCCATTGTGCAAGTACGAGATTCGGATGGCAAGTTCGTGTCTTTTCGAGCTCTTTTCGATTCGGGGAGTCAGATTAATCTTATTACTGACTCAGCTGTCAAACTATTAAATTTAAAACTATTCAAATTCATTTATTCACAAGAATACAAGCTCACAGTTAACACCAAAACGCTTATATCTATACTAAGCTTACAGAAAAAATAGCTATGATTACAATGTAATAAAAGAAGAATATACAATCAACAAAAATTGTAGATTATTTCTTAAAACTATTCAGGAAAAGGTAAAACATTTTCATTATAACATAAGGAGCATCAAAAAATACGTCTGCATCCGGAGTATTCTGCAAAAAGCTATTTATTAATGATACGGCTTGAGTAGTAGGGCTGTTGTGCATCTGGAGGAGAGACCAACTAGGTGGACACGACAGTAGTCTATGTTGCCGTCTGCCGACACCACGCATGTATTGATCAGGGACATAGAAATAAATGCACTCACGTACGGGTGCATTGTCGATCTTATTTATAAGCAAGAAGTAATAATGCATTAACATTGATAGATCGCGTCTGAGCAGTAAAGTGTCAATACTAACCATCCCCGATACAAACAAGGAAGGGTATAGAAATGGATAATACCCATACTGTCGTTTGTATAAGTACCTCGCGAATTTTCGCTGGATTTTTTCCACCATACCACTGTATAATTTTTCTTGAAGGTTCCAAATAATCGCGTTGTACTCTAATTTACTACGAACATAGGAATTGTAAAGAAGCCTTATTACGTGGACATTTTTGAATTGAGATGATGTTCTAATAATGAATCCCAGACATTTATTAGCTGCTTTACAAGTGTTCGCAATGTGTTCTCGAAAATTTAATTTACAGTCTATAATTAAGCCAAGATCTTTGATAGATAGTACACGTTCTAATGGTACGCCATCTAATACATACGTTGCTTTTATAGGAGAAAAAGAGCGGGAAAAACTAATTGTTTTACATTTCGAAGTATTGAATGATAATTTATTTTCGATACTCCAGTTATTGACTGCGTCTATATCGCGCTGCAGTGCTGTGCACTCTTCAATGCTAGTCACTGACAGGAATAGTTTTAAATCGTCAGCAAACATAAGACATTGTGCTGTGGAGAGTACAGTAGGCAAATCATTTATCATAATTAGAAATTGAGTAGGACCTAGTGTACTTCCTTGACTAACACCTGAGCGAGTAAAGTATTCTTCAGATTTAAATCCTCCTACCTTGACATATTGTTTACGATTCCTGAGGTAACTTGCCATAAATTTAAGAAGAGGTGTAGAAAAACCTAGAGAAGCCAATTTCCTAAGAAGAATGTCATTATCTACCAGGTCGAAAGCTTTTTTAAAATCGAAGTATGCAGCATCGACCTGGCAACCAGACTTGACTCTAGTTTTTGCATAGTCTACGAAGTGAATATGGTTAGTCAAAGTGGATCGTTTTGGCCGAAATCCATGTTGTGAAGAATGAAGTAGCCCCTCTATTTGGGTATAGATTGATTTATTGATAATGGATTCTAATATTTTTCCAAAAACTGACAAAATAGCGATAGGTCGAAAGTTGGTCACATCATTGGACGATCCATATTTAGGTACTGGGGTGACTCTGGTTACTTTCCATTTATTAGGATATAGACATTGGCGAAGCGACAAGTTATAAATATACAGCAGCGGTACTTCCAGAACAGACGCACAGTCTTTAACTAAAAAAGCAGGTATATTGTCTGGGCCATAAGCTGATGAGACCTTAAGGCTATTAACCGCGCGCCGTAGTTCGGAATTTTGAATGCAGTCAATTCTAACCCCAGACACAAACCCTGCATGAACTGCTTCACACTCAGCAGTCTCCGCATCTAAAAAAGGAGAGTTTTTATGAAAAATGGAACTGAAGTGCTCGGCAAATGAATTAGCTGCTTCTTGTCCTTCAACCACTTTATAATTATAAATATATTCTTTGCACTGCTGTCTATTCTTACGCTTGTCCTTTATATATTTCCAAAAACTTGATGGATCATGAGCTATATTATTTTCAATTTTTTTTATGTATTCTTTAAAAGCAATACTTATTAATTCTTTAACTTTAGATCTATAGTATTTAAATAATTCTCTGTTGTACTCTAGTCCTAAGCTCTTCAACTTTTTAAGATTAAAGTACTTTAGTTTTATGTAGTGTATGATTTATTTAGTGTACCAGTTTGGATATATATATTTATTGGATACTATTGTTTTACGTGGTACTCGTGAACTAATAACATGATTCAGCTGTACAGAACATCAACAGCTAAGTTAACATCTTTCTCTTGCATTAGATCTGTCCAGTCTATGTTAATTATGTCTGAATAAAGCCCTTGAAAATCTGCTTTGCGAAAATTCCACTCAGCATTTAAATCTTGACTTGGTATCAGTGGGTTATCAACAATGTTACTTCTCGGTAATGTAAGTACTATTTCTAGGGGCGGGTGATAGGCATCGATAGACACTAATGGTTCGACATCTGATGTTACGTTAATGCTTTTACTATCAAGTGTGGTTAGTACCAAATCCAGGATGCATCCATATTTATTACAAATAGTATTATATTGCTGGAGTTTGCAGAAATCTAAAAAGTTGTCAAATTGAGTCCTAACGGACATATTACAAGACTTAAGATTGAAGTCGCCAACTATTAGAAACTGATACTCGGAATACATGCTCACAGCATTTTCCATACAACTCAATACATCTAGATACTGTTTATCACAATAATTCGGTGGTAAATATACAACACAGACTATAAATTTAATGTTTTTTGAAGAGATGGAAGCAAACAGTATTTCTTTATCATCTGTTAATTGATCAATATTAGTGATTCTTTGGACTGAGTAAGAGTTCTTGACAGCTAAAAGGACGCCACCCCATCCAACATCGCCTTGTCGGTCTCTCCTTAATACAATGAACTCCGGAGGGAACAGTTCAGCGTCATGAACAGAACTGTTTAAAAAGGTCTCAGTAAGAATAACAAGATCACTGGATGACGCAGAAACACCGTTGTAAAAAGTAAGAGTTTTAGTACGAAGTCCTCTTACATTTTGGTAGTAAACAAAAATTTTCTTATAGGGTTTTCTAACTTTAGATTTCCGCTTCTTTTTCTTTATAGAACCTCTTACACTAATTTTGATTTGACTGCACAAGAAAAAACTTAGATGATTCAACATTAGACTTAGCAATAATCTGATTATCAGAAGACGAGTAACCAAAGTTTTTATAATCAATGTTAATATTGTATAATATGCTTTTATAAATATGTACTACTCCCCTTTTGTTTAATTGACCGGTTTTAGATGAAAACATATCACATGTAACTGGTAAATTTGTATCATAAAAATATGTTGTATCATAATTTCCTAGTTCTAAATATAACAAATTATTAAATAATTCAATTTTGTAGTTATATATGGGAGCTCCACATACATATGTAGGAGTACAAACAATTATATTAGTATGGTTTATATGCTGCAGAGCATCCCTAATTATTTTAATCAGTTCTACAGAGTTACATGTTGATTGGAAGTCTTTTCCTCCTAACATAACAATACAGTAATCACTTAAATCGTAGTTTACTAATTTAGTGTTTAAGTTGTACAATAGGTCCTTTATGTTACAGTTAGGCAAAACATATCGGATGTACTCAAACTGACTACTAAATGTGTCTTCTACAGCTTGCAGGGAATCTCCCGGGATGCCATTCGTCAACACACATAATTTCCTTCTTATTTTATTATTGGTGTGATTAAGTATGCAACTTGTATCAGTTAGGGATTGCAGTTCACCACATTGTTCGGTCTGCAATGCTTGTTGTAAAACTTCAATTTGCTCATTAAGTTTGAATATTTCGTCTTTTGCTGTTTTCAGTTGCATCTCTAGATCTAAAAAGTTTTCCTGTACAGCAACGTAGTTTTCTTTGGTGGTTATTCCTTTGTCATTTATGGCAGATACTCTAGGTGGTGTTGCAATGATATTAATGTCTGGATACTGTAGGGAGCATCTACTTTTCTGTTTGCAAGCACTATAGTTTGTTTTACTTTTCTTAGGTGGAGTTTTGGACAGTAGAGTCTTTAACATGTTATTTTCTTTGCTAAGTTTTGTTATTTGCGAACGTAAATCATTATTCTCGAGTATCACATTTTCAAGTTCGTTTTGAGAGATACAAAGTTCTAATTGAAGTTGCTCAATGGTTTCCTTCATTTCTTGGACAGGAATCATTTCGCTAAAGGTGCAGTCCATACTTTTTGATAGTGTTTCGTCAATACACACGGGTAAATCATCAGAATTAGCATCTGAAAATATATCAGAATCCAGTTTTTCAGACATTGTGCTGGTTGGGGTGGACAAGGGTGTAATCTCTTGTGTGGTGACTGCTGCAGCTGAGGATGAGACTAACTTTTTAATTAAGGTACTAGCAGACTGTTTTTTCCTCATAGTCACGTTGGCCGTCACATTTTCCGTCAAAGTTTGCCTTTTCTGTTTTTTTTTGCATGCCGGGCATTGCCATTTACTATTCTTTGGCTTTTCCGTAAAGCCGACACAAGTAAACTCGTAGTTATTTTTACACGAAGTACATTCAATAACGTTAGTAGTACTAACTTGTTTCCTGCATTTGTAACAAGTTACTAGCGCCATCTTACGGATATTACTAATTTCTGTTTGGGATCCTTCTGACATTGCTAATCGATAGCTAGTAAGCAATCGTTGTATTTCTAATATCACAAATAAAGATAATCACAAAAAGACGGCTCGTGCAGGTAACGGTTTTGAACTCGAGGTACGACGATGCTTGCATACAATAAGTTACCTCCGATAGCCGCTACGCCACCGTGTATTAATTTCCAGTGGCGAAATAGGTGTTTTATTAGTGCTTTTGACAAATACGTTAAAACACGATGTTTGAAATTTTTCAAATCACCTACAGTTAAATTTTATCACTTTTATTGATGTTAATACATTCTTGTTTTTATTACAAGATTAATTATTTATTGTTTTGCAGTTAGGCACTGTTATTATGCACTGATCATTGTTATAATGTTAATATATAATCACTTCACTTTTAAACGAAAACAAATGTTTTTTTCACTGGTTTCTTGTTATTGTATTTTTACACTTTTTCGTTAGAATTATGTCGTTATAACACTAACACGTGGTGATTGGGTTATTATATTATTAGTTCACTACTTTTTAACGTTTTAGATATAAGTTTACTATTTTAATAAAATAAAATACGCGGAGCCGATGTAACTCGTGACACTGACAGTGACAGACCCCACATATCCAGTCCTACCACAACTATAAGTGGAATCGGTGAAGCCCCGGCTTCAATCTTAGGAGACATTAATTGTTCCATTGGTACTGGTGATCAAGTTTTATTTAATTTAAATATGCACGTTATGTCAAAAATTTGCGGGGACCAGCCAATAGCTAAATTAAATACATCGGGTTGGTCTCACATCAATTCACTATCGTTAGCCGATCCCGGTTTTGACATTCCTGGCCGGATCGACCTACTGTTCGGTGCGGATGTATTTGCGGAATCGCTTCGTAATCGTAATATTAAAGGAAAATCACATCAACCTACCGCCTTCGACTCAGTCTTTGGATGGCTATTGTTCGGTAAAACTCGTTTAGCTACTCATTCACTCGGCTCCCTACTGAACACTTCTATACAAAGTGATAAGGAATTAAACTCATTAGTTCAACGTTTTTGGGAATTAGATGTATTACCACCCGCAGCATCCCTAACCCCAGATGAGATAGCATGTGAACAACATTTTATCACAACTCATTCTCGTGACTCATCTGGGCGGTACATCGTGCAGTTGCCATTCAGGGACGAGTCCGAGCCTATGTTCACTGGTTCACGTGATATTGCTTTGCGTCGTTTCTATGCGATTGAACGTCGACTGTCATGTGACCCCGAGTGTCATCGTCAATATTGCGATTTTATGTCTGACTATCTAACTGCGGGCCATATGTCATTGGTCTCTCCAGATGACGTAGGGAATGGGAAATACTATATTCCCCATCACTGCGTCATACGTCCTGATCGTACCACGACTCGCCTTCGTGTCGTATTTGACGCCTCTGCTAAAGATGCACGTTCTCGATCGTTAAACGAAAGTCAACACATCGGTCCAAAATTACAATCAAACATTTTGGAAATTCTATTACGCTTTCGTGAACACGACGTCGTTTTCATGGCAGATGTACGTCAGATGTACCGACAGATTATACTCTTCGGCGACCATCGTGACTATCAGCGAATTCTCTGGAAAGCTTCGCCTAGCGAACCTCTTTTAGAGTTTCGTCTGAACACGGTCACGTATGGCATCTCTTCGTCCCCCTATCTCGCTTGCCGTACTTTGCGACAGCTTGCTGATGACGTGGGGGATTCTTACCCGCTCGCCAGGAGTGTAATCTTGTCGGACACCTACATAGATGATGTCGTCAGCGGTAGTCAGGACTTCGCCACTGCACAAAGAACAAAAACACAACTTATCGCTCCTTTTAAAAAAGAAGGTTTTCATATTCGGAAGTGGGTGTCAAATGACAATCGTCTTTTATCGGATCTTCAACCTGAAGATTGCCTAACTGATTCTGTATCGTTAGATAAAGCTGAACCGGCTTCATTCAAAGTCTTGGGACTCAAATGGGATTCCTCAACTGATTCGTTTCTTTTTGAAGTTGTATCTTCACATCGGCCATGTACCAAACGGTCTATTCTTAGTGAACTCGCTAGAATCTTCGACCCGTTAGGATTCTTATCCCCCCTGACAATTCATGTTAAAAGCTTAATCCAAAAGCTTTGGATTATCGGTGCCGGGTGGGATGACGTTCCCCCTGACGAGGTCGTCAGTACATGGAATAATTATCAGAATCAACTTTCTCAGTTGCAACATCTAAAAATTTCGCGTGGAGTCACTCGTACTGATTCACAATCCTACGAGCTACACGGATTCTGCGACAGTTCGGAAACTGCATATGGCGCGGTTATTTATTTACGAGTAACAGACGTATATAACAATTCTTACGTTCATTTCGTTTGTTCAAAAGCTCGCGTGGTACCATTAAAACGTACCTCATTACCACGTCTAGAACTCTGCGCCGCAGTTTTGCTTTCAGATCTGTACAAATTCGTTACAGAAACTTATCTGTCTCGTATTCCTATTTCAGCTGTCTTTTTGTGGTCCGATTCCACTGTTACACTCTCTTGGTTGCGTTCACCCTCATGTCGTTGGTCTACTTTCGTTGCCAATCGCGTGAGTCATATTCAAGAAATAACAGCTATTGAATATTGGCATCACGTGTCCTCTGCAGACAATCCTGCAGATGTTTGTTCGCGAGGCGAATTTCCAAGTGAACTTCTTCACAACTCGTTATGGTGGGCGGGGCCACGATGGTTACCCGAGCCGCATGAGTCATGGCCATCTTGTATTGACAGCGTTGCTAATGACGAGCAGAAAGTTGTTGAGGCCGAGACTCGTACATCTCCTGTATTAGTATCAACTGTGCATCCTCGGGAAAAAGATGTTTCAATTATCGATAACTCATTAAATCGTTTTTCATCGTTAGAAAAAATCAAAGCCGCAAAGCAACATTTGTATCGCATAGTCGGTGATCGGGTTCTAACAGTTGAAGAACTTACTACATTATTCGTACAAATCGAGGCGGTTTTAAATTCACGGCCAATGTGCCCTGTTAGTTCGGACCCTAATGACTTGTCAGCGTTAACACCGGGTCATTTCCTTACATTGGAGCCTCTGACCGCTGTCCCCGATGATGATTATTCTAACGTCAATATTCATCGTCTTCATCGGTGGCAGTTGTTGCAAGCTTTCCAACAAAGTTTTTGGTCAAGATGGAAACACGAGTACTTAAATTCACTCACTCAACGCGCCAAATGGACCAAGAACTCAAGACCATTAGGGGTGGGCTCGCTTGTAATCATCAAGGATGACAATCGACCTCCTCTTGCATGGTCACTTGGTAGGGTTACTGATCTTCTTCCTGGCGCTGACGGAGTAGTTAGGGTTGCAATTCTTAAGACCGCTACTAGCAATTCTGTTAAGCGACCGCTGGTCAAACTCTGTCCTCTACCTATAGAGGATTAACGTATTATTTAACTTAATATTATTAAGCATCGTAGGTTAGGTTGATTAGATTCGTAGTTCAGTAGCTATTAAGGTTTAACGTTTTCTTCCTAACTTTTCTATTTGTATTTCGTATTTTCGAAAATACCATAGGTATTTTGGTGGGCGGAATGTTTCGTCATCATACAAATGACTAAAATAAGATCGTTTAAATTTCACCACGGGCAACACACGATGTTCTTATCGATTTTCAGCAGTGGCAATCACAACTGTTTTGACAGTTGTAATACGTGCCGTACTCGTTATCCGATTGGTGCTATTGCTGCATCTGTCATGACGTCACTACCGTTAACGGACAAACCGCCCCCCTATCGACTATCTTTTTCTCACCATCTTGCACGCGCGCGCACTTCGCGATCTCTCTCAAGAAAAACCCTTAAACGCGTCAACTCGACCGATATTCTGCTGGGAATCAATATTCCAAGCAGCTCGTGACCTTCAACAATCAACTGTGGTGGAATCATATCGCCGGCGGATCATCGGCAGCAGAAAAAGCAGACCAAGGTACGTGCACGTATTATAGTTTGTTACTGCTGTATTTTCATAAGAACATCGTTTGTGTGATCGTCCAGCCACCAAGGCTGTCCCAGATGTGTAGTTTCTCATCGTTTTTATCGCGACTGCACACTAAAACTTACAAATACTTAATACAAATATTTTCAATCACTATATTCTATTAACGATTTAGATATTTTCCTAACTAATGATTCAGTTTCATCCACTATAGGGTCCACCACCTCCTTAACTATGTACTGCGCACTTATAATCACATTTTCAGTTTCATTGTCACTGTCGCTGCCTAGCGAGTTATTACACAGGTCAATTACTGATATTTTGATCAGTTTAATGCCTCGCCGCTGGTGTCTGCTCATCACGAAAGACTGAGTGGAGTTGGGTTTGTTCACGGTGTCTTTACGACGTGGTTTCGCCTTTTTTTCTTTCGCCATTCGATTGGCGTTTTCACGATCGCATCGTAGCATCTCATTGAATTCTTCGTAAGGATCTTGAGCATACTGGCTAAAAACGATGTCTGATCCCGATCGCTGAAACAATATTATAACAAGTCGTTAAATATTTACATTGCATAAAACACCAACATTTGTATGAAAATATAAAATAATTACTTACCGAAGTCATGTTGAATATAATGTGCAGGTACAAGTACTTCAAGCGAACTATATTTAGTAAATGATTAAATAAAATGAATTTATTATGCAGTGCAATAAGTATCGAATGCAATATCTTCTAACCTTTATGTAATAAATACAAATTGGTGCACAAGACAATCAATCGAAATGTAAACACAGTAAAAAGCAATTTACAGTGGTTAGTTTCAAATGATTGTATTTTTGCTTGTGTTCTTTGACTACCGAAAGTTGTTAACTAAGCATTACATGTATCCGAGTGATGAAATACATATACGCTCAAATTACATCGGCATAAACATTGTTAGTAATAATATTCCTGCTACATGTCGCAACTTGATTTTTACCCGACTGCGATGAAGCAAAAAAAGAAGGGTTATTGTATTTATGATCAACAAAAAATGTAAAGCTGAATTAATAAAATAATTATGGTTTCTCACAATATCACATTTATTTCTATTATAATAATATCATTTTATTCTTACACAATAAAACTAAAATAACTTATAAAATAACTTACGACATTCACAAAAATACACTTTCAACTAACTCTAATTTAAATATAATCTGGTTTACGTGGTAAAATCTTATTCATTAATACATTTCTTTTAAAATAGCAGAGTGACCCCATGCACGCGTTGAAATGTTATCTGAAGATAATACTCGTTTATCATCATTTCCAGAGAGTGCAATTTTATTTACACTTTGCGTGAATATCTCGTGCTTAATTGATTTGAACAATATATTTTTCCTTCGAATGACTCCTTTATTATACAAAACATTCTCATAATCGTTAATTGTTAAATCACGTACTACACTAGATTGTATCCCTTTCGCTTTCTTAATTACATAATCAGGAGTTTTAATAGAATACAATTTTGACCTCAAACCAACGAATTCTGTGATGATTTTTCCTTCCATCTCATCTTTGAATAATCCAGGGATTTTTTAATTAATTTGAGGTATTTTAAATTCGTTATCGATACAGTAATTACTAGTGTCAAAATAATCTAAAAGCTTAAAATTCAAATCTTGATAAAAGTTTGATGTAAATATCTCATACACTAAGGAATCTGTATCCGTATAACATAACTTTACTTTATTTTTATAAAAGGGTTTGATGATATTGTAATGAAAATTATACATATGCGATTTAGATAATTCTAAAACGGTAAAGCCAATATAAATAGGTTTGTCTAAAATTATTTGATCAGGTTTCATTTGTATCGCTACTAAATTTTCTGAGAAAACTGAAGCACTATGAAAATAAGGATTGCTAATTAGTTTTTCAGCGGTGTGACACTTTTTAGTAACATTATTAGAATGATTCCAAGTATTAACTAAATGAACATTCACTCTATTCTCTGTGTTTTCCAGTGTTTTCCCAAACACGCTGTTATTTAAAAGCTTGAAAAAATCTTGTTCGAGTACATTATTTGCCTTTTGTCGTAGTTGTGTGTTTAATTCAATATACTCTTTCAAGTATGCACTTTGCCGAAATGTAATAACTTTATGAATCTTACGTAATATTGTAGGATTTTACGTGGTTGTGGTATTAAATGAAATATTTAATATGTTTCACTTCACGGTTTATTACGAGATCATTAACAAGAGAGAACGGCGCCACCAGCGTCAATATAAGGAACTACAAAATGGTTGCGTTCCATTACAACAATTTCAACACCCTCCCTTGGAACGCAACCCCATTTTTGTTGCACAATACAAATGTTTATCACTAGTAGTACCCTTAGTTAAGTTATCTGCTATCATTTCTTCACCTTTAACATACAGAAACTTAATTTTTAAATTATTAACATGACTCTTTAGAAAATGGTACCGAATATCTATATGTTTAGATCGAGGCAAATAACAATCATTGGTAGTTAGCTTAATTGCACTCTGGTTGTCACTGAAGATGATAAGCGGGTTCTTTAGCTGCTGCCCGAGCTCGCCGTGAAGCTGCTGCAGCCACAGCGCCTCCTGCGCAGCGGAACCCATCGCCATGTACTCCGCTTCAGCGGTCGACAGGGCAACAGTCTGCTGCTTGTGTGACCGCCACGAAATGGCTTCACCCTGTAACAGAAATAAATAACCGGTGCACGACTTTCTGTCGCGGACATCACTGGCCCAGTCGGCGTCACAATATCCCATTATCTCTTCATTACCATCTTTGGTGTATATTAACTTCATATCTTTTGTACCCTGTAGATATCTAAAAATTCTTTTCACTGCGGACCAGTGTTCAGTGCTTGGGTTTTTGTTAAATCTGCTTAGCGCATTGACAGCAAAACATATATCTGGACGTGTGACTTGAGCCACATAGAGTAGACATCCAATTGCTTGTTGATAGGGGCCATCAAACTTTTCTTCTTTCTCATTTTTATGAAACTTCATACCAACTTCAAATGGTGTTTTTACAGGTTTACAGTCAGACATTCTGAACCGTGCTAAAATTTCTTTGATATATTTTTCCTGATCTATAACTATTTTCTGCCCATCTTTGGTAATATGCAAACCCAAACATTCACTTGCTGGCCCAATGTCTTTCATTTAAAATTGCTGTTTTAATTTTTCCTTCAATAAGATTTTAATTGACTCTTGAGCAGTAAATAATATTAAATCGTCAACCCAGACAGCTATAAATGTATTTTTCTCAGTATTATAGTAGACACAGGGATCTGTTTTCGACTGTAGCATTCCTAGCTCATGTAAAACATTCTTTAATTTGGTGTTCCATAGTCTGCTGGCTTGTTTGAGGCCATATATGGACTTATGTAGCTTGCACACCTTAGATCCTTGTCTAAATTGTTCTGGTTGCTGCATATAAATTTCTTTATCAATTTCTCCCTGCAAAAAAGCAGATACAGCATCCATTTGGTCTATTTGTAGGTCATATTTGGCTGCCAAAGCAAATAGATAACGGATAGTTGTATATCTGACAACTGGTGAGTAAGTTTCCTCATAGTCAGCACCCCTCCTTTGGGCATAACCCTTTATTACCAGCCTAGCCTTGTAGCGGACAATATTTCCTTGCTGGTTAGTCTTTGTTTTAAATACCCATTTATAAGGTAAAGCCTTTTTGCCTGGTGGAAGATCTGTTAAACTCCATGTTTTGTTTTTAATTAATGAACTATACTCCTCATGCATGGCAGTTTTTTATTCAGTAGCATGTGCTGATGACAATGCTTCTTCAACAGTCTCTGGATCAGTCAGTTCAGTAAAGAAACACATAAAACTTTCCTTATTTTCATTATTCTTATCATGACGTGGCCGGAGGGACCTCATTGTTACATTGGTGTCATAGTTTTGCTTCACATAACTAGGTGGATGGAAAGTTTCATCTAGTTCACCATAATCTGTGTCATATTCACTTGAGTCTTCATCTTGACTTGTTTCCATGTTCAATTCTCTTTTCCAAGACTCTTGAGTGTGTATTTCCTGATTTTGGGTGGTAGATGCACTTTTAGGTGTCTCACTGTTAGCAGGTGCAGCGGCGCTATCACTGACTGACTGATTACCCTTATCTGTAACATCAATGCTTGAAATGGGCAAACTGACATTGTGATTGTATTTTTCAAAGAAAGCAACATCTCTACTCTTTATTACTTTATGTGTTATAGGATCCATTAGACGATATCCTTTGGTATTTTCACAATAACCTACCATTATCATTTTAGTTGATTTCTTATCCCATTTTTGGCGTTTTTGATTTGGTACATGTACCATAACAACAGAGCCAAATATTTTCATATGAGATAGATTAGGTTTTTTACCTGTCCATAACTCATACGGTGTTTTACCTTCTAATGACTTGGTGGGCGATCTATTTATAATATATGCAGCAGTTGCTAAAGCTTCAGCCCATAATCTTTTCTCCAAGTTGGCATAAAACAGCATGCATCTGGCGCGCTTCACTAGTGTCCTGTTCATCCGCTCTGCCATGCCGTTGTGCTCTGGAGTATATGGAGTAGATGTCTGGTGAACAATACCATGTTTAGATAAAAAGTTTTCAAAATTGTAATTGCAGTATTCTGTACCATTATCAGTGCGTAGTATTTTAATCTTATAATTCAATTCATTCTCAGCTTTGGATTTAAAATCTTTAAAGGTCTCTAAAACATTCATTTTATCTTTGAGAAAATACACATGTATCTTTCGTGTGAAATCATCGGTGAAAGTTATGAAATATTTCATACCTCCATATGATATGTTCTCCATAGGGCCGCATAAATCTGAATGTATCAGCTCTAGTGGTTTTACTGCTCTTGAGCCTACATTTTTAAACGGCATCCTGCTATGCTTTCCTTCAAAACAATGAATACATGAAATTTCACTATTACCTTTTTCCTGAGTCAAAGTCACACCGTCTACACAGTTTGGCAATTTTCTTAAATCTGAAATATTCAAGTGTCCCATTCGCAGATGCCACAAATAAGTGTCATTAGAATTCACTGTACTTGATGTCAGATGAACCATTTCTTGACCAGGGTTCATGATGTATAAGTTGTTTGTTCAATACTGCAGTACATATTACTTTTCCTACATTGTTCTGGATATCACATCCTTTGTTGTTAAACAAAACTTTATATCCACTCTTCACAATAGTGCTGACAGAAAGGAGATTTGCAGCTAACCCGGGGACAAACAAAACATTCTTTACTTGTATTTTATCCTTCTGATTTATGGGTATATCAACATAACCAACTCCTTTTACAGCTAATGGCTCCCTATTTGCAACTGTAACACTCTTTACAGATGGCTCTGTGACATTGTACAACCAATCATCCCTGCTTGTCATGTGCATGGATGCACCGGAGTCTACTAGCCATTTATCACACACACTTTGTTCAACAGTTGCTGAAAATGCAGCTACATAACTGGAGCTCTCTTCTTTACTTGATGCCCCCTTTGATTGTTTACAGAACTTGGCAAAATGACCATACTTGTTACACTTGAAACATCTTGGCCCCTTCGGTTTACTCGATGGAACATAATTTTTGTTGTTTAAAGTTTTCTTTGATTTAGTGAAGAAAGCAGCAGACTTTGGGGTGTTAACTTCTTGAATAAGCTTGGTCTTAACTGAGTCTGCATTAATTTTGATGCCAGAGCTCTCGAGGCCCATAATCATGGGCTTGTATTCGTCTGGTAATCCGGCCAGCATTAATGTCCCGAGCCACTCATCATCGACATTGAATCCTATATTTCGTAGTTTATGAGCAGTGTTCATAATCTTGCTTACTAGTCCTCAACACTAATGCAAGATTCCAGAGTCGTATTAATTAAATCTTTGAGTAGGCCAACTCTTCGCGTCAGTCCATTGTCATCAAAGGCTTGGTGTAAATTGTGCCAAACTTCTCTCGCTGTTGTGCAGTCCTGGACGTGAACGTAATTTTGTGTATCAAGAAGCAAGATTAGCTTTGCTTTGGCCTTGACATCCTTGCTAGGATCAATCGGGTCATCTTTACCGGGCTCAATACAACTCCACAGATTCTCGTGCTGTAAATATGTCTTCATACTAAATTTCCAGGTAGCGAAGTTTTCTCTTCCTACTAATTTTTCAATGTGGAACATATTACTCGAACTCATTTTGACTGAGAGTTCTGTTCTTACGAACTTTTATGAGAATCACGTTGTCCGTATAACCTCAAATTGAATCTCAACACTTATTTCACAAAGTACAAACTGAAGTGATTCCTTACTGTGCCACCCGGAACCACGCTCTGCTACCATGTAGGATTTTACGTGGTTGTGGTATTAAATGAAATATTTAATATGTTTCACTTCACGGTTTATTACGAGATCATTAACAAGAGAGAACGGCGCCACCAGCGTCAATATAAGGAACTACAAAATGGTTGCGTTCCATTACAACAATTTCAACAAATATTAATCCATGTTCCAAACACTTTTTTAAGTGAACATAATGAATTACATAGTTATACTTATTATAAAGGTTGGAAATAAGTTTTTTCGTTTTACCACCCGGTGGAATGCATTTTTCAGGACAAAATGGTAAATCATTATGCAAAGTATGTAAGGATTCCGGGTACAACAGATCTACTTCTAATATGAAACCCCATTCTGCCTCATCCTTTATAGTGTTAATATTATTATGTAATTGCACAATTTCTGTTGCATTCAAAAATCTAAAATCCGAGTGGGGTAAATATTGACACATACTAAAACCATAAAGGTTATTGCAATCCAAATAAACTATAAAGCACGGTGGTTTTGTTGAATCATAAGAAGACATATACTTATGATTAGCTTTAGCATAACGGTGTGAGCACACACATAACCCTCCTCTTATACCATTTTGAATCATTCGCACAATAGCCAGATCATCTATGTGTCACCCCGCGAACTATCGCGGGTGCCCCAAGGCACCAAAATCACCCCCTAAGGCGGTGAAACGCGCCGTCGTGCGCGCGCCTCTACCCCCTCCCCCGGCCCCGGCCCAGACGCGTCTCAGCCCTCAGAGGCCCTCGGTCTGGAACAAGCTCCACCATCAGAGCGCGTTCCCGGCCCTCGCCCCTCAGGCGAGCCCTGCTCCACCCCTATTGGAACTCCGTGTTCCCCCCCCGCCCCTCATGGCACTCAACGTCCCCGCCCCCCTCCCACAGAGGAACCAGCCCTCGCGAGCTGCTCCCGCGGCGGGTGCCGGGGCTATCCCCTCCTCGGCGCGAGCTAACCTCGCCGCCGCCGAAAAGTTCGCCTTGCTGTTCGACTTCGATCGAATCCACAGCATGGTGGAAAAAATCAGTGCGTGCACGTCGATCAACGACGTATACGCCATTCACGTAGAGTTCGGTGATCAGATCACCGCGCTCAAATCTCTCCGTGCAGGTAAATAATGCCTTGCACAAGTGGAAAGTATGAACCCCGACAACTTCGTGTAGGTTTTTTCAACGCCCGAGGCGTTAAAGATCAGAGAGTTGAAATCGCGACCTTCGTCCGCGACCATCAGCTCGATGTCTTCCTTGTCCAGGAGTCTCTCCTCAAACCCTCCGATAGGAACCCAAACATTGCGAACTACGCCCTAGTTCGCAATGATCGCACCCGAGCTGTCGGCGGCGGCACGCTCATTTACTACAAGAGGTCCCTGTATTGCACTCCTACGGATCCTCCCCCCCTATCGCACATAGAGGTCTCTGTCTGTCGGCTGGCCATGACCGGCCATAGGCCCCTGTACATAGTCTCCACGTACATCCCTCCCTCTGACCAGCGGGCTAATTTACAGCCCGATCTGGAAGCCCTCTTCTCCCTAGGTGACTCCGTCCTTCTGGCGGGTGACTTTAACGCCAAACACGAGTCGTGGAACTGTCGTGTGCGTAACCCGCGCGGCAGGCAACTCGAACTGACGATGACGATGACTCCGACTCACTACCCCGACTGTGTCTCTTATAGACCCGACATCCTCGACATGACCCTCTTGAAGGGCGTTAGCCTCGCGCTTCGCTCGATAGAGGTGTTACAAGAGTTAGATTCTGACCACCGACCAGTGATCATTTCCCTCGGCGCACGAGTAGGCCCCCCAGACGCTGGTCAGCCCACTCCCACAAAGGTGATAACGGATTGGTCCAAGCTTGGGGCTCGCCTCAAGTCGGCCAAGTCGCCTCACCTCGACGCCATCCCAGATAACTTCACGTCTTCCACTGAAGCTCTTAGTGCGATCGACTCCCTCACTGAGCACGTGCAGTCTACGGTGAACGAGTGTTCGCGGTCGGTACCTGTGACCGCGGACACTCGCTGGATCCTTCCGGACGACGCTCGTGACCTGTTGAGGGAGAAGAACGCCTCCATCCGCGCCTATGACTCCTTCCCCTGCGAAGCTAACCGCGCCCGAATGCGTTCTCTGCAGCGTGCTGTAAAGAAGCGCATGAGGGAGTTGCGGGACGCTCAATGGGATAAGCTCCTCGGTCAACTCGAACCGAACCACCAAGCCTTCTGGCAACTCCAACGCAAGCTACGATGCTGCGAGGATGCCTCGACCCCCCCGCTGAACCGTCCTAATCAGAGCGTCGCCTTTGACGACGACGAGAAAGCAGAATGTCTCGCCGACAGTCTGGAGGCACAGTGCACTCCCAGCGCCCTACCGGTCGACCAGGCCCACCTCGAAAGAGTCCAAGCCGAAGTCGAACGCCGGGCTGCCCTCCCTCCAGTCGAGGATCCTGAGTATCCTCTCCCTCCCGTCACAGTTGACGAAGTCCGTTCGCTGATCAAGGATTTGAACCCCAGAAAAGCCCCCGGCTCAGACGGTGTCTCTTCCAGAGTGATCAAACTCTTCCCCCCGCCCCTAGTTATCTCAATGACTTGCATCTTCAATGCGGCTCTAAGCAACAACCTCTTTCCGCAAAAGTAATAATAATAATAATCGTTTAATAATAATAATCGTTTATTTACACAACAATTGGTTTACAAAGTTTGTGATTGGAGCCTCCTTTTAAGCAAGTGATGCCTGTGTTAGGAGACTCCGCTCTTTCATAACTAAAATAGTACAGAAATAAGGGTGTATGTGAAAGACTATTTATGTATGTATGTATGTGTGTGTGTGTGTGCGTGTGTGTGTGTGTGAGGGTGTGTGTGTATGTGCGTGGATATCTAAAAAGCATTTATGAAGCATGGTTTAAAAGTGCTTCCGTTTCTTCATAAGATAAAGGTTTTATCCAACTTATCAAAGATTTTTTGCATTCAAAGTTTTTCTTATTGTGAACGTATAACCTCTTATTAATCCTATTATACAGTTGAGCAGAACGTTTTTTAAATTGTGTACTAGCAAACCACGTTCTTGTTTGGGGAATAACTGCAACAATATCCTTTCGTCTTTTACTTAGCTTGGATGAGTTATAAGGTAAGGACTTGTGTGCTTTCAAAATGGTTTGTATGATATATAATTTTCTAACAGAGAGCAAGTCACTAATTTGATATAAATTTTCTGTGCGATATCTAAGCTTTTTAAAGTACATGGTTTTTATGAGAGCTCGTTGCGCGCGCTCCACGTCCAAGAACCTAGTTTTGGCTGCCCCACCCCAAACCGGAATGCAGTACGTTAGAACAGACTGCACCAGCGAGATATATATCTCATTCAGAAGATTTCTCTGTGAACCATGGCGATTTGTTAAAGTTTTTGGTAAAACATGTCGCAAAGTAACGAATAACCAGTTCAACCTCCTTACTCGGTTAGAGACCTGTTCAAGATGTGGGTACCAAGACAACCTTTGATCAACAACCACCCCCAAATATTTAGTAGAGCTTACTTTATTTATTGTTGGACAATTACAATTAGGATTATTTACATCACCACATTCATGAATTTTTATTCTAAAATTTTCACTAGGCTGGGTTCTATTATTAATACTAAAACAGATGAAGTTTGTTTTAGAGGTGTTTAATGTAAGTAGATTACTTTTTAACCATTTAGCTATTGCAATTATACCCAATTCGGCATACTCTTTAACCTCCTGCCAGGACTTTCCAGGGAAGACTACAGCTGTATCATCGGCATAGGTGAAAATTTTTGCGTTTTTTATGTTTAAATTACATAGCTCATTTATATAGGCCAGGAATAATGTTGGACCTAATACACTTCCTTGTGGAACGCCGTATGATACCTCTGCGTCCTCACTGATGTGTTCTCCAATCCTAACTCTTTGCTTTCTATTCGAAAGATAGTTACATAAAAGTTTGAGTGGTGTTCCTCTTATTCCGAATTCCTTTTCTAATTTATTCACCAGCGTTGGGACAGAGACGGTGTCAAATGCTTTTTTCAGGTCTAAGAATATTGTAACACATTTATTCCCTTTATCTAGTTTGTCAATTACTAAAGTGGTCAGATTAGCTACCGCATCCTCTGTAGATATGTTTTGTCTAAATCCATATTGATTGGGTGAAATTAAATCATATTTGTTAAAGTACTTTAGTAATCTACTATTAATCAACTTTTCTAAGACCTTTGAAATTACTGGTAGAACAGAAATGGGTCTGTAGTTATTGACATCGTCTCTGTCCCCACCCTTATGTACTGGTGTTATAATTGATTGTTTGAGTGGATTAGGGAAAACACCTTTTTTAAAGCATAGATTAGCAAGATGAGTCATAATTGGAACAGCCTCCCTATTTATAAACTTAAAAAAACTTGTTGATATATTATCACTACCCATAGCACTAGAATTCCTTAGAGTCATGACAATTCTATTCACTTCGCAGAGCTCAGCGTCAAAAAGTACAAAAGAACTAGCGTGGACAGACACTTCCTCTATCCTATAAGGAGTGTTGACATTTAATTGAATATTATGTGCTAGATTTTTGCCAATGTTTACAAAGTAGTCGTTTATATAGTTTACGGAATCAATTGGGTGTGACTTTAGATTAATTAATTCATTATTCTCGCTTTTAGGAATATTAGAGTAGGTGATGGTTTTGATATTTTTCCATAGTAGTTTACTGTTATTGACTGTTTTAGCAATTAGTTCCCTCTGATATTTACGTTTTAATTTTTTAATTAAATTATTGCAATAATTTCTATAACGGCCGTAAGTAATTTTGAGTATTTCGTTAAATGGGTCCTTTTTAAGGTTTTTTTGTAGTTTATTACGATTTTGTATGCAACGAAGGACGCCCGGTGTAATCCAAGGTTTAATTATACGCTTATTGCTTGGAATTTTTACTGTCAGAGTGCTTATTTTTATTGAGTCTGATAATTTACGTATAAAGAGGTTAGTCAATTCAATTGGGTCTTCACAAAATAACAGTTCAGCTAGTTTATGTTCCTGCAGATATTTTAACGAGTTATCAAAATTGACGGTTTTTCTAATTTTTGGTGCAATTGGTGTAATTTTTATTTTAGAGACAGACAAAAATGTGGTGTAGTGGTCAGTAATAGAAGTGTGCAGGATAGCGATCACAGCCGTTAACTTATTTTTATTAAATTTTAGCATAAAATGATCTAAACAATTTATTTCCCTTGTGGGTTGCGTATGTCCAGGTAAAATACCATATATTGCCAGCATGTTAAGGTAATTTATCCTATTTTTACGCTCTTGAGATGGCTCAGGATTTTTGGGCCGAATATTTATATTTATATCTCCCGCAATGATAATATTTTTTTGCGAGGTTATAGTATCCAATTGTTTACTAAGCGAATTCAAGAAATTATCAGTGTTTGTATTCGACGGTGATCGGTATATACACAAAATGATATTGTTAAGAACGTCCAATTGCAGACAAGATGCTTGAGCTATCATAACTTCCCTAACTTTACATTTGAGGGTATTTTTTATGTATACAACAACACCATCATTTTGATTTAAGTGTTGCGATGTTGCGAACGAGTGATAATTAGTTAGCTGTGGTATTTGCTTATAAGCACTTAATCTACATTCGGTTAAGATAATTATATCGGTATTAAATGGGAAAGTGAGCAGCGTTGCAATAAAATTGTCAAAGTTACAATATATGCTCCTTATATTTTGACAAATTATAGTAAGATCGTTTTTATTAACTATAACTTTATTCCCTAGGTCGGATGAGTCACATTGAATTACGCGGGCAATGTCTATTTTGTCAAGCTCATTAACTGTTTGTAATGTATCATTCATAATTACTGATTGGAAAAGAATAAACGTCATTACTAGATAAATGTAAGTAAAGATAACTATAGATAGATATATTAGTAGAAGTTCTATTATCACAGCAAAGTTTAGTGAGTTTAAAGTATGTATGAGAACAACGAGACAGTTTTAGTTTCCATAACTTCATGCATGATAATGATAACTTAAAAGTTAGTATTTTTATATGTTTGTATGTGTTTATTTGTGTTATGTGGGTATTAGAGTAGTGTGAATTGAATATATTATGAAGGGTTTTGTTTATATGAGTTGTGAAAATCATTCGAGAAGTGAATATATGTTTATTGTTGCGTATTTGTGTTATAGTGAATGTGTTAGACGTGTGTGATGAGTTTGTACATAGGTTTGTATATAATGTCGACAAGTATGAGTTGTAGTGACTGAGTATATGTAGGTTTAGAGTTAAATTTAACTGTGTTAAAGGGTCAGTGTGGATATTGGGTGAATGAGGGTCTGTGAAGGTCTTTAAGTTTACAAAGTGAGAGAGAGGGTACCTTGTTACTTCGCCCATGGTATTATGATGACACAACATCGCACTAAACCGTATAGAACTCTGTGGGTTTATCACTGAAAACACTATGAATATTGGTATGTATGACATCTTCGCGGTTTTACACATATTTTGTAGGCAAAAAGAGTGAACGGTAAAAAGTCATATTTTCACTAACAGCTGATGAATTTGTTCTTCACTTCTAACCGTTATAGTTTGTGCCAGGTCCTCCTTCTTTACATAAACTCTTCCGTAAGCAGTCCAGCAGTATTTATATGCTCCCGATTTTACTAGGTCACGGGCAAGGAAATACAGGCGAGATCTCTTAGGGGTCAGATGCTCAGACAGGAAGATGGGCGCATCTTCTTGTGTTTTAAAGCCGAGATGCTTGCAGCATAGCTTGGACTGGTTTTTGATGTTGAAATTCTTCCCCGATTTCATAATTTCATTCTTTAGCAAAGTGGATCCGGTTTCAACAACAATGGGCATCTTTTGGCTTTCATTGTTTTTTCCCCGCACTCTATATACGTCCTTAATGTCATACTTGGCCATGGAACAATCTATATTCTGGGAAAGGGTCAAGACCATATCTATTAGATTCTGCTTAGACTCACTTGCAATTTTTGGTACATTCTTTATAACGAAGTTAGCCTTACGACTTCCTATTTCAATTTCATCAATTTTATTCTCCAAAAGTGTGATATACTTCTTGTCTTCTTTCGATTGATTTTCCAAAAGCGAATTTTTTTTTTCTAGATCTTTGTTTTGTAACATTAGGTTCATAATCGTGTTTCCATGTTAGCGTTTGATTGTTGTATTTCTTTTAATGTAGTCGAAACCTGATGTGTTTCTTTTTTCTGACTAGCCAAGAAGAGATCCATCATTTCTTTTATTTCCTTTTTAAATTCTTCCAACTGCTGAGCAATTGAGATATCTTCCCGACTTCTTTTAGCCCTCAAAAAGACATAATTAGGCGGCGTTTCGTTATCGTCGATTCCCATCAGGCTAACCTCCGATTCTGAGACTGACTTATTCATCGATGCAGCTGATAATATTAATTTTGGCTAAGTAGGTAATCTTGGTATATCCTCTCGGGGCGTCGGCGTAGCAGGTTTGAGCTGTTAACACAGAGGAATGTTCGCGTGACAGCTTAGTTGCGAAGATCAATTTGTTTACGTACGTTTCGTCACGCAGTAAGTAGAAGGTCCGGCCCGCTTAGCGATGACGTCGCGCGACAGGTCTCAGATAGCGGCGCAAGAGCAGGATGGCAATTATGGCGGAGGTTCTCGTTCCCGCGAGACGCGCGGATGGAAAGGGGCGCACCTCCGCGGCGACAGTGACACCGGTAATTAGTATCGGCAATAATGAACTATTTGCAAATTGAATTAAGGTCTATTGTCGAATATAGGTGAATAATTTGTTTGAGGAGCAGCGAGACACACGTCTGTTCTCAATGCCGGTTTGGACGAAAGAGGACAGAGGCGATAGTCATCGGCATTCCCAAACCGGGTAAACCCAAGTCTGAGCCGTCCAGTTACCGCCCTATCAGCCTACTCAAGGTTCTTGGTAAGTTATACGAGCGCGTCATCTACTCTCGATTAATGGACTTTGCCGAGTCCAGGAGTCTCATTCCTGACGAGCTGTTCGGTTTTCGAACCGAACACTCGTGCGTGCAACAAGTACACCGCATCATCGAGTGTGTCAGTGCTGGCTTTCAGCACGGATACCTCACAGGCATGCTTCTGTTCGATGTTGCGAAAGCCTTCGACAAAGTCTGGCACGACGGCTTGATCTTCAAGCTGTACTCTCTCGAAGTGCCAGAACGTCTCGTGCACATCATACGAGACTTCCTGTCTGACCGATCCTTCAGGTATCGCGTCGAGGGGACGCTCTCGTCACCTCACGCGATCCGCGCCGGCGTGCCGCAAGGCTCGGTGCTGTCTCCCCTACTCTTCTCGCTTTACTCTAGCGACGTTCCCAAAGGTGGCAAGACTCAGTTAGCTTTATACGCCGACGACACGGCTATTCTGTATACGGGTCGGAAACCCGAAGCCATAGGACGAGTCCTCCAGACCGCGGTCGACGCCCTCGGGCAGTGGTTCGCGAAGTGGAGGATAGAAGTCAACCCCTCGAAGAGCGCAGCCATACTGTTTTGCAAAAGACGTACGGCGCCCGCGCCTTCTCCCCCTATCACCCTTTTCGGCGAGCCTATCCCTTGGGAGCAGGAAGCCAAATACCTGGGCATAATCCTTGATCGAAAGCTCTCTTTCCGTCAGCACATCCAAAAAGCCCGCAACCGCGCCGCCTTCGCCCTCTTTCGTCTTCATGGTATGTTGAACAAGCATAGTAAACTATCACTTACTTGTAAGCTGAGAATTTACACAATGTGCGTGAGACCTATCATGACATATGGTAGCGCTGTGTTCGCACACGTACCCGACTCCAGACTCCGTAGGATGCAATCTCTCCAGAATCGTTTCCTACGCAAGGCCACGGATGCCCCGTGGTTCATGCGTAACTCGCAGCTTCACTGCGACCTCAAACTGCCTACCATCAAGCAGTTTATGAAACGGATTTCAATCCGATTCTTCGATCGAGCCGAAACTCATCAAAACCCCCTTATCGTGGCGGCCGCACGATATCGTCCCTCTTGTATCTCGCGCACCAAGCGCCCCAGACATGCTCTCGCGTATCCTAATGATAGTATTACGCTCTTGCAAGAAGCGTTAGCTCCCAAACAGACTGTCAACACTCCACACAAACGGTCCCGACACTATCGTGTCCGTCCTCGCCGGCGAGGCCCGTCGCGTGTTGTTGTAAATAGTAACGTTAACGTTGCCCCCCTGTCCCTAGATAATACTGGCCCGAGCCGGTCAAACTAGAATCAAAACAGTCCCCAAATAATCAATCATTGATCCAGCCCTCTCTTGCTGTTTTATTTGTTATGATCGTGAGCAACGAACTAAGTCGAGGTTCGAACCCCGCAGGGGGTGCCCTTAGCTTTCGTTGCCACAACCCTCTTTTAATTTGTAGCTTCTGGCTGGAGGCGTATTAGTATTGTCTCGCCAACTTAGTCCGGTAAAGCAGTAAAAGCCTCCATGAGGCTAACTGCGGCAGTTCTCCACAAAAAAAAAAAAAAAAAATTGAATCATAAGAAGACATATACTTATGATTAGCTTTAGCATAACGGTGTGAGCACACACATAACCCTCCTCTTATACCATTTTGAATCATTCGCACAATAGCCAGATCATCTATGAGTTCTAATCGAACCTCAGTTTTTACACGACTGCCCAAAAAGGAGTGTTATGTTTTTAGGGTTCATGTATGTATGTATGTAGGTATGTATGTATGTATGTATGTATGTATGTTTGTGAGTTTCTTTATTCCACCATAACTTCTAAAAGGCTTGACCGATTTTAATGTTTGTGGTATCATTAGAAGCTTTGAGTTATCCCGAGTGACATAGGCTATGTGGACATTAAAAAATGGTCAAGTGTGAGTCGAAATCGCCTGCAAAGGGTTCCGAACGAAATTTTTTTTTGTTGTGTCATGCTTTTTTGTTGTTCACTAAAAGGTATTAAATAAAAAAATTATAATTAATAATTAAAAAACACGCCTGCCATGTAAAAAAAAAAAAACAAGTCAAATATTTGCAGTCGGGGGACCTGTTGACTGCAAATATTTGACTTGTTTTTTTTTTTTTTACATGGCAGGCGTGTTTTTTAATTATTAATTATAATTTTTTTTTAAAAGCATTGCATCAAAAGATAAACTCGGTGCGGTAATATAAAATGCGGGATCGAGCTTATAATGTAACTTGCAAGTTTTCCGGAACTTTTGAAATATATCGGTAAGTAGAAGTACATCTGTTTTTAAGTATAAGTCAGTATATTCACCTAATTTTTTTATGTTAAATGCATTCCACACTAACTTAGCGTGTTCATAGTCCTCTGAGGAAATACTTTCATTGGTTAAAGAATTAAAAAAGAAACGCTGTGATGTCAAGACAGTTTCCTCATAGCATTTCCAGTCCCTGATGTAATCATAAGGATATACACCTTTTCGTGTAAGCAATCGAAAGTGATCATAACTTGGAAAATGGTAACGCATATTTTTAAAATCTTCAACAGCCATATTTTTTTGCAAGTTTGACTAAACTAGTACCTAAAAAATGAAATGAATCTAAAAATCTAACATGAACGTATTCACTATCGTTGATCAATATGAATTTGGAAAACGAAATGTATTTTTCTTTACTTTTTGGAATTATGGTTAACTTGCCTGGAATTTCCCCTAATTTTTTAATGAATAAATGACAGTCGTAACCTGATAAATTGTGAAAAAAAATTGGTACAAATACAGGTACTTTATACTGTAAATTACAATGTTTATGTGCGGCGCCACGATAACGACCTGTGATATGACAATGATCTCTAACTTTGTTATTCCACAAGGGAAGATCACATATGTGGCACTGCCATGCTTGAATGTAATCGATCTCATCTTTTTGTGAAAATTTAATCCTAACATTTTCGGTTAATATCTTATGAATCCTCTTAACGTCTTCAGTAAGAAAATCAATGAATTTTGAAACACAGTCAATACCACGATACGATTTAAATTCATTAAAATTATCATCCATCGAAGAAACAATGTTATATGCAAATGCAGTAGGAACGTGTCGTTGTAAGCGGAGCGTATTCGCGGTGTCATGTTCATGGTTACTAATCTGTTCAAGTAATGTTTCAAAATCAGCATATATAGCAAATGGAACATTTTGTTTTCTTTGATAGTTTTTAAATTGTATAACCGACCCCTTATTTGGTAAAACAGTTACGACTCCTCCACATTGGTGTTTATTAATTTTTTCTTGATCGGGAAAAAACAATAAACAGGTTTCACAAAAAAAAAAAAACCGACTTCAAAAATCGATAAAAGCACTAAAAAGTTAAAAATAATTCTATAACCTACCTATTTTAATACACCTAACCTAAACTACGATTAACCAATAATACAATTTAACAATTTTTGGAGTCGGTGCCAAGCTAAGTAATGAAACGACTGGTAATTCCTGAGTATATTGATGTGTATTGTGTTTGTAAAAATATATTATTAATATTGTTAAGTGTAAACGTTAGAATCTTTTGTCTTTGTGTCTTAATATTAGGTAATCTGTCAAAGTATTTTTCTTATTTTCCGATTAGAATTAATATTTAGAAGCTGTAAGTTTTGTATATTGCTTGGCCCCGACTCCAAAAAAATGTTAAATTGTATTATTGGTTAATCGTAGTTTAGGTTAGGTGTATTAAAATAGGTAGGTTATAGAATTATTTTTAACTTTTTAGTGCTTTTATCGATTTTTGAAGTCGGTTTTTTTTTTTGCAAAAAAATTTTTTATTTATTTATTTTTAGTGACATATTTTTAATCTTAGATAATATGGGTAGGCCTTCAGCTGACATCCTTTCATCATCCTCATGATAATTTCCATCAAACGAAATCCAGTGCCACGCATCTCACATCCAACGAATTCCCGCTACATTCACGAGGTCATCTTGGCTTCATCATCAGATCTGATAGTAGAATGGTTCTTATTGAACGTAAATGCTTCACTTGTTGTAGAAAATACCAAAATCGCTATACGTTTTCCTATAAAATTTGAAGAGTTCCCTCGATTTCGCCAAGATTCCATCATCAGATCCCGACTTGGTGACTATGGGACCATTTGGGAAGTATACCCTTTCCAACAAAGAAAAAATATTTCAAATCGGTTGGAAAGCAACGGAGTTATGCGCGAACAAACATAAAAAAAAAAAAAAAAAAAAAAAAACATACAAACATCCGAATTGAGAACCTCCTCCTTTTTTTTAAAGTCGGTTAAAAATACAACTTACTGTGGTGTTTTGTGATTTGACTTTTTACAAGACGAGGTAAATCTTTTATGAGACAATAATGAGATGAATTATCATTTTCTATATACAGCAAATGAATAATTTTGGACCCTTCGTTTAACTTTGTTGGTCTATACAGTGGACCTGTTATAGTTTTACCATTTCTTAGACCATAAACGTAAATTTGTATCATGGGATTGTGTCTTTCAAAAATATTGATGTCTGAAAAAGAGATTGGAAAAGCAATGCCATCAATGTTTAAGACGTCGCGAAAATGTGGATAAGAAGTTACTCTCTCCGAATGATGCGTAGCAGGGTATAAGGCAGCAACAATGCACCATAAAAAACAATAATCATCATTGTTTTGAATATTCAAACAAGCTTTTTTGCTCTTTATGAATTTAGGTAAATCTAAAAATTTTGATCCGCTAAGTGGTTGATATTTATTAATGTTAATTTCTAAATGGGAATTATGTAAAAATGACCATCTACTATCTCTTTCTTGAAATTCCTCAATTTTTTTTAAAAGCTGAACTGAAAAGTTTTGATACAACAAATCAAAATTGTAATTACAATGAACAATGATGTTTTTTGTTGCAAAAGATTTTAGTTCTTGAACATCATTTTTGTACATCAAAAAAATACCGTAATAATCAAAGTTAACCTTGACCGATGTATGTTTTTGAAGTGAATTGTCTATTAAAGAATTTACTTCTTTTTTGATACTATTTAAAAAAGATTCTGGATAGTCATTAATATTATTTTCGCACGCTTTAATACGATAACTTACAATACGTCCTTTAAAACAAGTATCTATAATTTCAATTTTGTCATCGAGGGGTACAATGCTATTATTTTTATGTTTATTAGTACGTAAATGCGTAAACCAAGTGCGAGAATTAACATCAATTTTGCATACCGAACAGAAAGGCATTTATTATCAAAAAACAAATTGAAACTTACAAGAATATAAAGTAATCGTTACTTACAAGGTATATAGGTACTAATTTTAAAAGCTAAAACTTAACTACTGGATCTGTTGCCTGCTGCGATTAGACTTTGTTATATTTTCATCACATTCACCACAGTAACAGCTCTGTTCTGCTTCTGAAAAAACATGAAACTTTGATTAGAATACGTACAGAAAATGTAATTCTTACTTACGCTCGCGGTTACAAGAACCTTTTTATCTCCTTACTTTAGAAAACTATACATAAGATCATTATCTTAAAAAATACCTGATTATAATATTATTAGTTGAGTAAATTTAAACCTCTAAAACCGAATGATAATGACCATTACCTACCTTTTAATAGGATAATCTCAGATGATCGTTGTAGATATTTCTAAATCATAAATTTCACAATCTTCTTTACTGTGCGACGATCACTGTTTCCGTGAAGGCATCAACGTATTTTTTATCGTTTGAGATTGCTGAAAAATAAAATACACATGTGCTTAAGTATCAGTAGGAAATGGTCATGAAATAATAGTTAAATAGTTAAGGACTTACCTTACAATGTTGAGAATAGAGTTTCTTCGATTTACACGTACATTATAATATTTATTAATTTAAGTTTAGTTTAGTAAGTAAACTGCGAATAAAAATTATTTATTATTACATAGGTCCACCATGCTGCAATCATTGCGAAATTATGAATGTAACTAAGTTTCAAATTGCTTGTATTGTTGATTCAAATATTTTATGTAGGGTTGTCACTCATTGAATATTAGTAATAATATTATCATTTCAGAAATAACAAGATGTCTTATTTGTTCAAACGAATAAAGAGTGAATTACCAAAGTTCACTACTAATACAAATTAAAGTTATCTATTGGTGGTGTATTATAATCATTCCTTTGTTTGGTTAAATATTAAAACATTCTCACTTTAATAAAAAATCCTAGAGTAGGTATCATGTTTTCAAGTATTTTATTTACTTTAAAAAACCTATCAGACTATTTATTTTAATCCAATTTTATATCTATAAAAATGATAGCCCTTATGAATTATGCTAAATTAGCAACAAGTATAAAATCGTACGATGTAACTTGATCACGTAAAGCAATATATGAAGTCATTACTGACAACAAGTGAATCCCTTAGTCGGTACTTTTTGCGTTTACACGAATATAATACGTACCCGAGAAATGGTAGTGTCGCTTAGTATGTTTGCTTTGATTATTAACATTTTAAATTATCCAAGGAATCACATCACATTTGCTTATAAGCAAAGGCATGTTTGTTAGCGATCATTAGTTTACTTTCTAGTGCTGATATAATATTTGGTACAATACCATACCCCAGCTACTGGTTTTCAGCTAAAATCTAGAAAGTAAACCGTGCATCAACACAACAGTTACAATTCTGAGTATCTTTTGTGTAAATAAACTATACTCGTACATCACCGCTGCTCAATTTGCTAGAATTCACACCAGTTAAAATTTTAATGTAAGTATTGTCTTTATTACTTTATTACTTGATTAATTTATATCTAGATTGTCGAGTGTTTGATGTGATCGAACCTTCGAATACAATACACAAACATTTTATTTCATATAAAATTATTGTGTTACTGTATTACGTTCAATAAATAATTATAACCAATTGATTTGTTAAACTTTCAGGTCTGACTGCGAGAGTGACATCATTTCCTTCAACAATGAACGCAAAACAGAAAGCTCTCAAAAACGGACAACATCTACAGGCAAGCGCAAGACTGCTCCAACTACAAAATCCGCTACTATAAGGTAACTAATACGATATTTTAACTTTTGTGTATCCCAGATTCTTAACAAAACATGTACCTACGTAAATTTAAACGTGTTCCTAAAATTATCGTTAGTATACGAGTACTTGTTAACATTATTATTTACTCTTTGTTCCAGAAAAAAATAAATAAGCTTGATATATTCGGGCTCCGACATGAACGAGACGATGAATGTGATGGCACATCGACGCCTGTGTTGTCCACGTTCTTCGTTACAAGAATAGCAAACGGTAGCGAACGCCGGACTGCAAACACCTCTGGCGAGTACTATATTGACCTCAAGGTGTATCAAACAAATGACGCTCGTGAAACAGACTCTCAAGAGCTATGGAGGAAAGCGCTACTTCGAATAAAATTCCAGACTGAGGGTGACACCAGCCAGTGGCGTAAACTCCAAGCGTTCGTGCAGTCCGCAGATGAGCTGTTCTTGAAGCCTCCAATGTTTAGTTCGTTCTAGTCTCAATAACTTGTTATATTTTGAATACAATTTAATCTATCTTAATACCTTTTGTTTGTTTTTTATTATGTGCTTTGCGATGAAAAAGCATACTGCATACACCAGTCTGTATGACAGACGATTGTATCAGTTGTGAGCGCGCAATAGCATATTACAAAGACAAACATTGCCTGTTGGTTTCTATCGTTATTGCGATGAAAAAGCATACTGCATACATGAATCTGTATTACGGACGATTGTAACAGTTGTGAGCGCGCAGTAACAAACACATTACAAATCAATACAATCATTGCCTGTTGGTTTCTATTGTTATTGCGATGAAAAAGCATACTGCATACACGAATCTGTATCACGGACGATTGTATCAGTTGTGAGCGCACAATAACAAACACATTACATATCAATACAATCATTACCTGTTGGTTTCTATCGTTATTGCGATGAAAAAGCATACTGCATACATGAATCTGTATTACGGACGATTGTAACAGTTGTGAGCGCGCAGTAACAAACACATTACAAATCAATACAATCATTGCCTGTTGGTTTCTATTGTTATTGCGATGAAAAAGCATACTGCATACACGAATCTGTATCACGGACGATTGTAACAGTTGTGAGCGCGTAATACAAGAGTGGGACAGAATGCCCAAGACCTAATTACCAGAAATATTATTGGGCATTCTGTCCCATGTACGAACAAGTGGGACAGAATGCCCAATAATATACTACTAGTACCGTAACGAATATGAAAATTCATCCAGATATGTGCTAAGGAGCGATTTGTCTGAACTAAAAAAAAAATTAGGCATGGATGTTTGTACCACCAGCACTAGCCCTAACCTGCATACATTATACTGTTATGAAGAGTAATGCACTTCAGAACCTGAAGCTGAAACTTCAAAGAATGTCGATATTTTTAATAATTCCGACGATAGTCTTGAAGATTGAGACTACATTCCTGATTCGTATGAAAGTTCTTCTGATAATGAGCAAGTAGAGATAAAACACTTCACGCATCAAAGAAAAAAAAGGAAACAGAAATTAACAAAAACTGAAAATATTATAAGTAATAGTATTATAAACAGCAGAGTGACATTATTTGATGGATCAATGAAGGAAAGACAGGTTAATTTGAACAACAGTCAATTGATGCAAAACGGAGACAATTTAACAGAATATATTTGTAACAACCAACTAACAGGGGATTACAAAAGTACAAAGGAAATAGGTATCAAAAGACTGACACAAAAAGAAAACACAGCGAAAGAAATAGCGAACGACGAATCAACTCAGCAGAAAAATAACACAGCAGAAGAGACTATTATTAACGACCAACAGAAAAATATTATTATGGTAAGTAATAGTAACACTCATCAGGAAGAAAGCATTACTGAAGAAATTACAATAGAGCAAATTATTCGGCGGGAAGATGATATTTTTGCTACTGATAGCGTCGATTATAATGAATGCAGGGCAAACAACATATTGATAGAAATTTCTAAAGGATACACGAAAAAAGGAATTCTAAGGAAGAGGAGAATATTTGAAGAATCTCTGAAAGACAGAAAAACCAAGAAGTTAGAAGAAAAGAAGCAAAAGCTTTCTTTAAAAAACCCCTGCACTGAAATGTGTCAAAAGAAATGTCACACAAAAATAAGTCATGAACAGCGGAAGAAAATTCATGATTCTTATATTGATATGAATTATAAGGAACAAGGAGTATTTATAAAATGCATGTTAGACGAAAAAGAAGTACAAAGAAGGTTGTCAAGAAGCAATAAGCAGAGACAGAAAACATACGTTTATCATTTAAAAGTTGACAATGACCGAGTTGAGGTATGTAAAACATATTTTTTAACTACACTTGGATATAGTGCTAAAAATGATGCCAGAATTAGATGTGTAATGAAAAAAGCAGTTGATGATCAAAAATGCCGTCGAGGTACTTATGAAAGGGTGAACAAAATTGACAGAGAAATAATTAAAAACCATATTAATTCATTTAATCCTTGTGTCTCACATTACAGGCGTGAACACGCGCCAAATAGATTATATTTACCGAGCGATATCACTATAACCATGATGCATAAACAATTTAATATAAAGTACCCACAGTGAAAAGTTTCATTAGAATTATATAGAACCGTTGTTAAAGATATGAACATCTCTTTTGCACGATTAGGTCATGAAGAATGTGAACAATGTGCATTATTCCATAATCACAATCCGAATCATAATGACGAAAGCTTGTGTGAAACTTGCGATGCGTGTATGACTCAAATCAAAAAAATCAAAATATTTTTATTTCAAGTAGGCCTTTTTAAGCTCTTTTAAAACGTTAAATTTCTGACTCTAGTTGCAGGTTCCAAAATGTCATTCCAATGGAGAAGAACCGGCAAGAAACTTCATTGGTTACTCTTTTGAAAAAAAGGTTAACATCAATGTTAAAAATACAATTATTTTAATAAATATACAAATATGCGACAACAACGTAAATAGCAAAATGCTTAGATTAAGGTAAACGATGTCATCCAAAATGGAAGAAAAATGAAGTAGTACACGCAACTAAATTTACATTGCCGTCACATTTACAAAGGTCGCGTATGCGAAAATAATAATAACAAAAATAAAAGACTAAATTAAGTAAATATGAAAAAATATCTAGTTAAATAGGTAAATAGCTTTACATGCAATATATATGTAGTCCTACCTAAACCCTAACAGGAATGTCAAGGCATGTCAAAAGGTTTCTACGAATAGAGACCGTGGGGAAGCTAGTCGAGTAAGATACAACAACAAGATGAGGCAAATGAACTGACGGACCGCCAGGGAGGCCACATGTGCAGAAGGTCCTAGATCCACGCACTTTTATCCTCTACGTAGTCACTAATTTTATAATAGGCCTTTCCTATTAGTTTGGATTTCACGCATGTTTTAAACTTTTTGTTAGTTAAATGAATTAAACTACCTCTTAATTTATTATAAAAGCGAATAGAATTCCCTAGGAAGGATTTAGTATTTGTTTTAGTTAGTCTAAACCTTGGGACTACTAGTTTATTTTTACTTCTGGTGTTAATATTGTGATAATCACTGTTGACAATAAAACTATCTAAATGTTTCTTTTGACTTTGACTTATCAAGTACATAAACTAAAATATACTGAAACTCGAATTGAATACAAAAAAGACACAGATTTAGCAGCACAACATCCAAACGATGTACTGTATTCAGTCGATCTGCAAAAGGTTATAATGCTCCCCAGAATGGACCAATACAAATCGGCAATTTTCTGCCCGAGAATAATAGCTTTCAACGAAAGTTTCGTCCCTTTGGGTACTCGAACTGGCGCAGGCATGCATGTGCCTTTTGCAGCTGTCTCGAATGAAACCACTTCAGGCAGAAATCAAGAAGACATTATTTCAGCATTTCGAGCCTTCTTACTTTATAAACGCGATGCTGAAAATATAACGATTTGGCTGGACAACTGCGCTGCCCAGAACAAAAACTGGGCATTGCTATGTTATTTTGTTCAAATTATAAACAGTAATGTAATTGCCACCAATTCAATTACACTGAAGTATTTTGAACCCGGACATACATTTATGTCCGCTGATTCATTTCACCATCAAGTAGAACAAGGCTTGAAAAAAATGGGCAAGGTGTACGATTTTCCTGATTTTGTTGAGTGTGTCCGTGCTACAAATTCAAATAAGAATTTTATCAAAATAATGGAAGTGTCGGATTTCTTTAATTATCAAGATTATGCTTCCCAACACAAATTAAAAAAAAATGAGCCACGGGTGTACTTAAAGGATGTGATGGCTATCAGGTTTGAGAAAGGGCTCTACAAAATTAAATATAAAAGAAGTCATTCTGTTGACGAGTTTCAGGATCTTGATTTTTTGCAAGCTAGAGTGATAAAATCACAGGAATTTCCTACAGTCACTCCTAAGGTACAACCGTGAGGTATTAATGAAGAACGAAAAATGGCCATCATTTCAAAGCTTGTTCCTCTTATGCCAGAAAATAGGAAACATTTTTGGTATAATTTATTCGAAAAAGATCAAAGATTTAACTCAAAATGACTGATTTTTTCTACTAATTAAGTATCTTATTACAACTTATTTTGATATGTGTAAGTGTTAAACTTATAGGTTTGGTATATCTCTGGAGATAAATGAGTTCAAGCACGATCAAAGGTAAAAACAATATAATATTAAACAAAACACGGTTACAACAAAGACAATATTATAGCTAGCAAGGCGCGTGCGTCGCGGCCATGAGCGGACTGACTCCCCCCGACTACTCCCGAAGGACGAAGCGGCGCCGAGCGAGAGGCAAGATATCGCGAGGCGACTGTCTCGTGCGACCGAACGCGAGCCCGAGTACCAAAATGATAGGCGCGATTTTGTAACGACATAACGATAGGTTTTTTAAATCTAGAGGGCGCCTACGGCGTCGCGCTACAACCTCCCCCTCTGACCTAGTCTAAGCGCCCCGCGACTAGGTCAGTCAAGGTATCGTTTGGGTCTACCGCGTCGACGTTTCTCATTGACGGGTACTGGTGGCGGAAGCTCGCCTACGTCTGGGGTCAGCTGGGAGACATGATACCTACCTAGAATTTCACTACTTCTTAACCTTTCTAGTATGTATGTTGTAGGGCTTGCGACTTCCTTGATACGGTAAGGCCCGTCGCGCCGCGGTATAAACTTAGGCGTTTGGCCTTGGGTAGTGTCGTTACTTCCCTGGGTCTTTAAGAAGACCAGGTCCCCTACGGAATAGTCAGGCGCAGGACTGCGACCCTCGTCAGCAAAACGTTTCTGCTGTTCCTGAGCTTTCTCGTGGACATCCCTGGCTTCGATCAGGGCGGTCGACATTCGATGGAGATAAGAAGACAGGCTCGTCACGACGTTGTCGCTCTCCACAATACTACGCATATCAGAGATGGCGTCAGCTGGTGCGCGCATCTCGCGTCCAAATGTGAGATAAGCGGGGGAGTATCCGGTACTGCTAGTGACAGCGCTGTTCATCGCGAAGCGTACTGCTGGCAGATGGGCATCCCACGTGTTGTGATCCTTTCCTACGAGGATGGCGAGCCTGGGTTTCAAGTCACGGTTCTTTCTCTCTACCGGGTTAGATTGCGGATGGTACACTGGTGATAGCGATTGGGTGATGCCGAAAGAATGACACACCTGCTGCATAACTTCGCTGATAAATTGAACACCATTATCGCTTATGATGCGTCTGGGCACACCGTACCTCAAGAATACCTCGGCCACTAAGACCTTGGCACAGTCAGAGCTGGTGGCGTTCTGAAGCGGAAACAGCTCGACCCACCGGGAACACGTGTCTTCAAGGATCAAAATCCATTTGTTCTTGCCAGCAGTCTCGGGTAGTGGGCCGAACAGGTCTACGGCGACGACCTCGAACCGTCGGTTAGTTGCGGGAGTCTGAAGAAGACCGGCTGGCTTTCTATTATCAGCTTTGTACCTCTGGCAGTCTATACATTTCTTGAGATGGGCGGTAACACTCTGCCGCATCCCAGCCCAATAGTATTTGGACCTCAGCCGATTTAAAGTTCGTTCCACTCCGTAATGTCCAGCAGTCGGCGCGTCGTGGTATGCCTCCAAGACCTTCTCACGTTCATGGTCTGGGACCACTAAACACGCGGTTTCTTCTTCGCCCTCGTCGGGCCCGTATCGATATAAAATCCCGTCGGATATGGTATATCCTCTGTCGGACCAACTTCTCCCCCTAAACGGATCGTCAGGTGACTCCAGGTCTTCAATAACCTTCCGTAGCTCTGGGTCCTTAAGTTGGTTCTCACGGACATCGCTGCGACTTCTCGAAGGGAAATCCACTTCGGCATAACTCAGATCACAGTCTGTCTCGTCATTACTTGGTGGTCTGGAAAGTGTATCTGCGATGACGTTAGATTTTCCAGGCGTGTACTCAATACGAAGGTTATACTCCTGTAGAGTGAGTGCCCATCTCGCCAATCGCCCGCTTGGCGACTTGACGGACATCAGCCAGCGCAGTGGTTGATGGTCGCTCTTGATGACCACTTCAGACCCCTCGATATAGCCACGAAATTTGGAAACTGCCCACACCACTGCGAGAGCTTCTCTCTCCGTCGTGTTATAATTTCGTTCTGCGCTATTTAGAAGCCTGCTTGCGTACTCAACAGGTCGCTCTTCGGGTCCCTCCCCCTGCATCAGGACAGCACCAAGACAGTAACCGCTACTGTCTGTTCTCAGCGTGAATGGTAAACTCTCATCCGCCTGACGCAGTATTGGGGCTGACACTAGTAAACCCTTGATGCAGTCGAAAGCCTCTTGCTGTTTTGGAGACCACATCCAGGTAACATCCTTCTTTAGGAGATTTGTCAACGGCCTGGCAACATCCGCGTAGTTCGGTATGAACCGCCGGAACCAGCTAGACGTTTGCAAAAATGTTTTAACTTGTTTAACGTTTATGGGTGCTGACATATTAGCAATTGCCGCGGTTTTGTCAGGATCTACCTTTATTCCACCTGGAACAATCACGTGACCCAGAAACTTGACGGTTTCGCGCGCGAAACAACTTTTCCCTCGATTAACCCGCAGGTTGTACATTGTAAGTCTGTCAAACACTGTATCAAGGTCTTCTAAATGCTTTTGGAACGTCTCTGACAATATAATTATGTCGTCTAAATAAGTAAGTAGGCAGACGTCCGCCATTTCTTTGCCAGACTTAAATCGGTCCATCAGGCGTTGAAAAGTCGCTCCGGAGTTTCGTAGACCCATCGGCATTCTTTTAAAACGAAAACATCCGAGTGGACTCACGAAAGCTGTCTTGTCGCGGTCTTCAGGTTCTACCTTCACCTGGAAGTATCCTGACCGGAGGTCACAAGTCGTCATGAAGCTAGTGTTCTTCGCTGCGTGCAGAACGTCTTCGATCCTTGGGAGCGGGTAGCGGTCGGCTTCAGTCACGGCGTTCAACTTCCGATAGTCGACGCATAGGCGTACCCCTCCGTCTTTCTTGGTCACTAAGACCACGTTAGCCGCCCACGGCGAGTCGCACTCTTCTATCACGTCAGCATCGAGTAACTTTGTCAACTCCTTCTCAAGTATCTCCTTTTTTCGAGCAGCCATGCGATAGGGTGGCGAAGCGATCGGTTCTTGGCGTGGATCCATTTTTAGTCGATGGGTGGCGTATTCGGTCGGCGGTCCTTGTTCCGCGAAGCGATCGGCTCTCTTGACCAGGAAGGCGTTTAGCTGGGTTCGCTGGTCTGCCGTCAACCTCGTCCCTTCATCGCGCCTCAGCTCCAGGTCCGTATCAACCTTCAACGTGTTCGCGTCGCTGGTGGAGGCTAAAATAAATCCTTCGACGAACTGGTGCCAGCGGCGGGGTTCCTCGCTGTAACACCAGCTGTTTTGAGGTAGGTCTAAGATTATGTGAGCTTTAATCCGGCCCTGTAGAGTGACGTCGACGTCGCACTCCAGCGCGTCACGTGTTTGCTGTGATCCATCAGCAAGGCCTATGGTACGCGATATCCTTTCGAAATTAATACCCGCATTTGCTAGCAAGTTGTACAGTAAAGGGCCCGCGATGGAATGTGTAGCCCCCGTATCCAAGATGGCGACCCCTGTGCAGTTAACCACTGTTATGTTTACTAATGGCCGCGGGTCGTTATTATTAATTATTTGGGCAGAGCAAAATTGTGACTTATTCTGGTCTGTAGGATTAGTAACATTCTTATCAGATTCTTTGTTAACCCTACACGTACTACACTTCGATCGTATAACCCCCAACTGACCACACCCGTAGCAGCGAAGCTGTGTGTCATCCGGCGCTGTCGGTGATTGTTGACCTACTCTGTTCACTGGGTTTTTGCGGCATTCATCTATAGTGTGCCCTAGACGCCTACAGTATAAACATCTAGGCTTAATAGGTTTCTCGCTGCCACTATTTATATTTTTACGACTTTGTAAATTATTACTGAGTTTCATATCGCGCGATTCTGGCGATGGTTTATTTATTTTACTATAATCACTATTCGAACTACTTATACTCGGACTATTGAAACTCGGACTACCGGTACTCGGACTCGCGCTCGAACGACCCTGTGCGGCGACGCATGGGTTAACGGGACCCGCGTTATTATTAAAACAACTCACCTCCGCCAGCGCCTCCTCGGCCAACCTTACCTTAGTGATGAGTTCGTCGAGTCCGTTCACAGTTTCGATCGACACGCGTTTTCTTATTCTACGATTTAATAAGCCGTACACAATATCGAGTTTCATCTCTTCCGGCACCGAATACGGTAATTTAACTAATAAAGCGCGCACTTTGTTCACGAACACGTCGGCCCGTTCACTGTTTTGTTCGGCGGCGAATATCTCTCGGAGTATTTTATACCCGGGTCGCGGCACGCCGAACATCCCCCTAAGTCGCAGTAGGGCTTCGGTCCACGACGTGACGGTCGCCTTCACGCCTTGCCACTAGACGGCGGCCTCGCCGGTCAGCAGCATTGGAAGTCCCCGCAATGCATGTTCTTCACTCGTGTTGGTGCAGTCGCGATAAACTTCGATGGCGTCTATAAAAGCCTCGAGTTCGTCCGCGTTCTTCGACACCCCGTCGAACCGCGCCGCACACTTCGCGAAGTTGCCCGATCGCGGCACGTGGGCCGGCGCCGGCGAGTTGGGACGCGACGAGCACGTGGTTGAGCGTTCTCGATTGCCGCTCATAAGGCTTTCTATTAGAAGCCTGTTTGCTTCAACTTGACTTCTGGTTATGTTGGAGACCAGAGTCTGCAGCATGTCTTCCGACATGGTGATGCTGGGTGACGGTGCCCCCGCCACGCGTGACGGTGCTTCCGCCACGTGGAGGCCCGCGTCTGAGTCCGACTCCGAGCTGTTATCTTTGTTGCCTATTCTTCTTTTCGGCGGCATGTTGACTAGGTATTGAGTAGGTAACTGGTAATCGCTACTCCCGTAGTCACTCGCACGAAACGTGAGGAACAACCGGTGCACTGTTTCACTGTAGTATGTTAGGTACTTTTTATCGTGTCCACTAGTTGGGCGCCACTGTAAGTGTTAAACTTATAGGTTTGGTATATCTCTGGAGATAAATGAGTTCAAGCACGATCAAAGGTAAAAACAATATAATATTAAACAAAACACGGTTACAACAAAGACAATATTATAGCTAGCAAGGCGCGTGCGTCGCGGCCATGAGCGGACTGACTCCCCCCGACTACTCCCGAAGGACGAAGCGGCGCCGAGCGAGAGGCAAGATATCGCGAGGCGACTGTCTCGTGCGACCGAACGCGAGCCCGAGTACCAAAATGATAGGCGCGATTTTGTAACGACATAACGATAGGTTTTTTAAATCTAGAGGGCGCCTACGGCGTCGCGCTACATATGGTTTTTTTTTTGAGCTTCCAGTTAACATTTTTTTTTTATTTCCTATTATCCTAGTTCTATGAAAAAGTAACTATGTTATTACTCAAAGTAAACCTGATCTCAAATATTTTAGTATAATTTATAATAAATTAAGATTTTTATAAAAAATATCGCGAGACTGATTCATTATTAAATGATGTAACAGTTTAATCACGCGTATTTATCGGGGGTGCCCGACTAGTTTCGGACCCAAACCGTGAGTAAACCGTTACATCATTTAATAAATTAAGATTTGCCATGGAAATGATTGTTATAAACTAAGTACAACTAATAAATTAAGCAATAACGTACCGTCCACAGAGTGCTTTGCATCTAATTTTAAGCATTTATTTGAATTTTTTTATTGTAATAAATATTTGAAATTATTATCAGTAGTTTTATTTTGGTTCGGTTACATAAAAATAAACGCATTCTTCACTAGTCATATTGAACGTATGTGCAACATATACGCTATAAAAGTGAACTTACATGTAAATAATTATATTATCTTTGCTAGACATAAACATCACAAATGATTTTCCTAGACATAAACCACGCAACTGTCACACATGCGTTGTTTATGCTTAGTAAATGTGTAAGAGTAGAAAACATGTTTTCTAGTCTTAAACAATTTTTTGTCTTTTAAAATATTGAAATTATCTAAATATGTAAATATAGCATCGCACATGTAAAGTTCACATTTAGAGGCACCCAACAAAAAAAAAAATATTTGAAATATTCCTATTATTTTCTTAGGGACAACAAAAAAAAGAAAAAAAACTTTAGGCGCGAATTTCTCGAAAGTTACCGCCAAGCAAGTGCGTTGTTTATGCTTACGGCGGCAGAGCGGCACATACAGGGGGCGGGAGATAGACAGCACAGTGAGCCAGTTGGCGAGATTTCTGTGAAGTGGATATGTCTACGGTGACCCAAAGGTCTTCGCACTTGCTTTGCCAGCGATCAATTCGCGTAGAATTAATATTTTTTTTGACAGCAATCAAAACCCCTCCCCCGTCTGATTTACACTGATAATCAGCCGTTTCTCTATCCCTTCTATAGACTACATAGCGATTGTCAAAAAGTTCGCTGCTTAATATATTGCTATTCAACCAAGTTACAGTAAGTATTACAATATCATAATTCATGCAAGACATGTTACAATAGAAAATATTAGTTTTTGTTCTTAAGCCTCTGCAATTTTGATAGTAGATTAATATTTCCTTGAATTTTATACTATTATAAGAACAAACACATGCATTAAATTAACTAATAAATATTATGATAAAGCTAAATTAAGCTATACTATTTTAGACAGACCATTTTTGCTCTTAATTTGTAAAGATTCGGCTCCGTCTGATTTCCTAACAAATATTCTGCCGTTTCGTACCCATACATACTTGTAGTGTTTTTCTTTCGCTTTAATCCTTACTGCAGCGTGAAGAGCTCTGTTGCTGGGTGAGAGATGTTCTGTTACATACACTGGGGAATTAGCCCCAGCATATCCCAGAAGGGAGCAGTTTAACTTTGCCTGAGGGTTTGATTGGTTATATTTGATAGTTGCTGCTAGAAGTTGATCTCTCAGTCTAGGTGACGCCAGCTGGACAACTATAGACGGACGGGCGCTGGATGCATTGATCTTAGTAACACGAGTGCAATGTAGAATGTCTTTTTCGTTGATTTCGCATTTAACAACACGTCCTAATTGTGTTATTATGCTGTATACGTTTTCGCTTCTATTTTCCGGTATACATTGGATTTCCAGGTTGTTTGAGCGAGTTTGCTGTTCCAGATTATTCAGCCTTACATTTAGTTCATCTACAGTGGTCTTCAGTTCGGTATTCTCCGACTCTAACTTTTTAATGGTCTCTTTATAAAATTGTTGCTCTGTCTTGATCTCCTCAAATTTTTGATTTATAAAAAACATTGAATTTTTAATACTTTCAATTTCACTCTTAAATGGTTCTAACTCTGCATTAATGGTGGTGGTGATCGTAGTATTAAATTTAACCAGCATTTCATTAAATTCTTCTTTAACCCTCTGCGACTGATGTGGTAGTCCAACGGACATCGCGAAATATAAAATTCGGTTTATAACGTTTAATTTTTAAATTAGAGCGACGCCGCTTTTAGTACCTTTCTGTGGTGAGCTCGCGCGTCGGTCAGTGTGCGGCGGGCGGTCGCAGTGAGCACGCGCGTGCGTAGCGGGAGGAAGGTGTCCACGAGGCTACTACGTCAGCTTTAAGGTAAGTGTCTACTATACTACCACCTCAGTAAAATGTGTATGTTATCATAGTGTCTCCTAAACAACCACGTCAGTAAATAAGTTTTAACGTTTGTTTTTAAATAGGAATATCTTATTTTTAGATGGCTGATTCAAGTAACAACGCTAGGCCAGGTACTTCTACTCGAAAGAGAACGTCGGCTGGAACTTTTGTGGGTCATGAAGATCAAATATTAGTGTGGCTGGAAGAAGAAAGTCAACATGAGTTTAGTGATATTGATGATGAAGTTGAAGATCCTACTTTCGAGCCAGAAACCCAACGCTTTGATGAAGATGTCATTTCAGATGAAGAAAATCCTGAACCAACAAACGTAGAAGCTCGACAAGAACCTGCCACATTAGTTGAAAGCCAAATATCATCAGACGAGTCACAGGAGCACTATAAAGGTAAAAACGGATTCATTTGGAGTAAACAAGAGCGTCCTAGAACATCACGCATAGCAGCTCATAACATAATTCGATTACCGGGCCGTACTACGACAACAAATTTTGAAGGCTACTCGGAACTTTGGTCTAAGCTGATTGACCCCACAATGTTAGAATCTGTGACGCGATTTACTAACCAGAAACTCAGTTTCTACCGTCTCAAATTCAAAAATTCTACTAAGGCTGAACTTCAGGTCACAAATGAAAACGAGATGAAGGCTTTATTTGGTTTGCTGTACTATTCATCAGTATTTAAATGTAATGATGCAGATCTCCGCACAATATTTGCCACCGATGGCACAGGCCATGAAATATTTCGCTGCGTGATGTCCAAATACCGTTTTTCGTGTTTGATGAACTGCCTTAGGTTTGACGACTCGACTACCAGAGAGGAACGTCTAAAAGATGATACACTTGCCCCAATATCTGAAATGTTTAATAATTTCATATCAAACAGTCAGTCTCAGTATACCCCTGGAGCATACCTATGCATCGATGAAATGTTACTGCCATTTAGAGGTCGTTGCAAGTTCATCATTTATATGCCTCAGAAACCGGCCAAATATGGTATTAAAATACTATTGTTAGTACATGCTCGTACATTCTACATTTATAACGCCTATATATATCATGGGAAGAATTCTGATGGCAAAGGCTTAACCGATACAGAGAAAAAAATGGCAATCCCCACTCAGTCGGTTCTAAGACTGGCAAAGGTAGTCGAAAATACCAACCGAAATATTACGGCTGACAATTGGTTCAGCTCAATACCATTAGTCGAAACATTGCTGAAAAGAGGACTAACTTACCTGGGCACTCTGAAAAAAAATAAAGCTGAAATACCACCTTGTTTCTTGCCGAATAAAAACAGACAGATAGAAAGTTCGATGTATGGTTTCACAAAAGATGTTTCACTTTTATCATATGTGCCTAAACCTAATAAAGCCGTGTTATTGATTTCGTCATCTCATCACATCCAAGAAACAGATGATGATACAGGAAAACCAGTTATGATTGCAGACTATAATCGAATAATCGTACAAAAGGTGGAGTGGACGAGGTGGATAAGAAATGCTCAATTTATTGTTGCAGCCGTAAAACTCGTCGGTGGCCAATGGCAATCTTTCAAAGGATTCTGGACATGGCAGGCATAAATAGCTTTGTTCTGTATGAAAGTTGTTCTGAAAATGATGGCAAAATGAGGAGAGGAACTTTTTTATTGAATATGGCAAGAGATTTAGTGATGAATCAAATGAAAACCCGAGTATACAATGAAAGATTGCCAAGGGAGTTGCGAATGACTATCTCTAGGGTTTTAGGCAAGGATCTCTCTCCTGCACCACCAGTAGTTCGATCTGTTCCACCAAGTGGCAGAAAACTTTGTTCTATTTGTCCAACAAAAATAAAAAGACAGACGAAATACAGTTGCTGTGATTGTTCGAAGCCAATTTGCCTTCAATGCTCCAAGCCACTATGTGATAATTGTCAAACAAAGCTGTGATTTGGAGACTGACTAATTTTGTAGTAAACCAACAAATGTGTCTCGTATTTTCAAGACTGATTACTCTAATTGTTAATTTTTCAAACATTTAATGTAAAATTTTAAAAAAGTTAATTTTGTAATTTTTTTTATGCCCTTAATGTTTAAGTTAAGTTTTATAGACTGATTTATGAGTAGTCAATAAATACAGATAAATTTAAAAAATACTAATTGTTTTATTCAATTTAAGCAAATTTAACATTAAAAATAGGCTATTTATTTAATATATACAAGTAAAATGATTGCATATTTTATTTCTATTAAAATATTTGCTATTGAAAAGGTGTCTCGTGTACTACCACGTCAGTAAAATAGTAAAAATGGAGTCACGTCAGTCGCAGAGGGTTAATTATTTCTTGTATGATTGAACGCATGTTTTCATTTTCGTTTAGCATACTTGGAAGGGAAGGTGAACTCATGGCTTGCCTTTTGGGACCTCTGGTCATGGCTACGTTACGAGCTGGAGTTGAGTCATCTCTGCATCCTTTGGGGGTGGCGCTTACACATGCCGGGCATTTCCAAGATTTGGTAGTACCAGATTTCATAGGGGAAACTTTCAGAGATAGGCAGGCATAATGGTAGATCTTCCCACAAGTCAGACAATTTATGGATTTTTCTTCCGAAGATTCACTTCCATTTGCGCAACAACCCCATTCCATCACTTCGTTCGGCATGATAAGCAGTTATAAAACAGTAGCCCGAAAAAATTATAAACAAAAAAAAAAAAGTATCTTCGTCGAGGCAATTAATTATTAGGCAGTGAATGTTCATTCGCTGGGCAGGCTACTCTTTGGCGCGAGGCGTGCGATGCGTCACCAACCGCCACTGCACGGTAATATTATCATACAGTAGTGTAACTCGGCCGCATGATAGAAATAAATGCCTACAGCCGCGCGGTACGTAAACATGCGTTAGGGCTGCCCGTCTCCAACATTTTAATTACATTTGCCTACTTTCTGTTTCTATTTAGTTTTGTGATTGTAAATATCCTTTTTATATAAATAAATTCAATACTTTGTATATTGTATAGGAAGTGTTCAATAAAAATGCGTGTTGTATTTTTATTGGTAGATTTAATTAAAAAAACATGTTTTTGTTTGAAAAACAAATCGGGCTTATAAATTTGCGATCGAAAAATTATTTAAAATTTATTGTTAAATTTTAAAGTATAATAAATCCGCATTCTTATATAAAGCTTAATTAAAAATGCGTTATTGACGAATTCATACAACCAAAAACAGCACAATATTTCCTACTCGTCATATTAACTGATTTTTAGAGAAAAAATCGCGCGGTTATTGTTAAAAAAAAACACACCGTCCGTTCGACACTGCGGTACAGCCGTGACTGTCTGCGACCCGAGCGCACCCCGAGATCGAGCGCGTAGGTATAGCTCGCGTTTCGTCCGTTTGTATGAAGTTGGAGTACTGTATTATAGTATTACCGTGGCCACTGCGCGCCGGCGCACGCGGTTATGCTACTTACGCGCAGCGCCGAACCACGGTAATATTATAATACAGTAGTGTAACTCGGCCGCATGATAGAAATAAAGGCTCCCCCACACAGGCGCGTTATTATCGGACGATAAAATCGCATGCGGTATTGCGATAATGCGTCCCGATTCCTTGCACACAGCTGCGTTTTTATCGTCCGATATTTCTTACGAGAGAGCGCCGCGCCGCGACGGCACTATTGTACCATCTCTCTCGGGTATGAATGTATCTTCTAGAACTCATATCGGAATATCGCAGGACGCAGAAACGCAACGTCCTACTTCCAACGCGGCGTTATTATCGCAGCAGTGTGTAACTACATGACCATCCTAATACAAAATGTACTGAAAACAGATATCGCAATAACGCATGCGATATTATTGACCGTTAATAACGCGTCTGTGTGGGGGAGCCTTAAATGCCTAAAGCCGCGCGGTACGTAAACATGCGTTAGGGCTGCCCGTCTCCAGCATTTGCCTACTTTCTGTTTCTATTTAGTTTTGTGATTGTAAATATCCTTTTTATATAAATAAATGAAATACTTTGTATATTGAATAGAAAGTGTTCAATAAAAATGCGTGTTGTTTTTTGATTGGTAGATTTAATTAAAAAACATGTTATTTGTTTGAAAAACAAATCGGGCTTATAAATTTGCGACCCAAAAATATTTACGCCTCGACTGAGTCGTACGAAATGCTTTATTGTTAAATTTTAAAGTATAATAAATCCGCATTCTTATATAAAGCTTAATTAAAAATGCGTTATTGACGAATTCATACAACCAAAAACAGCACAATATTTCCTACTCGTCATATTAACTGATTTTTAGAAAAAAATCGCGCGGTTATTGTTAAAAAAACAACACCGTCCGTTCGACACTGCGGTACAGCCGTGACTGTCTACTCCCCGAGCGCACCCCGAGATCGAGCGTGTAGGTATAGCTCGCGTTTCGTCCGTTTGTATGAAGTTGGAGTACTGTATTATAATATTACCGTGGTCGAACCGTGCGAATCCTGTGCTCTGCACGCGAAGTGCTCCGTCATTCACTAATCACCTTGTTTTATATGTTTGAAAATGTTAACTGTTTGCAGTTAAAAACTTGGTGTTTATGCACTTTATATTCACTTTTCAACTATGAATTATTATTTGCTATCGTTTTATAGTCACTAGGATGTTTTATTGACAAGTAATTTTAAAATATTGCAAATATAATGACTGTTTAAGCAAAGAGCATAAAAACGTGCACCTTGACCGTTTGAGCTTAGGGGCAAAAAAGGATTAACGATCGTAGACAACGAGTAAGAGTGGAAAATCAAGTTAGCGAAGAGTCAAACGTGACTTATGGCGTTCCTCAGGGCAGCGTTTTGGGTCCGACTCTATTTTTAATTTATATAAATAATCTTTGCAACATGATTCCAGAAAATGGGCGTATTTTCTCTTACGCAGATGATACAGCCGTCGTATTTTTGGGTGATACATGGGACACTGTGTATCAATATGCTGAAAAGGGTCTCTCTACAATTGCTAACTGGTTAAACACTCATCTACTAACACTTAATGTTTCTAAAACAAAATATATTGCATTCACTAATTACAGTAATACTCAACCAGAAAGTAAATTTAGTCTTAAAATTCACAATTGTTACAACATAACTAGTCTAAATTGTTCTTGTAAGGAAATTGGAAAAGTCTCCCACATAAAATATCTCGGTATATTAGTTGACCAGCGTCTTTCCTGGCACCCTCATATAGATATGGTAATGACGCGCACGCGAAAGCTCATCTGGATTTTTAAAAAATTGAGACATGTTATGAATAAAAAGCTCCTAAATCAAATTTATGTGTCTCTGGCTCAATCAATTTTGACCTATTGCATACCAGTATGGGGTGGCTAGAACGAGCACAAAGGTCATTAATTAAGGTGATGTACTTCAAGCCATTCAGGTTCCCTACTGAAGATTTGTACTCTGTTAGTGACCTTCTTACAGTCAGAAAGCTCTATATATTAAACACTCTTTTAAAACTACACAAAGCCCTCCCTTATGATGCCCATACTAAAAAAAAAAGAAGAAAATACCTAGTAGCCCCAGTAGTAATTGTTAAAACAACATATGCTAAAAGACAATACTACTCAAAATCAGCAAACCTGTATAATAAAATAAACAAAATACTAAATATCTATCCGCTACCTAACAGGGATTGCAAAAAAGCAGTTACTGAATGGTTAAAACCAAAGACGTATGAAGATACAGAATTGTTTTTTACATTTAAATGATTAGTAAAGGTTAATATTATACATACAAGCACACACATTCACTAACACGCACACACCCACAAACACACGCACAACACACATATACACACAACACACACACATACTAATTACAATTATTATTATGTTCATAATATTGTAGAAGTTTGTTTTTAAGTTTTATTGTAACAATTTCTAGAAGTTTGTTTTAAGTTTTTATGTTAATTTTACTCCTTATTTTATAATTATTCCTTGTACATAACTTTTACCATATTTACCGATGTAATAGAAGAGCGGGTCCTTCTAGCACAAGTATATTATTACCTTAAAGGAGGTCTCTGCGTAAGATTAACTGTTAAAGTTAGATGGTTGAAGAATAAACAGTTTTTTTTTATTATTATTAATAATAATAATGTTTATTTAACAAGCAACAGAGACTCAATATGTTAGTAAAACTTAAGAACTATGTTATTTAATTATTACATTTTATTTATATCATTCCATGTGAGATTGCATTACAGTGGTTCACATACGAGCAATCCAGCCTGCTAGCTATCATTTTCAGGATATTGTTGGAGCTGGCTCGCACCCTGCGCACCAAAGATCCACACCTCATTCGCATTGTTGCGTAAAAGCAGTTTATATGTGCATCCGCGAACATCCCCGATGCGCTGCAGAAACGAGGCAGCCCCACCAATACCCTGAAAGCGTTGTTGTATTGGACACGGAGGGCGTTGTACGATCGTTGGGTATATTTAGCCCACAGGCTGCACGTATAAAATGCAATATGCTCGAAACAACGTAATTTTCACCTTAAGTGAGCAGCGTGCAAACCTGCGAGCCAGCATGTTCGCCCTTACCGACAACGCCCTCCGCTCACGTTCAATACCGAGACCGTCACTGAGGTCAGGGGTCAATATATGTCCAAGATATTTAAATTTAAATACTCTTTGTAGTGGAGTCCCAGTGAGTAACACTGGTGGTACATACCCCGGACTACTCCCAGCCTCAAAGACCATGATCTCCGACTTATTGGAGTTGTATCTTAAGTCATGCGATTTGGCATACTCCTCACATTTGGCGACCAACTTTCTGAGACCACAAATTGACGCGCTCAGCAGCACCATGTCATCAGCATAACTAATATTATTTACACAGATTCGATCTATGTAGCAACCCACCCTGGTGCCGCTGAGCTCGCCAATCAGCACGTTCACATACAGGCTGAAAAGCGTGGGTGAGCTCAAGCCTCCCTGCCTCACCCCGCATTCCAACCTGTATGGCCCAGAAAAAGTTCCAGCCCATCGTACATTATTGATCTGGTTGCCGTACCAATATTTTAAGATATTAATCAGCTCTGGAGGAAACTTATCCTTCTCCATTTTATTCCACAGGACGTTATAAGCCACCAGATCAAATGCCTTGGATAAGTCGAGGAAGCTAGCATAAATTGGAGTCCCACGCTGCGTATAGTATCTGACAGTATGCTTAAGACACAAAACTGCACTTTCTGTTGATAAACCCCGTCGAAACCCGAACTGGTTATCGTGTATTTTTACAATTTTATTAAGTTGTGTATTAAGCACACTGTCAAACACTTTCGGTACACACACAAGATATTACGGTAGCCAGTGAGATGGGCCTATAGTTACTGCTGTCCGCGAGGTCGCCAGTCTTATGTTTAACAATGGGCACTACTACCGTTCGCATCATCTCACTAGGCAAGTAACTATGGCTCATACACAAGCTAAAAAGCATTATCAGATCTCTAGCCAAGTGTGGACCGGCATAACGCAAATGCTCAATACTGAGCCCGTCATGGCCAGGGGATTTACCTCTAGACATATTTGCTATTGTTTGGGTGATCTCCTTAGATTTAAATCGTTTCCCTATCTCCGTTCCAGACTCAGTATTAAGCACCGTACGTGAGGGCCCTAATGGCGACTGTATAAAAAAGTGCTGCTTGAAAAGATTGGCAATCTTTTTTGGTTCACTCACGCCGTCGACGCTCACAGGAATTCCAGATTTATTTTGTAGCTTACTGGTCTGCTTCCAGAAACCACGAAAATCGTTTCTAGAGTGCTGCGAGGCCAGTATGTCCATTTTGATTTGGTCTTCATGGTCTTGACACCACTTTAAACGCGACTTAAAGACTTTTCTAGCCTCACGCATCTCATTATAAACTAGTCCCGAAACCGTTTTTCCATACCACACCCATAATATATATTTTTGCTTGGCCTCCCTGTGTGCGTCGGCCACATGCGTGTTCCAGCCCGTCACCACTCTCTTCAAGCGCCTCCTGCTGCCTCCGCGACCAACCACGGCTGCCTCACTTAAGGCGTGTACGATGAGTCTGAGTACAACTTATCAATCACAATTTTATGTTCGTTATTATTACACATTGCATCACAACATTTATTAAGATCGTGTGGAAAGTCGATTAGTCTTAATTTTGTATGACATTCCTTCTGATACAAATCAATTTGGTCCCGACTTCTCTCCCCCCACACCACCATATTATTCGATCGTGAATTAACGACGCTTTTTGGTACAATTGTACTTAATTTGCATTCTACAACCAATGGAAAGTGATCAGACCATAACACATCATCCAACACATATACCCTTCCAATAGAGCTTCGAGCTGCTTCCGTTATTAAGCAGTGGTCGAGCCACCGCTTTAATAATAAATTAAAGAAGATTGAAGAAGATAAATACAAAACTACTTTGTGGGGCAGCTGAAATAAGACGATTATTATTTACCAATATTTTCTATTTTAGATGCTTACTTGTGACGCGCACTTCACGTTGCAAAGCAACAAACGAACGTTAGATAGAATGTATGTATGTTATCGGCCTTGAAATAGGATATAATAGTGTTGTCAAAACTGTTGTTACAGATTGGCAAATATGCAGTGTCTACATCTTCTTATTCCAGAAAATTCTTGTGAATACATCAACATTGTTAACTGTTTTCTCTTTTTTCCACTACTGTGGTACATCTTATCCATTTCATATTGATTTGTTTTCTAAGTGTACATATAGTTAAGTTAATGTATATGGGAATTATATAATACTAGCGGCCCGCCCCGGCTTTGCACGGGTGCAATGCTGATACTAAATATACTACATAATCATAAAGTGTTGTAGGGCGAAGCGCGGCCTTCGACGCACTATTTAGGTATAGGCACGCGCCCCCCGCCCCCTAGCCGGTACCGCCGCATCCGCTATGTCCCTGGCGTTTTAAATCTGTGATATCTTCGAAAATTTTAAATTACATGCTGCAACGGGCCATATTGGTCTATATTACATGCACAATGTATTTAAGGTACTTAATTGGATAAGGATTAATGCTGTATTGCTTAAAATTGCTTTTTCGTAAATAAGTAATAAATAAAGGATAAAAAATGGTTATTGTGGGTTATCCTCAAGAGATAGACATATACCATTGCAAACTTTTTTGTAGACCTTTTTAAGGTGTACAATACTGTAGTACATTATTTTGATCTATCTCGTAGGGTTCAGCCAGCGTTTGCAATGTAAGCGCAAAAAAGTGTGTTTATTTACGACCTTACATAAAAACCTCTAAGATTATCTGTGTTTCTCTACTATATTATGCATGTATTATACATTTAAACCTTCCTCTTGAATCACTCTATCTATTAAAAAAAACCGCCGATTATGAAAATCCGTTGCGTAGTATTAAAGATCTAAGCATACATAGGGACAGACAGCGGGAAGCAACTTTGCTTTATACTATGTAGTGATAGTGATATGTCAAATAAATTAAATGGTGTGAGTAAGATAATTTAACTAGTTTTAATTTGGTTGACACCTATAGAGTTTCTTGCCTGTTCTTCTCCATAGGAATGGCATTTTGTAACTGCGCAAGTAAAAAATTAAATAAAGCAGTATACTTATTTTTTGTAAAACCCCGTATATTATAATTAAAAAAATATATAATTAAATATTTATATTTTTATTTGCAGTCGGGGTCGGTTACTTGGAACAATTCATTACAGGTCCCCCGACTGCAAACATTTGACTTGTTTTTAATTTTTTTTGACATGGCAGGCGTGTTTTTTAATTTTTTTTATAATTTTTTTTTTATTTAATACCTTTTATTGAACAACAAAAAAATATGACACAACACAAAAAAAAATATCGTTCGGAACCCTTTGCAGGCGATTTCGACTCACACTTGACCATTTTTTAGTGTCCACATGCCACAGCCTATGTCACTCGGGATAACTCAAAGCTTCTCATGATACCACAAACATTGAAATCGGTCAAGCCTTTTAGAAGTTATGGTGGAATAAAGAAACTCACAAACATACATACATACATACATGAACCCTGAAAACATAACACTCCTTTTTGGGCAGTCGTGTAAAAATAAATCAGTTTTTATTTAAAATTAACAATGAAAAATAGTCTAATATATTTCTTTTTTGGAACAAACCATCTATATAATTAATTAAAAATAAACCAGTCTTTAAATTTGACAATTAAGAATAAGTCTTCATTTAAATTTGATATTGGCGCACTTTTAAAGTCTGTCACTTTAATGACTGATATCTATTGCTTAACGTTTTTTTTTTCATAGACAAAATATCAATTTCAACAGAAACTTTCCTTTTTAGGGTTCCGTACCTCAAAAGGAAAAAACGGAACCCTTATAGGATCACTTCGTTGTCCGTCCGTCCGTCCGTCTGTCAAGACTGTTTTTCTCAAGAACGTGTGGAGGTATCAAACTGAAATTTATATCTAATACTCAAGTCTACTGTCCGTAGGAGTTGTGAAAATTAAACTTCTAAGACAAAGCAATAAAAAGATACAGCCGTTTATGCCGCAAATTATCGAAATTCGCGCCGCGCGGCGCGGGCTGCGGCCGGACGCGGCTGTCTGACCGCCGCCGCCGCGCGCCGTACATACACACAGCGGAACATAAACGGTACCTATTCATATTGCTTTGTTTTGCTTCACCTAACTCACCTACTTGGACTTTCAACTTAACTACGGCTGATCAATCAAATCACTACTTGGCTCAATATTTTACATACTCAATCGCATATTTATTACCAAGTTTCAAGTGGACGAACTTAGAAAAAAAATATAGGAAAAGATAGAATCATTACCGAGTTTGAGGAATAGGTCGGCTAGTTATAGTCATAGAGGATAATTTTTGTTTATTGATTTCAACAATGCTAATGAATCTCAGTTCGACCATCGAATCATATATTATTATCATCGCTGTTGGCGTCTTAATTCGAATGTAAGTGTACAAGTGTAGTGTATAAGTGTAGTGTACGAATAATCTAAACTGTTTGTTTCTGGTTTTCTTATTAATGTTATTTACGGGTTCACTCGCATAATTAGTCCCCGTTCCAATAAGACATCAGTATTTCGTGACTTTAGCCGTCTTATTACAAAAAACTCTTAAGTAAAATATATCTACTTGTTTTACAGATATTTTAAGAAAATCATCATTGTAATTACTCAGACGAGATACTTTCAATGTTTTCATCAAGTAAAATGTACATTTATGCAAGGTTTTCTTCAAGAGTTTGGTGTCGCACCGATTAACGCCTTTCCATAACAGAGCATCCACAACGAATTCACATTACTTTTCTCTATGAATTCACACGATGGGTAGCCCAGTACTCCGCTATGTGAACCTTCTTCATCGCGTTGGTTGAGCAATACATAACATGCATTGCAAATCAATCCATTTAAAGGAATTGTATATTGCACTCACTAAAAAAATATCTTTCGGGTTATAGAACTGAACTGTGCTCATATTGGTAAAATGTGGAAATAATTATTACTACCTTTTATATAGAAAAACAATAATTCAATATATTTTGTAAGTTGTAACTGCTGTTGTCACTGTCATTGATGGTGCGCGCGCAGTTCAAACGTAAAGAAACAAAAATCAATTTAACATATGGGCCAATCCGTGAAAAAATGTACGTAAGGAAAAAGTACTGTCACAAAAATTTACAAACAAAATACAAGACTATCTGACACTTTATTGAAAGCAGTTTTTTTTAGGGTTCCGTACCTCAAAAGGAAAAAACGGAACCCTTATAGGATCACTTCGTTGTCCTTCCGACCGTCTGTCTGTCAAGACTGTTTTTCTCAGGAACGCGTGGAGGTATTAAATTGAAATTCATATCTAATACTGAAGTCTACTGTCCCTTGGAGCTGTGAAAAAATCAAACTTCTAAGCCAAAGCAATCAAAAGATACAGCCGTTTATGCCGCAAATTTTCGCATTTTACAAATCAAAACCTACAGGGTACTTCCTGTAAACTAAGATTCTTGAAATTTGGTACAAAGTAACTTCTTATAGTACAGATAAAGAAACAATTGCGAAAACCTTAAATTTTTAGTTTTCACAAAATAAAAAATAGTTTTAAATTTTTTAAAGTTAGTACTACTTTTCTCATGAACGCGTAGAGGTATTAAATTGAAATTCATATCAAATACTCAGGTCTATAATACCTTTAAGCTGTAACAAAATAATTTTTTTTTGTCGACGCAATCAAAAGAAATAGATACCTACAGGTTTGTACGGAACCCTCGGTGCGCGAGTCCGACTCGCACTTGGCCGGTTTTATTTATGTACAGTATAACTCTTAGGGCCAGTTTCACAGGTTACGGATAAAGTCTCTGATAGCCTATTAGGAACTTATCTGCCAGATAAACTACAACTTTTGGTTTCACAGGTGTCGGATAGCGATATCTGGTAGATAAAGCATTGGTTAAGTTATCAGCTGAATCAACTGGCTGTTAAGGAAGTTATCATCTACATTATAGTAGATTTCGAGTACCCCGCGATCCCGGCAGTTGTATCTTAATCATAGTGCAATAAGTGCCAGTTTTCAATGTTATTGATAAAAAAGTTTCAAGTGGCGGGAACGAAAATAGTTTAAAGCGTTATTGCGTGCTTTGCATCGATTGCAGTTATAAGTGTTACAAATATTCTAACATGGACTTATTTGAATTTTTAGAAGACGAATTTGATGAATATTTCGAACGTATTATGCGACCTCGTAGAAATCGAGTGATTAACCCTAGACCTAATTATTTTGAATCACTTGACGATGAAGATTTTAGGAATCGATTTAAGCTTACCAAACAGGCTGTTGTTAACATTCTATCGTTAATAGAAAGTGATATAAAAACTACAACGGACTAGTAAGTAAAAAAATCAAATACCTATACTTAAAAATGACTATTTTAATGCAAATTAATTTAATCGATATTCTTTCTTCACTAACTGGATACAATTAATTTTTAAATAAATTCAATAACATACGATAGGTAAGAGATAAATTATTACTTACCACATATTTTCAATGATCGTGGCGGTTTCTTCGTTTTACGTTTAATAACTACTTAATTAACATTGACTATTAAATTTTCAGTAACTTTGCGGTTCCACCAATGCAGCGATTACTTATAGCTCTGAGATACTTTGCAACTGGGACCTTTTTAATTTTATGCGGTGACTTCGGTGGAGTAAGCAAGGCCTCAGCCTGCAGAATCATTCACAAAGTTTCTGAAGCAATAGCTAAATTAAGACCTGATTTTGTGAAATTCCCATCAAATGTAGAAAATATAACACAAGGATTTTATGATATTCTATGATATATATTATACATAGACTATTTTATGATATCAAATAGTTACTGGCTTGGTAACTAGTATTTTGTGTTTCAATTTAATTAAACAAAATGTAAATTATAATTAAAACGAAACTCAAATAAACTTTCGCAGTGCGAAACAAACAGACGCGTCCAAAACAAAATCAGACAATTGACACTTGCGTTTCGTTTCTATACGCACATTTGGAATTAAACATGTTGTTACTCATAGGGATCTTACAAATTTCGGTCTATAATGATAAAATTATACTTTAAAATGTAAAAAAGGTTGACTTGGATTATTTTGAACAAAAATTATTTCATAATTAAGTTTTCAAAATTATTTTCAAATGAAAATATTTTACGTAGTAGTATCGTAACGCAAAGAAGCGACGTTGCCGTTCCGCTTGTTTATTAAGTGGCTGTCAAGTGGCCGGTATCTTATCTACCGGATAAATTATCAGGAACTTTGACGGTGAAACTGAAAAAAGTTATAATAATAATAATAATATTCCTTTATTTCAGGCAACTAGGGCCCATAGAAAATACAATACATAAATAATAATAAAACAAAACAATACCTATAAACTAATAAATGCAATTATTAACATAAAACTAATTAGAGTCTATTTGACACGAGTAGGCGGTGTCGTGTTGCACTGCGTGGTGTCGCGTAGCCTCCCGCGGCCAATTTAACCAGCCTTTAAGTGGTAGATAGTATTAACTATCAGATAACTAACCGACACTTTATCCGTAACCTGTGAAACTGGCCCTAAATCTTTAAAAAAATATATATAACAAAGTCAATTGTTGTTAATTCAACTGATTAAAAATAAAAAAAAAGCAAAATGGCAATTTTAGCGTGTCACACCTCCTGACGCTAACTTTAACTAACCGAAGTTCATGGTTTTTTTAAGACATACCTCAGCGTTTTTGGGAGGTTTTATAGAATATTGTTTCTATTTTTAATTATAACATTGATTTTATTAACAAATCCTAGTGTATTACAATAAAATTAATGAAATATGATAATCAAATTAGCGGCAAGGTGGACATTTCACTTTAATGTTTCTCAAATACACCTTCAGGAGCGCTTGGTGGAGGCGGGTCAGCTCGTGGATCTGGTGAGGTATAATGCAGAGCGTTATGAGTCACTCGCAAACAATCTGTGCTGTACCTGCTCTGGCTCCCCGCCGAGCTCTGAACCACAACTTGCCTTACCTGCTGCTGAAGTGATACAACCCATTCCTGAAGTGATACAAACAATTGAGGAGCACAAAATAGAATATCCTGATAAATTAGTATCAAATAAGACCTCATACATGTTTACAGACAAGATAGGCCAAGACTTTGGTAGTTTAATTAACCGCTATTCCCAGCACCATGTTACAAATATTTGTGTTCCAGGTTCCAGCTTCAGTAAGTTGACAAAATCTATTGCACAATCTCAATTTAATAAAGATTCCACTGCTGTATTACTGTATGGTGATAGCCTAAATGTTACTAAAAAATACATTATTCAATGTGTTCAGTTGATGTTAGATATCAATAAGAGTAATAATTGTAAATTCATTTTCTGTGCATTGCCATACTCAAATAACTTTACCAGCTCTCAGAATGAGTATATCTTTAATTTAAACATGTTTATATATACAATATGCCACCACCATAATGAAATTGTATCATACTTTGATTGCAATAAGTTTATAAAAAAGTATAAATTAACCAAATATACAATGTATGTATATGTCCATTAGCTGTTAGAGACAAATTGCTAAGCTTTTAGAAGAAAGAAAGAAGAAGAAAGAAAACATTTATTTGTTAGAATGTAGTGAGTAGTTACAACAGATGTTTTATGGTTAGCAGAGTATCATACATTCTACCGAATCGGTGTACAAATATTAACTTATTATCTAGGTACTTATAAATTATACTGCACTATACGACAATACTATATAACAATGTTCTTGTCATCAAGAAATTCCTTAGTAGAATAGTAGCATTTCTTTAAAAGAAAATCAAATAACATCCTTCTGAATGAATTTATGTTAAGATCCTTTAGATCATTTGGAAGCTTATTATAAATTCTGATAGCCATACAGAATGAATTTTTACTATATAATGTTGTGCGTTGGCTTGGTACGGATAATTTATTGGGGAATCTACTATTTCTATTTGTTAAAGTAATATTTCTAATAAAGAGGTCGGGGAATTTGTAGACAAACATGGAAATTTCGTATATGTAGAGACAGGGCAATGGCAGGATACGGTGTTTTTTAAATAAGGGTAAGCAGCTATCTAGGTAGTATATTGCACGTAGACACTATTACTAGGTAGCACTATTACTAGGTAGCATATTGCACGTAGACACTTTTTCTGTGCTCTGAATGCTCGGATTAAATCCACAGAATTCCCCCAAATGACTACTCCGTAGCGTAAAACTGAGGAAACATAACCGTGGTATGCACATAGTGTAATAATAATAATAATCTTTTATTTGCATGAATGTAGGTGAACAATAAGTTGGTAACATAGTAATTTAGGATCCGTGTACATTCTGCCACATATACTTTGGCATGCAAAACATAGTTTATAACCAATAAAATTAATTATCTTAACTAAAATTAAGCAATACAATTAAACATTTACTAAATTTCGTTTTTAAAATAACATGTTTTAACATACATAGACACTATTACAACATTTTAAGAATATATCAGTTATATAAAAGGTACCTAGTTACATGAAATTATTGATTCTGTGCAGTCAAATAGATTTGTCATTAATAAAGACAGTCATCGATATTATAATAGCATTTTTCGGTCAATATTTTCTTTAATGTTTTTTTTTTTTTAATTGGGTTGTATTTAATTGCTTAACATGCTTTGGAATTTTATTATAAATAGTTGGAGCTCTACATACGACACTTTTAGTCATCAGCGCTGTTTTAGCAGAGGGAACACAGAGCCTGCTATTATCACGGCGATTACGTTTTATAATATCAGATATGCAAGGAAAAAGACGGGGGTTTTTATGGACAAATAAAGCTATTTCGAAGATGTAAAGTGACGGAAATGTGAGAAGCTTGTGTTTAATAAAAAGTGGTTTACAGCTGTCAGTTCTATGGATACCGAACATAGCACGTATGCATCGTTTTTGCATATTAAAAACCATATCTTTATTAGTTGAATTGCCCCAAAAAATTATGCCGTATCTGAGGACAGACTCAACAAGACCGTAATATGCCGAGAGTAACGCGTCAAAATTAATAGTTGGAGCAAGTTTATATAAAGCATATGATAGAATACTGACTTTTTTACATAATATGTGAATATGCTCTTTCCAGTTAAGTCGACTATCTATAGTTAAGCCGAGAAAACGTGTAGTAGTAGCTTCCGTTACAACATAGTCGTCCTGAATCAATTTTATGTTTGAAGGATTTTGTGATCTTTGTGCAAAATGCATTATATTTGTTTTTGTTAAATTAATTTTTAAATTATTATTATTCAACCAAGAAATTATATATGTCAAAGAGTTATTAATGTCAAAATTATAAAGATTAATGTCCTAACATGCAATAGTAACAGTGCTGTCGTCAGCAAACAATATCATGGGTTGATTCGTTGCATGTGGCAAGTCGTTGATGTATATAATAAACAGAAGTGGTCCCAGGACACTTTGGGGAACACCGTATGATACACAATGTTTCGTTGAATTGTATGTTTCTTCTTTTTTAGTTTTAGGATTTACTCTAGTTATTTCTGTTACTTGTTGTCGATCTGTTAAGTATGATTTAATTAAATCTAAAACATTACCTCTAATACCATAGGCATCAAGTTTACTGAATAATATATTATGGTCCACATAATCGAATGCCTGTGACATATCACAATAAATAGCACAGACGGGAACTGTTTTATTTACGTAACATATAACATTATGGATGAATTCATAAATGGTCATATTTATTGTTTTATTTTGTCGAAAGCCTTTTTGTTCAGTGCACAAAATTAGATTTTTTTCAAGATAAGAATTTATTTCGCCATAAAGATATTTTTCGAAGATTTTTGAGAATATTGATATTAAGGAAATAGGCCTGTAATTTTCCATAAGCTGTTTGTTGTCTTTTTTAAATAAAGGTTTTATGATAGATAATTTGAGATCATTTGGAAATATACCTGATGTTATAGACAGATTAATTATGTGGCTCAAGTGGTGACAGATATCCTCATTTACAATTTTTATAATTTTAGTAGAGAATCCATCATATCCTACACTGTTTGTGTTTTTGAGGTTTTTTATGATTTGTTTTACCTGATTAGGTGAACTTGGTGCAAGAAACATTGATTTAACACAGTGATTGATTAGTGAAGTTACATTCTTCCTAGCATTCGGAATGGGGATAACTTTATCAACAAAATATTTATTAAAAGCATTTGCTATTTCTGTAGGGTTATTAATTGTTTTTTTATCATCAACTTTTATGCTATCAATGGAATCTTTTGGCAGGTTAAGTCTAGTTTGATTTATTATTCGCCATGCCGTTTTACATTTATTGCTTGAATTTTTTATTTTATAATTATTTTGTGCACGTTTTGTCAATGATATATTTTTTTTAAATAATTTGCAATAATTTACATATTTCAATTTATTCTCTTTTGTAGGCTTTAGTCTGAATTTCCATAGCAAATCCCTTTTCTTCCTATTGCACACTGGACTCCGCGTGACACCCATCTTGGAGTCTGGTTGACTTTTATAATAAAATAAGTTTGAGGGAAACAAAGGTCATAAAACAATTTAAAATCATCTATAAAATATTGATAAGCTATGTTAGGATCATCATTATGATAAATACGTGAGAAAGATAGGCTTTTAATACACCTTTTAAATTTTTCAATATTATCTATGCTATAAACTCGTTTAGTGGAACGCCAGAATTTTAGTTTTGGTATTTTTTTCACAGGAACTTTGATCAATTGAGCTGTATGGTCAGACAGACCTAATTCTAAGGTTTTGGTTTTACAACCCTTATTGAAATTATGTGCAAAATTGTCGATGCATGTTTGGCTAGCAAATCTCGTCGGTTCATGCAATGCCAATTTTAAATTATAATTTAACAACAAACATTCAAAATCTAAAGTAACATTATTGCTTTTTAAAACATCTATGTTGAAGTCACCAGCAATTATAACATTTTTACAATTAAATTTGGCAATATAAGTCAGTAGTTTTTCTAGCCTGTTAAAAAACGTATACATGTTATTCTGTTTTGGTACTCTAAAGAGACAGATAATTACAATTTTATATTCAAGAAGTTCCACTGCACAACACTCGAATATACACGAAAGACAAAACTTGCTGATTTCGCAAATTTCCTTGAATCTATGTCCCTTTTTTACTATAATGCACGTTCCTCCTCTTTAACTGTTGCTCCGGCTGTACGACGAGGCCAACGTATAATTAGGTAGACTAAGGCTGAACTCTTGTCCAGCCATCATAAAATGCTCAGATACACATATAACGTCCACAGACCCATCCTTGTCTCTGAGCTCTTCCAAATTCATACATAATGCATCTGACTTATTGAGAAGCCCTGCAATATTCTGATGGAGAATATGTAGATACTTTTCAGAGAAAAAACTGTCTGATGGGTTTATTTTCATCGATTATGAGAGAATTTGTCGTAGTGTTATTCAGTTTTTCACAGTTAATTTTGTTCTTGTCGATCTGATCAAATGTGCACCAATCAACTATAATGTTTTTCATAATGCAATCATAAATATGTTTCATTCCGAGTTTATTAATTTTCCCAGTTGTTTGAGACAACATTTCCATCGATATGTCACGGTTACTGTCAAATAGGTAGGCGTAGTTATTGTTTTGTATGTCCAGATGTAGAAGATTATTAAACATTTCCATTTTAAAATTGTATATAGGTGCCCATGCTATATATGTCGGTAAGCAGATAATTTTATTAGTATGGGTCACATTTTTTAGCGATTCTCTTAATATTTTTATTACTTCTATGTGATTACTTTCAGTTTTAATGTCATTTTCACCAATAAAAATAATGCAGTAGTCATTTAATGTAAAGTCTTTTAATTTGTTTTCTATGTTTCTCAATAGTTCCGTTTTGAGTTACATAATTGCAGAAATGAAAGTAATCTGAGAATACGTCTTCAGTTAGGGACAAAGACCACTTGGATTTGTAACTACTTAGCATGCATAATTTCTTCTTTTGTTTTCGTTTAGCGTCAATGTTATTTTCCAGTTCACTAAAGGGAGATTTTTTATCATTGTTAATTAAAGATGTACATTGTTTAGGGGGTTTGTTTACTGTCTGAGTATTGGAGTAACAAATTGTTTGAGTCTCTTTGTTGTGCATAGTAGTCAACTTTTGGGCACAATCTCTCGGTGATTGCGATGGATTGTCATTAAAATTATTGTGTAGGGTTTTTAACACGTTTGTTGAGACAGTCTTTCCTTTACGTGCTGATACAGGTGTTTTTGGACTTTTTTTCTCCGGTGTTGAGCACACTTTTTTGTACGTGTTGACAGTCTTTAGCATATTTTGGAGATCGGTTTTAAGACGAAAGTTTTCTGAATTCAAATTCTCGATTTCTTGATGAGCACTCTGTAATTGTACCGTAAGTGTTTTAACTCGTTCGCTCAGATCCTTTATGATGTCAGTATCGTCATGTAGGCTATCGGGTATACTCATCATTGTATCGTCAAATAATGTTTTCTCGCTGTTACTTGTCATGTCAGAAAGGTAATTTAATGAACTTGTTCTGCAGGGTTTTCGATATGTTACGTTATTATATTGTTCATCCATATTAATATAAGTTGCGACGCTACCACAGCGCCCTCTGTTGGACACCTTTAACAACATTGTAAGCCAAATCGACACACCAACCTACAGATTGGCTCAACACGTTGCGAAAATACTCTCACCACTCAGAGGCAAGACGACAGCGTTTGTGAAGGATTCATACCACTTTGTCAATGAGAATTAACATCTACGTCTACATGACAATGAAGTAATGGTTAGTTTCGATGTACAATCCTTGTTTACATGCCTACCAGTTAAGGATTGTACTGAAATTGTTTCCAAGAAGCTAGCAGAGAATAACTTACCTTTAGAATATGCAGAACTCCTTGAACACTGCCTCACATCTGGCTACCTGCTGTGGAACAACAATTTCTATGTACAAATAGATGGTGTAGCGACGGGCTCGCCTGTTTCCCCTGTAGTTGCCGATATTTTCATGGAAGATTTCGAGGAGACAGCCTTAAAAACAGCTCCTTTCACTCCCAGGTTTTATAAACGGTACGTAGATGACACTTTCACAATTTTACCATCTAATCAAGTAAATGCATTCTTAAAACATCTTAACTCCATCAATAACAAAATTCAATTCACTATGGAGTTGGAGGATAATAAATCTCTTGCCTTCTTAGACATATTAGTCAAACGTAATCCTGATCAGACAATAAGTCACACTGTGTATCGCAAAAAGACCCATACAGATAGGTACCTAAACGGTGAATCTCACCACCACCCTAAACAGTTAGCTACCGTGGGAAAATCCTTGTTTCAGAGAGCACACGGACTCTGTGATGACAGACACCTTGCCGCTGAGCTTCAACATGTCAAGCAAGTACTGCGAGACAACAAGCTCCAAATTCCACGGCCCCGTCACAGAAACCGAGTGAAGCCAGCCACAGTTGATCGTTTACCTGCTGTACTACCATCCGTCAAGTGTCACATACCTCTACAAGATGCAGGAGTTTATAAACTAGATTGTGACTGCGGCCTCTCTTACATCGGTCAAACAAAACGAAGCATAGGGACCCGCGTTAAAGAACACATAGCTGACGTGAAACACCGCCGCTCAACGAAGTCTGCAGTCGCCGAACATGCTGAAGGCTCCAGCCATTATATTAGATTTGACCAACCACAGATCCTCGCTAAAGAACCCAAATTCCTACCTAGGATGTTTCGCGAGGCTATTGAAATTAAAAAACACCCTAATTTCAATAGAGAAGATGGCTGGAAGATATCACCTACTTGGGAACCAATAATACATAAACTCAAGGCCAAACCCAAGAGCAGCGCTGCAAGACATCAAGACACAGTGAGCTCATATTGCGTAGGTCGGAACTCAAATAATTAGTTAAAATATGAAGGTAGAACGAGCAACATCTACTGTCAAGACGAACGCCATCTCAGTCTGCCCGTGACCATGATACCTGCAAAGGTGTCGAAACGTCGGGACCTAAAATCTAAATATAAACCGCGAAAAAATCCGTAAAAAGTAGTTTTATTTCAACACCTTTAACAACGTTGTGCACAATTGTTATTATGACTTCTTCTTGTTGCCGTCATAGGTAATCCCTAGTCCACGTTTAAATGTGTTGATGATTGAATAAACCAATGATGATAACACAAAAAGACTAGTGGCGACTGGGATACGAACTCGTATCTAACACAGCATGGAGATGTTTTGATTCACTTCTGTGACACTTAGCCACGGAGTCATTAACTTCGTTGACGAAATTTGGGTATCGTTTTATAAGTTTATATTTTTAAATACGATAAGTCGGTTATAATGACTCATATCTTAAGAATTTTTTCAAAGTTCGGTTTAATATCTATTATATTTTATCACTTTTATAAGGTGATTAAGAACTTTTCTGACACTGTGTGTACACTTTTTAGTTTAGCTTACAGCTGATACAAGTTTTAATCACTATGTCGTTCAGTTATTTATACTCTTCGTTTAACACTGTTTATAGCTATTAATGTTTGAAAACACTTCCACACACGTAGTAATACTTAGGTTACAGAATAAACTAACATTTAGGTTGAATAATTGACATAAACTATTTTATTTTATTTAAATTACGTGGAGCTTCCGATACGTATAGCTAGTCGGGCGGCGACAACTACCCACTTCACTTGTAGCATTGGGAGTAGCTATTTGTCTTAGTCTATTTAGAACATAAACATAGCTATCTAATTTAGAGCAAATCTTATCTATGTGCAGTTTCCAGCTACAAATTTTGTCAATAACTAGACCAAGGAATTTAGTTGATTCTACTCTTTCTAAGACTTTGCCTTTTTGTGTAATATTAAGAGAAATTTGGGTGCTGTTATGAGTTTGAAATTGAATTACATTTGTTTTATTTATATTTAAGTTGTTTTTATTTAGCCATGCAGTTACGTTCTCTATAGCGTTGTAGCATATAATTTACTATGTGACACTGGTACTAGCAATGTACTTAAGATTATTGAATGTGTTAGTAGTAGTACTAATACCTCTTTAGATACATCTTGTAGTTTAAACTACAAGGTGGGACAACGGGTGGGCTGCATCAATTGAATGTTATACATCTAAATATGCAGGGTCTCTCCGGCAAAGATCTAGAATTAAGTTTATTTATAGAAAACTACAATGTTCAGGTGTTATGTTTGACAGAACATTGGTTACATGGTCTTGAATTAAATTGTTTTAACATTCCTGGTAATTCTGTACAAAGTGCGTTCGTAAAGCCCGGTTTCCACTGCGAAAGGGTAATGTGCGGAAAATGGTTAGGCGGAACGGACTCCTTTTTAATGAAATAGGTTTGCGTTTCCACCAACGAAGAGTTGGTGATTTGATTTCCACTGCAAAATGAAACTGAGATAGAGAAATAAGCAACAGTGATTATGTATACAGAAAAAAGAAACACGTATTGTTGTATCTTATGCAAAGAAAAAAAAGCGCTAAACGAAGATTTTGGCTGTGCCAGCATATTCAAGAACGTAAATTAAAAGGGGAATTTAGTCTGTTTTATGATTTAGACGACGAAAAATTTAAGAATTATTACAGGGTTAATAGAGAACAATTTCAAGAACTTTTGTCATTTGTGGAGGTCGATATTTTGAAACAAAACACCAACTTCAGAAAAGCTATTTCACCTCAAGAAAAGCTAGCTGTGTGCCTCAGGTAAGAAATAAAACATTGTTAATAGGTAATTATTTTAGACTTTACTCAGAAATAAAACAAATCAGTAAAATAATTAAAAATAACATTATGCTTAGTTATCATAATCATGTAACGGGGATGGCTCAAATCTTCCCGAGCTACTGTATCCGTGGTATGTCGTATTATCAGAACGTGACGCTGCTGCTTCCGGTAGTGTGTATACGTAATTGGCAGAACGTGATGATCCTGCTACTGCTGCCGGCAAGTTATTGTTTACAGGGTCTCTCGACGTAGTGTATCCGTAATTAGCAGAACGTGATGATGCTGCTGCTGCCGGCAAGGTATTGTTTACTGAGTCTGGTGTAACACAAGTACTATAATTTTCTAGTTCTTCCTCGGCGTCACTAACGATTAGAAATATTTTTTTCTTAACGCGATTTTGCATCCACATAGGCATCGTTTTTATGGTGATCGCCATACTTTCTAAAAACAAATCAATGGCACCTTTTTCTTGTGTATTTGTCATTGTGCGTCTTAAATCTCTTTCTTCTTGTCTTTTTTGGTGATTTTCCTCCATTTCTTTCAGTAATTCTATAAAATCTCCATCTGCGGTCCGCTTCCTTGTCTGAGTTTTACCTCCTTGTGGTGCACTAGCCTCCGTATTATTGATTGTATCGTTTGTTGGAACTACAGATATTTCTGAATTATTAGTATCTTCGTCATCTTGCGCTATGGAGGTTTCAGGTGTTGCCTGATTGATTGGTGTTGATGATCGTATATCTGTAGAATTTAAATTGGTAGACCTACTACGATTTTTCATATATGGAAGTAAAAATTCCATCAATTCCGCATATCTCCAAGTATTGAGGTTTGTAGCTGCCTGCCCAGATCTGGTGGCTTTCATTCTCTTTAAACTGTCTCTATGGTTATCCCTTAACTTTTTCCACTCGGATTTCGCATCCTGGACAGAAACAATAAAGATAATTAGGTTCCGGTACTTAGTTTCGAATGACGCTGTAGCGACTGACTTTTTCTTAACTTGCTATCGTTAAGCAAGTTAAAAAAACAGGTTCAAGCGATTTTCGACCTTATTGACATTTATGCAAACACCGGATTTTAATGAAGGAGCAATGTTAGCTATCAAGAATGTTAGAAAAAACAAACTAAATTTTAAATGTCAATAAGGTCGAAAATCGCTTGAACCTGTTTTTTTTGACTTGCTTAACGATAGCAAGTTAAAAAAAAAGGTTCAAGCGATTTTGACCCTCCACCCCACTCCATTCCAGTCCAGTCGTCCATTCCATTCCATTCCATGGTAATAAACACATTACCCTCCTTTGCGTCGCGCAGTCGGGTAAAAAGACTCGTGACAACTTGTGGTCTTAATTTTTTCCGTCTAGCTCCCTTTCGCAACGCGCGATAAGGAACTTCGTTCCAAAAAGTTTAATATTTATTAATATTATTATATTTTGTTTCAGATTTCTAGCAACAGGCGACGCATTCAAAACAATAGCCTACAATTATCGCATGAGCACACCAACTGTTTCAAGGATAGTACACGATACTTGTATTGCAATTTGGAAAAAATTACAGCCTATTTATTTGAAAGAACCCAAAAGGCAAGATTGGGAAAATATAGCAGAAGCTTTTGAAAATATATGGCACTTTAAAAATTGCCTTGGTGCCATTGATGGTAAACACGTAGCGATTAAATGTCCTCCACATTCAGGAAGTCAATTTTACAACTACAAAAAATATTATTCCGTAGTATTACTAGGGGTTGTTGATGCACACAAACGTTTCATAATCATTGATGTTGGATCGATGCAGCGATGGGGCGTTTCAGTGACGGTGGTATTTTTAATGATAGCGTGTTTGGAAAAAAAATAATTAATAACCAATTAAATTTACCGGACGACCGTCATTTAGATGAAAGTAGTTCAGTCAGAGTACCTTATGTATTTATAGGTGACAAGGCCTTTGCTTTACGTAAAAATTTACTGAGACCATATTCAAACGTAAAAAATGATAGACCGAAAAGAATATTTAACTATCGACTCAGCAGAGCTCGAAATGTTGTAGAGAATGCATTCGGTATTTTATCCGCTAGATGGCGTGTTTATCGGCGACCACTAGAATGCAACTGACAAATGTTTGTGTGATGAGCACGATCATTTGTTCTGGTTGTCTGGGTGTAATTTATCTATAATATGTATGTATTTAGAAATATATAAGTATGTTTATCAGTTGTCTGGTTACCATAACACAAGCTCTGCTTAGCTTGGGATCAGATAACCGTGTGTGAGTTTGTTAAGTACCAACAGTCCACGGATTCCGCAAATTAAGAAATTACATGAAACATTTATTAAATATTGCATCAGCCTGTGCGACAATTGCGAAACTGCCAGATCAGCTCAACGTGACGCACATCGCGACCGGACGACGGCATCGGTTTCCAGAATGGACTGCACTTTTGTTTCTAATATCGATCAACGGTCACATATTTTAGTATAAGAATTTATTGTAATTTTTATTCATTAAATTAGTTGCAAATAGTTTCGGTTTTTTTTGCAACTTGCCTGCCGGAAAGACATAATTGGCGCAGTCGGTAGGATTCTCGAGGACTCCTACATATCTACGTACGAGCTTCCTGGTGGTTTTCAAGCCCGTTCGAGGATCCGAATCTACACGTCGAGACCAGCAGCAAGGGTATCCAGTCATCGATACAGCGAGAAGGCCGAAATGAATATTTGGTGAGTGCATTAAAATCTTTTTAGTGAATTGCTCACCCCTTATCTTTTTAAGTTATCCTGTGTTTTAAAATCCTTCCAAAATTTTCCATCCGAGAGAATCGCGGAGCGTTAGGGTAGAGAGTAGACAAAGTAGTAGGAATAGTACTTTAGATTTAAATAGGGAATTAGATTCTAGTTGTGATTTATCGAAAAATAAGATGGCCGAATTAGATCACATCTTTAAAGCTCTCAGGCTAGTGCCCGAGTTTGACGGCAACGTAAATGTTTTAACGAGATTTATTCAGTTATGTGACCAATTAGTCGAAGAATTTGTGACCAAGCCTACCACTCCAAATAAACTTAACGAGATTGCTCTTCTTAATGGAATATTAAATAAAGTAACTGGCCCCGCCGCCTGTTTGATCAATTCTAATGGTGTCCTATCAAACTGGTCAGGTATTCGTAAATCCCTCGTTAATAACTTCTCAGACCAGAGAGATGAGACCGCGTTATACAATGATTTGGCATTACTGTCTCAATCGTCTGATAGCCCACAGGAATTTTATGAACGGTGCCAGAACTTATTTAGTACATTAATGACGTACGTTACCTTACACGAAACTATACTTACAACTATTGAGGCTAAGAGAGATCTCTATAAGAAATTAACTCTTCAGGCGTTCGTTAGAGGTCTTAGGGCTCCCTTAGGTTCACGCATACGGTGCATGAGACCGGAAAGTATTGAAAAGGCGTTGGAGTATGTTCACGAGGAACAAAATGTCGTGTATTTACAGCAACGTAACAGTCACCTTCCGGATAAGAAACTAGCTCAACAAACCACGTCGCATAAACCAGCACCTAACCAAAATCTCAATAATCCGTTACCTAAACCATTTACATTTAACATGCCTGGCCCCTCATTTAAGAGTCCTTTTGAACAACCGATGATGCCACAAAGACCTCCACAATGGCGACCTAATTTTAATCAACATAAAAAAAATATAATTAAAAATTAAAAAACACGCCTGCCATGTAAAAAAAATTAAAAACAAGTCAAATATTTGCAGTCGGGGTCGGTTACTTGGAACAATTCATCACAGGTCCCCCGACTGCAAATATTTGACTTGTTTTTAATTTTTTTTACATGGCAGGCGTGTTTTTTAATTTTTAATTATATTTTTTTTATTTAATACCTTTTAGTGAACAACAAAAAAGCATGACACAACACAAAAAAAAATTTCGTTCGGAACCCTTTGCAGGCGATTTCGACTCACACTTGACCATTTTTTAATGTCCACATGGCCTATGTCACTCGGGATAACTCAAAGCTTCTAATGATACCACAAACATTGAAATCGGTCAAGCCTTTTAGAAGTTATGGTGGAATAAAGAAACTCACAAACATACATACATACATACATACATACATACCTACATACATACATACATGAACCCTGAAAACATAACACTCCTTTTTGGGCAGTCGTGTAAAAATCAAGCTGGCACATCGCGCACGATACAAATGTTCCGTGCCGCACCGCCTAATTACAATCAGAACAATGCATTTAGATTTCCGCCACGTAACGTAACACCGCAAAGCAACCACCCAAAGCAAAAAAATAAAAAAAATACAGTCAGTCTATAAAAGGTGTACCTATCAATCCAAAATATTAAATGTAAAGAAACATGAATGTAAATGGATAACCGAGAAATTAATTTCAATGAGTAATAAAAAAAAGAACTGTTGAAAATACACTTAAGCGACACAAACAATAAACAAAACGAACTAGTATACAAAAGATATAGAAATAAGACTAATAGGATGATAAACAAGGCTAGAAATAACTCGATCAAAAAGGAAATATGTGATAACTTTAAGAACCCAAGACAGTTATGGAATATTATTAATAACTTGACCGGTAGAATTGTTAAATCGATTGAAGACTTGCTTCTTAAATATTTCAAGCTACCCGCAAAAATACTGTCAAATATGTTTGCACGTGATTTTGATACTAATGTTAAGAATGTAATTAACACTTGTAATAAGCCATTATTGAATGAGAAAACATACATAAATACACCGATAATGTCATTAAGACTTAAGAAAATTAATAAAGAAATTTTACATAAAATAGTCAAAAATATAAATGAAAAAAAAAGTCCAGGGCACGACAAAATAAGGGCAACAGACATTAAATATATATCAGACAAATTGACCCCAGTGCTCACTCACTTGATTAACACATGTATAACTCGATCAATATATCCAGATAGGCTAAAGATAGGTCTTATTAGGCCGATACATAAAAAGGGTAAACATGATGATACAAATAATTATAGACCAATAACAATACTATCATGTATAAATAAAATAATTGAAAAATATTTTGGGCATTTAATAAATAACTTTCTTACAAGTAACAACATTCTGCATGAAAAACAGTACGGATATCAAAGAAATAAAAGTACTTCTCAGTTACTGGCAACTTTTTCAGATGAAATAAATAAGCATTTGGATAATAGAAACCATGTTTTAGTTGTTATGGTTGATTTTAGCAAAGCATTTGATACATTGAATTTTGAAACATTGTACCAAAAAATGGAGCAAAATGGTATACAGGGACCAACGTTGGAACTGCTCATAAATTATCACACAAATAGATATAATGCTGTAAGCATAGCTGGGGAGCAGAGTGACCAAATACGAACACAATATGGCACGGCCCAAGGTTCGGTACTGGGACCGACAGAATATTTATTGTACGTAAATGATATGTGTAATATATTCCAATATGTCTCGGTGTACCAATTTGCCGATGATACGTGTTTGATCTCTGCTCATAAAGACATCATCAAGGCGCAAAGTATGATGCAGGAAGATTTTGATACATTGTGCAAATGGGCTCATGATCTAGGATTATCAATGAATTATAGCAAAACTAAATTAATGTACATACACTCGCCTTACAAAAAAGCAGTTTCGTTGCCGATGATCATCGCTCATGAGCACAGTTGCATGCATCTAAACAATAACGCTTGTACATGTAAGCAACTCGAAATAGTGAAAGAACACACCTACCTTGGCCTAAAAATAGATCATAAGTTTAATTGGGGATCACATGTTAACCTAATATGTAACAAGCTAAGAGCTATTTTGTCAAAACTATGTGTGCTCAAACATAAAGTGCCATATAGAACACTGAGACTTATGTATATGTCTTTAGCTGATTCTGTCATAAGTTATGGCTTAACACGTATCTAAATATATTTATATAATTTGCAGATTAGAATTTTAAAAATAATTGTTCCTTTAAAAGTTAAATTCAAGAACAAAGATAATTATCACAACTTGTTTCATTATTGTAAGGTTTTGAGTATATTTGATAAGAGAGATTTAGCAATTGTAACTCAGTACAGTAGTGACATGTGTAAATTGAATAGGTCAAAAAGATTAAACACATTACGTAAATTAGACTATCTCCCGACCTTTGAAATACCAAAATGTCAAAACGATTATGGTGAGAGAGTATGGAATGTCAGTCTTGCCCGAATACTAAACAAGTTGCCAAAACACATAGTTTGTAAACTGGAAAACAAAAATGAAAGGCAGACCTATAACATATTCAAGCGTCATTTAATGAACTGTAATGGAATAGCAACTCCTTAACTGTAAAATCTTTTCTATTTATGTTTAAGATTAAGTTAAGAATTGTATAAAACTGTATTTTACTTGGAATAAACAGCTTTTTTATTTTTATTTAAAAAAAAAAAAAAACCCTCAACAACCGCGGCCTATGAGTGGTGTCAGTCATTTTGTACCAAAAGCTTTACCACCTAACAACCCTATGAGGGGACATGATTGGTCTAAATCAGGAAACCCCCCGCCTATCAATTATTTTAAAACAAAGGAGATGAATTTTAACGACTGTTCAGATTTTTACGGCTATAACGATTATTATACTAATGATGATTTTTATTACGACCCAAGTGATTTTTACAACTGCTATCCTGAGAACTATTATCCCGACTATGATCAAATGTGTTATCCACAGCCAGAGGTAAGTAATGAACCCCTTCCTGAGGCTTCTGCTAGCTCCTCAGGCGTTAATAATGAAATTTTTCAGACAAGTCAAAAATCAGACAAGCCAAAATAGAAGTTAACCTACAAACGCAACGTCAATTACCATTCATACAAATTAATAATCCCCCGCTAAAACTTTTGATAGATACAGGTGCTAATGATTCTTTTATCGACAGCCCTGTTGGTCTAGTGGTTAGTGACCCTGACTGCTATACCGGAGGTCGTGGGTTCGATTCCCACCCAGGACAAATGTTTGTGTGATGAGCACGATCATTTGTTCTGTGTCTGGGTGTAATTTATCTATAATATGTATGTATTTAGAAATATATAAGTATGTTTATCAGTTATCTGGTTACCATAACACAAGCTCTGCTTAGCTTGGGATCAGATAACCGTGTGTGAATTGTCCCGGAATATTATATAATTATATTATTACTAGCTGTACCCGGCATGCGTTGCAATGCAATTTTTTCTACCTACTACCTACCTACTACCTACCTACTATCTACCTACTACCTACCTACTACCTACCTACTACCTACCTACTACCTACCTACTACCTACCTACTACCTACCTACTACCTACCTACTACCTACCTACTACCTACCTACTACCTACCTACTACCTACCTACTACCTACCTACTACCTACCTACTACCTACCTACTACCTACCTACTACCTACCTACTACCTACCTACTACCTACCTACTACCTACCTACTACCTACCTACTACCTACCTACTACCTACCTACTACCTACCTACTACCTACCTACTACCTACCTACTACCTACCTACTACCTACCTACTACCTACCTACTACCTACCTACTACCTACCTACTACCTACCTACTACCTACCTACTACCTACCTACTACCTACCTACTACCTACCTACTACCTACCTACTACCTACCTACTACCTACCTACTACCTACCTACTACCTACCTACTACCTACCTACTACCTACCTACTACCTACCTACTACCTACCTACTACCTACCTACTACCTACCTACTACCTACCTACTACCTACCTACTACCTACCTACTACCTACCTACTACCTACCTACTACCTACCTACTACCTACCTACTATCTACCTACTACCTACCTACTACCTACCTACTACCTACCTACTACCTACCTACTACCTACCTACTACCTACCTACTACCTACCTACTACCTACCTACTACCTACCTACTACCTACCTACTACCTACCTACTACCTACCTACTACCTACCTACTACCTACCTACTACCTACCTACTACCTACCTACTACCTACCTACTACCAACCTACTACCTACCTACCTACTACCTACCTACCTACTACCAACCTACTACCTACCTACCTACTACCTACCTACTACCTACTACCTACCTACCTACTACCTACCTACTACCTACCTACTACCTACCTACTACCTACCTACCTACCTACTACCTACCTACTACCTACCTACTACCTACCTACTACCTACCTACTACCTACCTACTACCTACCTACTACCTACCTACTACCTACCTACTACCTACCTACTACCTACCTACTACCTACCTACTACCTACCTACTACCTACCTACTACCTACCTACTACCTACCTACTACCTACCTACTACCTACCTACCTACTACCTACCTACCTACTACCTACCTACCTACTACCTACCTACCTACTACCTACCTACCTACTACCTACCTACCTACTACCTACCTACTACCTACCTACTACCTACCTACTACCTACCTACTACCTACCTACTATCTACCTACTACCTACCTACTACCTACCTACCTACTACCTACCTACTACCTACCTACTACCTACCTACTACCTACCTACCTACCTACTACCTACCTACTACCTACCTACTACCTACCTACTACCTACCTACTACCTACCTACTACCTACCTACCTACCTACTACCTACCTACTACCTACCTACCTACTACCTACCTACCTACTACCTACCTACCTACTACCTACCTACCTACTACCTACCTACCTACTACCTACCTACCTACTACCTACCTACCTACTACCTACCTACCTACTACCTACCTACCTACTACCTACCTACCTACTACCTACCTACCTACTACCTAATTGTTTTTTTTTTTTTTAAATGTACAAAAGTATCCTATGTCCGTCTCCTGGCTCTAAGCTACCTCCCCACCAATTTTCAGCCATATCGGTCCAGCCGTTCTTTAGTTATAAATAGTGTAACTAACACGACTTTCTTTTATATATATAGATTTTATCAGTCCCGGCATAGTTGAAAGATATTTTAGTAATGTTAAACTAAATTATGACCCTTTTGAAGTTTGTAATATGCACGCGACGACCCGTAGTAACTATTCTATAACCATCCCTTGTTTTCCGGAAATAAGTGATAATGATAACGTTACCCTTTTTATCTATAAATTTCACGATTATTTCGACGGTTTAATCGGTTCAAACCTATTAGACAAATGGGAAGCCACTATTGATTTTAATTACAAAAAACGCCACGAACCCTATACAGGTTTATGACTCGCGAAATGTAAATTTATATGAAGATATAATACCCGCCGGTTCCTCTAAACTAGTAAAACTACCGATTAATTCTCAGAACGGAGAAGTTATTATTCCGGAGCAAATTATTTCCAACTGTCATATTAGTGAATGTTTAACCAGTGTAAAAAATCAACGAGGTATAGTAGAAATATATAACCCTACTCGTAGTGATATAATTTTCTCGATGGATCGCCCAGTGTGTGCACAACTTCATAACGTAGAGTGCACGCGTACCGAACAACAACCCGGTCGTGCAAAGGAAGTGCTATCGCGGTTGCGTACTAGTCATCTAAACGAGGAGGAACGCGCTAACTTAGAAATGTTATGTGCGCGTTACGCAGACGTGTTTTATTTAGAAGGCGAGAACTTAAGTTTCTCTGATAAAATTAAACACTCTATCAAAACTACAGACGAAATTCCCATTTACACTAAAAGTTACCGATATCCATTTGTACACAGACAGGAAGTCCAGGAACAAATTAGTAAAATGTTAGATCAAGGGATTATCCGACCTTCTGAGTCTGCGTGGAGCTCACCCATATGGGTTGTCCCTAAAAAGGCAGATGCTTCAGGCAAGACTAAGTGGCGATTAGTTGTAGACTTTCGCAAGCTAAACGAAAAAACCCTGGATGATAAATACCCTATACCCAACATCGCAGATATTTTAGACAAATTGGGCAATTGTCAATATTTTACGACACTTGACTTGGCTAGTGGATTTTACCAAGTCGAGATGAACCCTGCAGACATACCTAAAACCGCGTTCACAGTGGAGCATGGGCATTTCGAATTTTTAAGAATGCCTATGGGTTTAAAAAATAGTCCATCTACATTTCAACGTGTAATGGACAATGTACTTAGGGACCTTCAAAACAACATCTGTCTAGTTTATCTCGATGACGTCATAGTGTTCTCTACGTCATTACAGGAGCACATGGTTAATTTAGAAAAGGTATTTAATAGATTGCGTGAGTCCAATTTTAAGATTCAAATGGTGTTTCGTCATCATACAAATGACTAAAATAAGATCGTTTAATTTCACCGCGGGCAACACACGATGTTCTTATCGATTTTCAGCAGTGGCAATCACAACTGTTTTGACAGTTGTAATACGTGCCGTACTCGTTATCCGATTGGTGCTACTGCTGCATCTGTCATGACGTCACTACCGTTAACGGACGGACCGCCCCCCTATCGACAATCTTTTTCTCACCATCTTGCACGCGCGCGCACTTCGCGATCTCTCTTAAGGAAACTTTTTAAACGCGTCAACTCGACCGATATTCTGCTGGGAATCAATATTCCGAGCAGCTCGTGACATTCAGCAATCAACTGTGGTGGAATCATATCGCCGGCGGGTCATCGGCAGCAGAAATAGCAGACCAAGGTACGTGCACGTGTTTTAGTTTGTTACTGCTGTATTTTCATAAGAACATCGTTTGTGTGATCGTCCAGCCTCTGAGGCTGTCCCAGATGTGCGGTTAACTCATCGTTTTTATCGCGACTGCACATTTTTATGGTGCCGAAACCCGGGACCCGCCATTACCACTCATTTTTTAACCCAGTTGAACCTCTATAGTTATTGTAGGATCAATATTAGGCAATCAATCTTGCTTTCGGTGCTTGATATTATAATTTCGGCCTATAATAATTGTTTTGGGTATCGTATAGGATCGTTAAAATATCGGTCATAAAAGTCCTTTGTTCGTGTGACATTTTAATTCGAAGGTAGGTGTAAAAAAAAAAAAAAAAACTTCATCAAATTAACTTAAACTGAACAAAGGATTTATGTTGCGCCTTTTACTCAATCTATAATCTGTAGATATATAGTATATACACACGACCAAAATTAAATAAATATTACTACCGATTAGCGTAAGTACTCGTGTTCTTATCTTGTTTACATCTTTGTAAGCAGACAGCGCCCATCTGTTGGAACCTTGTATCGCCGACTATTCGTTATCGGTAACCGATCTTGCTAATCGTTTTCATCATGTCATTGTTAAGTAAACATTCGTCTCGTAAACAAAGTTGCTTTAAGAAATCGAAATCCCACTCTACGGAGAATGAATATACAGTTCAAGATTTATCACAGTTACGTAGAAAGCGTACTTTAGCTATTAAGCGGTTGGATAAGGCATTGGAAATAGGTACATTGGCAATGAGTGATGACTCACAACGGAATTTATTTCTTTCTTATTATCAGGAACTCAAACATATTCTAGATAGCTTTGAAAGTGCTCATCAGATCGTTTTGGAGCTTTTAGATGATCCTGATCATGCAGATAATACGCTCCAGGATACATTTGACGATAAATATTTTCAAATCTTATCTATTCATCGTAGTTTAACTAAAAGTGAACCTCAATTAAATAATAAACATAGTTCTTCATCGTCGAATATCCGTTTACCGAAAATTGTTCTTCCAACTTTCAGTGGTGACATCAAGAAATGGCCTGAATATCACGACACTTTTAATGCATTGATTCATAATTCGAGTAATCTTACTGATACGGAAAAATTTCATTATTTATTCTCATCGTTGACCGGCGATGCATTATCTGTTATCAAGGCATTCCCATTAACTTATGAGCATTACAATGATGCCTACCTGGCCCTTGTTACTCGCTATCAAAGGAAACGACCTTTAGCTTTTACGTCATGGAAGGACCTTTTAAACATTAATTTTAATACTACTGACGGTAATGAGTTTAGAAAATCATTGGACCTGGTTGAGGAAAATTTAATTATTTTAAAGAAAATTATTTTACCTGAGGACCGATGGGATTTTGTATTAGTCTACCACCTTCTCTCTAAGATAGACTCAAACTTGCGTCGCGATTTCGAGGAAAAATATCCTGATATTGAGTTTCCTCCATATGCACAGTTGAAATCTTTCTTAAACTTGAAGTGTGAAGCGCTTTTACGTGATTCTCATTTTTGTGAAATTAATAATAAAACTTCGAGTAAGCCACAACAACGATCTGTAAAATCATTTCAAATAAATAAACGGGCAAACGTTTCTCATGCGCTTGTGAGCAGTACAGACAAACCTCAAGTTGCCACAGCTAGTACTACAAGCAGAGAAACTCCTACTTCACAACCAGTTAAGTGCGCGTTTTGTGGTGACACTCACTCAATATCATCATGTCAACAATTTTTTAATAAACCAGTAGATGAGCGGATATCTATCGCAAGCAAGAATAATTGGTGTTTCAATTGTCTTCGAGCTTCACATCAATTAAAAGGTTGTACATCTATTTTTAAATGTCGTAAGTGTAACCATAAACATCACACTTTACTTCATAAAGATAAACCGGTCGAGTCGAACCCAACCTCTTCATTATTTTCTAATAACAATAACACAACTGTTTTATTAGCAACTGCCATTGTGCAAGTACGGGATTCGGATGGCAAGTTCGTGTCTTTTCGAGCTCTTTTCGATTCGGGGAGTCAGATTAATCTTATTACTGACTCAGCTGTCAAACTATTAAATTTAAAACTATCCAGTCCTACCACAACTATAAGTGGAATCGGTGAAGCCCCGGCTTCAATCTTAGGAGACATTAATTGTTCCATTGGTACTGGTGATCAAGTTTTATTTAATTTAAATATGCACGTAATGTCAAAAATTTGCGGGGACCAGCCAATAGCTAAATTAAATACATCGGGTTGGTCTCACATCAATTCACTATCGTTAGCCGATCCCGGTTTTGACATTCCTGGCCGGATCGACCTACTGTTCGGTGCGGATGTATTTGCGGAATCGCTTCGTAACCGTAATATTAAAGGAAAATCACATCAACCTACCGCCTTCGACTCAGTCTTTGGATGGCTATTGTTCGGTAAAACTCGTTTAGCTACTCATTCACTCGGCTCCCTACTGAACACTTCTATACAAAGTGATAAGGAATTAAACTCATTAGTTCAACGTTTTTGGGAATTAGATGTATTACCACCCGCAGCATCCCTAACCCCAGATGAGATAGCATGTGAACAACATTTTATCACAACTCATTCTCGTGACTCATCTGGGCGGTACATCGTGCAGTTGCCATTCAGGGACGAGTCCGAGCCTATGTTCACTGGTTCACGTGATATTGCTTTGCGTCGTTTCTATGCGATTGAACGTCGACTGTCACGTGACCCCGAGTGTCATCGTCAATATTGCGATTTTATGTCTGACTATCTAACTGCGGGCCATATGTCATTGGTCTCTCCAGATGACGTAGGGAATGGGAAATACTATATTCCCCATCACTGCGTCATACGTCCTGATAGTACCACGACTCGCCTTCGTGTCGTATTTGACGCCTCTGCTAAAGATGCACGTTCTCGATCGTTAAACGAAAGTCAACACATCGGTCCAAAATTACAATCAAACATTTTGGAAATTCTATTACGCTTTCGTGAACACGACGTCGTTTTCATGGCAGATGTACGTCAGATGTACCGACAGATTATACTTTTCGGCGACCATCGTAACTATCAGCGAATTCTCTGGAGAGCTTCGCCTAGCGAACCTCTTTTAGAGTTTCGTCTGAACACGGTCACGTATGGCATCTCTTCGTCCCCCTATCTCGCTTGCCGTACTTTGCGACAGCTTGCTGATGACGAGGGGGATTCTTACCCGCTCGCCAGGAGTGTAATCTTGTCGGACACCTACATAGATGATGTCGTCAGCGGTAGTCAGGACTTCGCCACTGCACAAAGAACAAAAACACAACTTATCGCTCTTTTTAAAAAAGGAGGTTTTCATCTTCGGAAGTGGGTGTCAAATGACAATCGTCTTTTATCGGATCTTCAACCTGAAGATTGCCTAACTGATTCTGTATCGTTAGATAAAGCTGAACCGGCTTCATTCAAAGTCTTGGGACTCAAATGGGATCCCTCAACTGATTCGTTTCTTTTTGAAGTTGTATCTTCACATCGGCCATGTACCAAACGGTCTATTCTTAGTGAACTCGCTAGAATCTTCGACCCGTTAGGATTCTTATCCCCCCTGACAATTCATGTTAAAAGCTTAATCCAAAAGCTTTGGATTATCGGTGCCGGGTGGGATGACGTTCCCCCTGACGAGGTCGTCAGTACATGGAAACAATATCAGGATCAACTTTCTCAGTTGCAACATCTAAAAATTTCGCGTAGAGTCACTCGTACTGATTCACAATTCTACGAGCTACACGGATTCTGCGACAGTTCGGAAACTGCATATGGCGCGGTTATTTATTTACGAGTAACAGACGTATATAACAATTCTTACGTTCATTTCGTTTGTTCGAAAGCTCGCGTGGTACCATTAAAACGTACCTCATTACCACGTCTAGAACTCTGCGCCGCAGTTTTGCTTTCAGATCTGTACAAATTCGTTACCGAAACTTATCTGTCTCGTATTCCTATTTCAGCTGTCTTTTTGTGGTCCGATTCCACTGTTACACTCTCTTGGTTGCGTTCACCCTCATGTCGTTGGTCTACTTTCGTTGCCAATCGCGTCAGTCATATTCAAGAAATAACAGCTATTGAATATTGGCATCGCGTGTCTTCTGCAGACAATCCTGCAGATGTTTGTTCGCGAGGCCAATTTCCAAGTGAACTTCTTCACAACTCGTTATGGTGGGCGGGGCCACGATGGTTATCCGAGCCGCATGAGTCATGTCCATCTTGTATTGACAGCGTTACTAATGACGAGCAGAAAGTTGTTGAGGCCGAGACTCGTAAATATCCTGTGTTAGTATCAAATCAACTGTGCATCCTCGGGAAAAAGATGTTTCAATTATCGATAACTTATTAAATCGTTTTTCAACGTTAGAAAAATTCAAAGCCGCAAAGCAACATTTGTATCGCATAGTCGGTGATCAGGTTCTAACATTTGAAGAACTTACTACATTATTCGTACAAATCGAGGCGGTTTTAAATTCACGGCCAATGTGCCCTGTTAGTTCGGACCCTAATGACTTGTCAGCGTTAACACCGGGTCATTTCCTTACATTGGAGCCTCTGACCGCTGTCCCCGATGATGATTATTCTAACGTCAATATTCATCGTCTTCGTCGGTGGCAGTTGTTGCAAGCTTTCCAACAAAGTTTTTGGTCAAGATGGAAACACGAGTACTTAAATTCACTCACTCAACGCGCCAAATGGACCAAGAACTCAAGACCATTAGGGGTGGGCTCGCTTGTAATCATCAAGGATGACAATCGACCTCCTCTTGCATGGTCACTCGGTAGGGTTACTGATCTTCTTCCTGGCGCTGACGGAGTAGTTAGGGTTGCAATTCTTAAGACCGCTACTAGCAATTCTGTTAAGCGACCGCTGGTCAAACTCTGTCCTCTACCTATAGAGGATTAACGTATTATTTAACTTAATATTATTAAGCATCGTAGGTTAGGTTGATTAGATTCGTAGTTCAGTAACTATTAAGGTTTAACGTTTTCTTCCTAACTTTTCTATTTGTATTTCGTATTTTTGAAAATACCATAGGTATTTTGGTGGGCGGAATGTTTCGTCATCATACAAATGACTAAAATAAGATCGTTTAATTTCACCGCGGGCAACACACGATGTTCTTATCGATTTTCAGCAGTGGCAATCACAACTGTTTTGACAGTTGTAATACGTGCCGTACTCGTTATCCGATTGGTGCTACTGCTGCATCTGTCATGACGTCACTACCGTTAACGGACGGACCGCCCCCCTATCGACAATCTTTTTCTCACCATCTTGCACGCGCGCGCACTTCGCGATCTCTCTTAAGGAAACTTTTTAAACGCGTCAACTCGACCGATATTCTGCTGGGAATCAATATTCCGAGCAGCTCGTGACATTCAGCAATCAACTGTGGTGGAATCATATCGCCGGCGGGTCATCGGCAGCAGAAATAGCAGACCAAGGTACGTGCACGTGTTTTAGTTTGTTACTGCTGTATTTTCATAAGAACATCGTTTGTGTGATCGTCCAGCCTCTGAGGCTGTCCCAGATGTGCGGTTAACTCATCGTTTTTATCGCGACTGCACAAATGGATAAGTCCGAGTTCCTCAAACTCGAGACAGCATACCTAGGCCACGTTATTAGCCAAGATGGTATTAAGCCCAATCCCGAAAAAATATCCGCAATTCAAAATTATCCGCTGCCAAAAACCCCTACTGAAATTAAAAGATTCTTAGGATTACTTGGCTATTACAGGAAATTTATCCCGGACTTTGCGAAGATTACTAAACCTATGACGCAATGCTTAAAAAAAGGCTCAAAAATTAATTTCGATCAAAATTATATTCAATGTTTCGAGAAATGTAAAACCTTATTAGTCAACGATCCCATTTTAAAATACCCAGACTTCACTAAAGAGTTTATCCTTACAACAGATGCATCGAACTTAGCTATCGGTGCCGTTCTGTCCCAAGGCAACATAGGCTCGGAGAAGCCTATTGCTTATGCCTCTAGGACCTTGAACAGTAGCGAAATTAACTACAGCACCATCGAGAAGGAACTGTTAGCGATTGTTTGGGCTACAAAATATTTTAGGCCCTACCTGTTTGGCCGAAAGTTTAAGATCGTAACAGATCATAGACCTTTACAATGGGTCATGAATATTAGAGAACCCAACTCGCGTCTTACACGATTGCGGCTCAAGTTAAGTGAGTTCGACTTTTCAGTGATTTACAAGCAGGGAAAATGCAATACAAATGCGGACGCGTTATCACGGATTGAAATTTATAATGAAGAGACTAATTCACTTATCGCTAACCCTACAGAAAAGCCCTCCTCTCTAGATAATTCAAAGACTGCCACAGTACACACTAGGGTTCAGAACCGGGAAATCCCGAAACCGAAAATCCCGGGATTTCCCGGTTCTTTAAAAGTAGTCAAAGAACCGGTTTTCAATGAATAAGAACCGGGATAAACGGTACTTTCGGGAAATAACGAATCATGTTAACTATCTCATCATTTCACATTCACTTCTCACATCTCACATTCACTTCTCGGAAAATGAGTGGACAGATACCTATTGGACAACTGCACGAAGTCCTGGATATAATAAAAACAGTTTTGGAAGCGTTGTGTCGCAGAGATGCCACATTACTCACTGCAGATGTAGCCATCAAATATGCTTTAATGACATCAATTCCTTTCTAAGCAGAAAAATGGCATCAGCTCTGAAAAAACGCTATTCAGAAAGACGTTTAATAGAAGCTACTATTCTGAATTACTTGCGACGAGCGACGAGCGACGATACAAGTATATTTATCCGTCCAAATAGCGATCAAATGTGCAACCTAATTGTATCACTTCTAAAACGCACCAGCTGTCCGACTTCAACCGAAACACCTCAAGCCTCATCTCATTCAATTCAATTAGAAGAACAACATGAACCTGAAGTGCAAAGAAGAGATCTTACGAAAAGTGATGAATTAAATGTGGAGCTCCAAAAGATAAGAAAAGAACGTGTAAGATCAACGCACAATGACAGTCTAGATCAAAATGTTAAAATCGAGATGGCACTCTTTGAAAATGGAGGTGATCGTGGGCGTTATTTAACAAAAGCTTACGAACACCTTCTCACAATTCCACCTACTAGCGTGGAGCCAGAGAGAATTTTCTCCTCAGCTGGCCTTTTTTGTAACAAAATTAGATCTCGTTTAGGTGATGCAACTTTAGATGCATTGATCTTTTTGAAGACACATTACCAAGAGAACCAGAAAGTTTAATTATAAAGACCAAAATGGAGATACTATTTAGGAAAATCGCCCTACGATATACGTTGATTATCTTTATTCAAAGTCTATGTACCTGTGATTTTTATTGTAATTTTTATATTGTATATTTAATTTTATTTGAAACAACAATAAGAAAGGTTAGTGTTCGCGCCCCTCACTAATGTTACTAAAACCGGCCGGAAGTGTGCCCGGCACTATGGACGCGAGGGGGCCAGAGAGGGACGCGGGCGCAAGCCGCGTGCGGCGCAACAGCGCTCGCTCTCTTACGCCGCTAGCATCGAGTCGACAACAACTAAGTTAACCAGTAATTTAAAGTGAAGTCGCGTTGTCCAGTGTCCTTAGTCCTTATCTGTAATAATCTATATACTTACCTGTGTGTAACAAATAAATAATTAACGAAAACCAGGAAGTATCATTTTGTCTCCGACAAAAATGGCGACCGTGACAGGACGAAGAAAAGCACGCCGCGGCGACGCCATTACGTGCCACACATAATCCGACGCGCCGGCGAGGAAGGGAGTGATGGTGGAGGACATCTGAGATGCTCGGGAGCCTACTGGAGCCACAGGAGGTCTAGCCCACAAGGAGAGTGAGCCCTATTCCTTTAATCTGTCCATAATCCTAAATATCCTTTGTGTGTCTTCGACTGTGCGTAACGGACGCTTGCGACTCGAGCGTTAGGAGTTTATATTCCTAATCTAGCTCCCGGTGGCAGGCTGTGCACGTAATTATCAACATAGCGCTTCGCCCAAGTTTTCGACTCGGCTATTTACATTAAAAGGTGTTGCATTTTCATAAGTTAAAGCATGTGTGTGTGACGCTTTCATGGCGTCAGCTCTATAAAGTTTTCTAGCTGAGAGTGAGTTTTATCTGTAATACACGCACGTTGCACGTTCCTAATTTACGCAATTATTTATAGCTCATTACTTTTATGATTTTCACGCTAATTCCATAGCACTCACAACGCTATTTACGTGCAAATACTAAGGTATATACCTAAGTATCTAAAGCCTTTCTAGACTTTACAATACTCGAACCGCTTTTCAATTTTATTTGCCGACTATTCCAGCTCCCTCCCCTGTTGGGTTGAGGACGACACGTCGTGCTAACGGGTTCATTGTGTGCGCGCGCGGCTACGAGCTGCTGGCCAAGCTGTCTGCTCGGCGTGAGCTTCAGCACCGGCACCAGCAGCGCGTGCGACTGGACCTGAGCTTCTCTACTTCCCGAAACAAGTTTGAGTGCACATAATAATTTATATTATTATATTCGTTATTTGCGTTTGTGATTATTGTATATAATAAGTGCTATAGTATGAGTGAATCAGAGCTCAAAATGGAATTATCCACCTTAGTTAAACAGCGTGGGATAATAAAAGGTAGATTATCAAGATTTGAACAGTATGTAAAGGAATTAACAAGTTTAAAGGATACACCTGCTCTAAAATACAAAGAACTTGAATTAAAAACTAGTAAAATAGAATCATTAATAAGTGAATTTGAAGAAATACAAAACAAAATTGATATTTTACACTCGGATCCTGACGAGCAGGTCCAAGAAAGAGAAATATTAGAAAATAAGTTCATTAACTTAATAGCAATAAGTCAAGAATTGTTAGATAATAGCGGTGTTAAAAAAGAGACAGATCATGATGATCAAATTTCAAGTAATTATAGTTCTCATAAACACAGTGGGATCAAATTACCCACTATAAAACTTCCTACTTTTGATGGAAATTATTTAAAGTGGCTAGAATTTAAAGACACATTCTTGTCTGTAGTAGATAGCAACTTAGAAATTCCACATATAAATAAATTTCATTACCTTAGGTCAGCGCTTGAAGGAAGTGCAGCTGTAGTTATAAAGTCCATAGAGTTTAGTGCTAAGAATTACAAAGTTGCCTGGGACTTATTGTGTCAACGGTTTGAAAACAAAGATATTTTAGTTAATAACCATTTAACAGCATTATTTAATATCGAACCATTAAAGAGGGAATCATACAAATCTTTAAGATTCATCGTTGACCATGTCATGAAGCATCTCAGAGCCCTTGAGACGCTAGGCCTGCCAACAAATAAGTGGGACATTCTTATTATATTTATGATTTCATCAAAGCTAGACTTGCATACAGCTAGGAAGTGGCAAGAATGCAAAAGTAAGTCTAGTGAACTTGTAATGTTGACTGATTTCTTTGATTTTCTTCGCAACCGGGCTGACATACTTGAGACTTCCTACTTTAATAATACTCACTCAGACAAAGTTCCTGACCACAAACCTAAAACAAACACACACTCCAAAAGTTTTGTTGCAGCTGTTGATAAGAAAGTAAATAATAATGAATGTCTTGTGTGCAAGGAAAGTCACCCACTTTACTTGTGTGACAAATTCAAAGGTATGGCTGTGGATGAACGTCTAGGTGAGATAACTAAGTTTAATTTATGCAAGAATTGTTTTCGAAGTGGTCATACTGCATATCAGTGTAAATTAAAGGCGATGTGTCGTACATGCAAGAAAAAGCATAATACATTAGTGCATGTCAGACAAATAGAGAATAGTGTACAACCATCAACATCATCTTTACCGGTGTCACTGTCTGTGGTCAGCAGCGACCAGGTGTTATTAAGTACAGCTCTTATTCAGGTTGTGAAAGATAAGAAAACATACACAGTCAGAGCCCTGTTAGACACAGGAAGCCAATCATCCTTCATGACTGACAGTTTAAAAGAAAAATTAGGTTTAGTGATTAACCCCGGAGGGTCAGTAAATGTTTGTGGTATTAATAATTCTAATTGTAGTATTAAGCAAAGTTGTAATTTAAAAATTAAGTCTAGGTGTAATTCCTTCGAGATTAAAGTTAAGTGTTTAGTTGTTCCCAGAATTACTGGAATTTTACCAAATTCTTTAATAAATACTGAATATTTGAAATTACCAAGTAACATTGATTTAGCTGATCCAAATTACTTTTTTCCTTCTGAGGTAGATATCCTCTTAGGGGCAGATGTCTACTGGGACGTAGTAGGCTCTAACTTAATTAAGTTAGGTAGTAAAAATCCTGTTTTACAGGAGTCTAAGTTTGGGTGGCTAGTGAGTGGCCCAATAAGTACACAACAGCCAACCTCACAAGTTTATTGTAATTTCACTCAAGAAATAAAGGAATGTTTAGAAAAGTTTTGGACAATTGATGACCTTCCAGTTACTAAAACATATTCAGTAGAAGAACAACTCTGTGAAAACAATTTTATTGAGAATTTTTCTAGATTACCAAATGGTAGGTTTGCTGTGACAATGCCTTTCAAGGAGTCGCCTGAGGAAGCTCTTGGGAACTCATATTATATAGCTAAGAAGTGCTTTTTAAATCTAGAGAAAAAATTTGCTAAGAATCCTAGTCTTAAGAATAAATACAAAGAGTTTATAGATGAGTATGCTAATTTAGGACATTTAAGAGTTTTAAAAATTAAACCAGAGTTTGGATATTATATGCCCCACCACGCAGTCATACGGGAAAAAAGTGAAACCACTAAACTGCGGGTAGTGTTTAATGCCTCGTGTAAAACTAGTTCAGGAAAATCACTTAATGAGATACAGATGGTCGGGCCAGTTATACAAAGTGATTTAATGTCAATTTTGCTTCGCTTTCGTAAACATAAGTATGTTCTCACCGCAGATATAGAGAAGATGTTTCGGCAGATTGACATTAAGGAACCGCAGCGCCACCTACAACTAATATTATGGCGCGATGTCGAAACAAAACCGATAGATGTCTTACAGCTGAACACCGTAACTTATGGTACTGCTTCCGCACCATTTCTCAGCACTCGATGTCTGCTACAGTTAGCAAAGGAATGTGAGGATAAGTCTATAGCGTGTGTCATTGAAAATGATTTTTATGCAGACGATTTAAACACTGGATCCGAAACTGTAGAGGGTTTAAAATATATTTATAGGGAAGTTGTTGCTACTCTTGATTCAGCACTTTTGCCTTTAAGAAAATTCAGGACAAATTGTCCTAGCTTATTTGAAAATGACGATGATACAGCAAAATTTGTAGATTTTAATAAGGAATCTAGTGTATTAGGTCTTATTTGGTGTCCTAAGTCTGATAATTTACTATTTTCCACAGATTTACAGCCTTCTGCTCAAATAACCAAACGGTCAGTAATCTCTGCTACGGCCAAAGTATTTGATCCTTTAGGACTATTAAGCCCTTGTATTATAGTACCTAAAATTTTACTACAACAATTATGGTCTGCTAAACTGGACTGGGATGACCCAGTACCAGTTGAATTTTGTAAGAATTGGTCTAACCTATTGAAAGAATTTTCATATTTATCTGATATTAATATAGAACGTTGGGTTTTATGTGACAATCCTAAAACTATAGAACTACATTGCTTTGTCGATGCCTCACAACAAGCCTACGCGGCATGTATCTACTTGCGCTCTGAAGACTGTACTGGAAAGGTTGCAGTTAGGTTGTTGTGTGCTAAAGCACGAGTCGCCCCAATGAATCCAACCACTATACCGAGGCTGGAGTTGTGTGGCGCACTCCTAGGGGCTCGTCTATGTTCAAAGGTATTGGATTCCTTACAATGTAATATATCCCGAAAAGTTCTATGGTCTGATTCGATGGTTGTGTTAGGATGGGTGCAAACTCCACCCAGGGATCTTAAAGTATTTGTATGTAATAGAGTGAACGAAATAAATCAAATGACACCGGGATTCGACTTTAGATATGTACCAACTGATCAAAACCCTGCAGACATGGGTTCTAGAGGTGTGTCTCCCAAGCAGTTAAAAGCTTCTAGCCTTTGGTGGGCAGGGCCTTCGTTCCTCGCTAATGACTCAACTTGTTGGCCTACACAACAACAAATCCCTAGTTTACCAGAACTTAAAATCCCACGCAACATTGAATGTCACACCACAATTGTAAATAAGATAATTGAATTTGAAAAATATTCTAACTTTAAGAAACTTAATAGGATCTATGCATATGTGCAACGTTTTGTACATAATTGCTTAAATAAAAATAGTAGAATTAGCGGACCATTAGAAGTTAAGGAATTAGATAAGTCATTGTTAACTTTAGTAAGGTTAAGTCAGTTGGATAGTTACTCTGACGAAATTAAATTAATTAGTGATGATAAGAAAACTCTTAATTGTAAGTCCAAATTACTGTCGTTGAATCCCTTTATAGATAAAAGCAATATATTGAGAGTTGGTGGTAGGCTTCAAAATTCTGAATTTGATTATAATAAGAAGCACCCCATGATTTTAGATGCAAAACATCAGTTCACTCAATTGTTATTTAGGCAAGAACATGAACGTTTGTTTCATGCAGGACCGCAACACCTGCTAGCGTCCATCAGAGAGCGATTTTGGGCCATAGGAGGTAGAAATTTAGCTCGGAGTACGACTAAGAAGTGTCTACTCTGTACTCGCTTTCGAGGGAAAACTATTCAACCAATAATGGGTAACTTGCCTTCGGAAAGAACCAACTCAATGTTTCCCTTCTACACATGCGGTGTAGATTTTGCTGGTCCTTTTACTATTTCAAGTCGCAAAGGTAGAGGAAGTCAATCCTCAAAATGTTATTTATGTTTATTTGTATGCCTCTCGACTAAGGCAATTCATTTAGAATTAGTAAGCAGCTTGAGCTCTGATGCATTTATATTATCTTTAAAAAGGTTTATATCAAGAAGAGGCAAACCTAGTGTCATCTATTGCGATAATGGCACTAATTTCAGAGGCGCAAATAACGAATTGTGTAGAGTGCTCAGGTCCAATCGTAAGTGTACTGATAATTTCGCGAATGATAACGGTATAAAATTCGTATTTAGCCCGGCGTACTCGCCTCACTTTGGGGGCATATGGGAAGCGGGAGTCAAGTCGGCAAAGTTTCATCTAAAACGCACGGCCGGTAAAGCTTCCTTGACGTTCGAGGAGCTTGCTACGTTATTAGCACAAGTCGAGGCCATACTTAATTCCCGTCCTCTGTCTCCCCTATCTTCCGATCCTACCGATCCTACACCACTTACCCCAGGGCACTTTCTTGTCGGGCGACCTCTCACGTCGTTGCCGTCGGCACCAATTAATACGAAGAGTCCAAATCGTTATCAGGTTATAGAGAAAATCAGACAAGACTTCTGGCAAAGATGGCGCCGGGAGTTCGTAGCGGAGCTTCAGCAACGCACGAAATGGAAAACAAGACAGTATGAGCTTCGTGTGGGCGATCTGGTGATCCTCAAGGAAGAAAATGTTCCCCCACTGCAATGGAGACTCGGCCGTATCACACGTCTGTATCCAGGGACGGATGGAGTCAGCAGGGTGGCCGATGTCATGTCTTCCAGGGGCACAGTACGAAGGGCTGTGAACAAAATGTGCATCCTACCAAGTTCAGCCCCAGCAGACACGACACTGATAAATGATGACAAGGATTCTGAGGAGAATAAAGAAGCTTGAAAGCTACCCTTTCAACCCCGGGAGGATGTTCGCGCCCCTCACTAATGTTACTAAAACCGGCCGGAAGTGTGCCCGGCACTATGGACGCGAGGGGGCCAGAGAGGGACGCGGGCGCAAGCCGCGTGCGGCGCAACAGCGCTCGCTCTCTTACGCCGCTAGCATCGAGTCGACAACAACTAAGTTAACCAGTAATTTAAAGTGAAGTCGCGTTGTCCAGTGTCCTTAGTCCTTATCTGTAATAATCTATATACTTACCTGTGTGTAACAAATAAATAATTAACGAAAACCAGGAAGTATCATTTTGTCTCCGACAGTTAGGTAACTTAATTTACGACGTTTTAAAAATAATTTTGACCGATTAAGGTAGAGACAGACTGATTTTATTATAATACCTAAGAGAAGAGAAGTTGAAAAGCTGCTTTAAATTTTGAAAAATGTTTAATGTGTACAACTTTATCAAAAGTGAATTTATAACTGTATTTTAACGTGTTAAAGCAATTAATGCTTATCTTGTCATTCCAAAATGCGCAATATGTGTGATTAAATATAAACAATATTTTTCTAAGCCTTTGTATTAATTTTAAGAAAAAATCCCGAATATACCGAAAATCCCGGGAAATCCCGGTTCTGATTAGAACCGGTACCGAAAATCCCGGTTCTTTTATCTATACCGGTTCTCGATACCCTAGTACACACTGACGCTGAAAATCCGATACTGGAAATTCCAATAACGGACTTTCCTCTCAATAATACCATAAGCAAATCGTTTTTACAGTTGTTGACGACGTAAAAAGTCGTCCTTCCGTTTTTAAGCCCTTCGAATCTCACGTTAGAACGCATATCCAAATTTCTAAATATAATCTCGAGGAGGAGATCGTAAGCGCTAGCAAGGAATATGTTAACCCCAAAGTAAAGACCGGTATACTCATTAAACCCGCATTATCTATGTACGAAATTATTCCCGTTATTCAAAATCAATTTAAAAATTCATCTATGGATTTAGTACTAACGAAAGTCGAATTAGATAACGTAAAAGATTATTTAAAACAACAGGAGATAATTCGCAATTATCACGAGGGAAAAACTAATCACCGCGGTATTAACGAGTGCTACCTGTCCTTATCAAGCAAATATTATTGGCCCAAAATGAAGGAGCATATAGCGAAGTACATAAATGAATGCAACATATGTGGTCAAGCAAAATACGATAGGAATCCGATAAAACAAAAGTTCCATATCGTACCACCACCAACAAGACCATTCGAGATAGTCCACCTTGATCTCTTAAGTGTCGAAACACATAAATACCTTACGATTATTGATGCTTTCTCGAAATATGCTCAGGCATATCATTTGAAAGACGCAACAGCAGTTAGTGTTATTCAGGCCCTTTTAGTATTCAGTACTCATCACGGAATACCGATAACTATTGTAACAGATAGAGGTCCTGAATTTACGAACCAACTATTTCTAGAATTCATACGAATACATAAAATTCAACACCATAAAATTTTGGCATGTACATACCCCGAACGAAAACGGCATGGTAGAAAGACTACACTCTACACTATTAGAACACCTGCGCGTATTGAAGTTAGAGCACCGTGGGGAGTCTGTAATAAATTTAATGCCTTATGCGATATTAGGTTACAATAGCTCTATTCATAGTTTTACGAAGTGCAAACCTTTAGACATAATTACTGGCCACTTGGATCCACGCGACCCACTAGATATTAACATATCAGATAACATGTTACAATTATACACACAAGAGCATCGACACAAAATGCAAAAAGTATTCGACATAATTAATGAATCATCGCTTCATAATCGCACACGTATCACTGAAAACATTAATAAAGATAGGGAGCCCGAACAAGAGTATTGCCCAAATCAACAAGTTTTTGTAAATAACCCTTTGGCTAGCCGTCAAAAACTAGCCCCTAGATTCACTCAGGACAATGTCCTTGCCGACTTACCGATCCACATTTACACCAAAAAGAAACGTGGACCAGTCGCCAAGTCGCGGCTAAAACGGCTCCCTAATAGTTCCCGATTGTTACAGAATAATTCCCCTGATCCTGAGCCTGGCCCGAGCTGAAGATATAACATTAAATAGTTTGGATGATGGACCAGGCATATTGCCTTTTATGCTAGGGAAAGCAAAAATCATATCGTTACGATAACGCCATTAAGATTTTACAGGAAAATGATAATAAATTGGCCACTGAATTGAATAACCGTGCGAGTTTAAATAAGCACTGGATGTCTCAAAATTCAAATATTTTACGCAGTTTAATAGAAAACCAGATTAAAAACAAAGATAGTGTTAACCAAATTATGACTAGTAATTTACACAACGAACAAGATATGGTCAAATACGCCCATCTGGCTCAATTCTTATTAATGTTAGCTGACAACATAGAAACTTTGTCAGAAGAAATAATTAGGTTAGAAAACTTATTAGCTTTTATACGTGCGAAGAGTACACACTTTCTTATGCTTAAGTTAGATAGGTTTAAAATAATGATAGAGCAGTTAATTGCTCTCTATGGCAGAGAACAAGTGCTAAATGTTAGTTTTAGAGAGTATTTTAATATAATTAAATTAGGCTACTATTATAGCAATCAGAATTTAGTACTGGTATTTCAGCTCCCGGTTGTCTTTCCCTCTAACTACGACCTATATAAATTATCCATAATTCCCAACAAAGATAACAAAGTTTTAATCCCCTCCTATCCCTTCCTAGCAATTCATGACAAGGATTTTATGTACATAGAGGCAGAATGCCCGAAGTCTAGCCAATACTATCTCTGCGAGGACAACAATAATCATCACTACAAAAGTCAAGGCGACTGCATCTATCGACTGATAACTACGCAGCAAATCGACCAATCCTGTCAATTCACTACCGCCCAACTCAAGACGGAAGCTGTGGAGTATCTCGACGACCGTCACTACGTAGCAAGTTTTCCCGTGCCTACAAAGATTCGCTTATCCTGCTCTGAGACTCAATATAACACAGTACGAGGAAGCTACCTAATCAGTATCCCGAAAGGATGTACAGCACAAACTCCGAAGTCAAATCTAACCTACTTTAGGATCTCACATTTTTAAATGACAGCAATTGTTATAGGTATCCAATAAAGCAAAGAAATAGAGTTTAATACTTGTTCATAATGTTATTTTGTTCCTATAAATACATATTTGGATTTTGCATAGAACTTGGCACTCATTTAGATCTCCATTCTTTTTGTGTATTGAACTTGGCTTTCCTTTTTTACATTTATGTTTTTGGTGGGATTAAGAAATTACATGAAACATTTATTAAATATTGCATCAGCCTGTGCGACAATTGCGAAACTGCCAGATCAGCTCAACGTGACGCACATCGCGACCGGACGACGGCATCGGTTTCCAGAATGGACTGCACTTTTGTTTCTAATATCGATCAACAGTCACATATTTTAGTATAAGAATTTATTGTAATGTTTAGTCCGAGGTAATATGCTGATCCGCAGATTTGCACGTTGTACGACGCAAGTCAAAATAACACTTTTCAGAGCATACTGCCAGTCTTTTTACACGTGCAGTCTGTGGGTCAGGTACACGCTGAGGGCATACAACGCCCTGCGTGTCCAGTATAACAATATATTCAGGATGCTGTTGGGCCTTCCACGCTTTTGTAGCGCTTCCGGGATGTTTACCGAAGCGGGGGTGGATGGCTTTCATGCCATATTACGGAAAAGGTGCGCCTCTATTCTCAGTAAAGTTCGTGCAAGCTCCCACAGCATCCTGAGTGTATTTTGTGGTAGGTGGGACAGCCCCATGTTGGCTCACTGGATACGGTTGCACACGTAGGTGTCAGTCGTTTAAATATTTGTTTGTATATTAATTATAGTATGCCTTTTACTAACATTAGGTTAAGACTATTACTAACAAAATATGGATCTAAATGATATCTGAAATAAATTAAATTATTATTATTATTTATTAAATTAGTTGCAAATAGTTTTGGTTTTTTTTGCAACTTGCCTGCCGGAAAGACATAATTAGTTGTCCCGGAATATTATTATCATTATTATATTATTATTATTATTATTGCGGCGCGACTCCAGTAGCTGCACTCTCGGCATGTATTTTATCTTTTGGCGCACGTACTCAGCGATGTCCTCCGCCTTGGTGGTGTAGTGTAGGCGAGAGATGTACACCGGAGTATTCGGTTTCGCTGCACGTATCTTCACACTAGGCTCCACAGGGGCCGTGCCGCAGCGGTTCTTGACTGACCGATGACGACGCTTCCTCCTCTAGACCATGACGAAACCATCATCGACGGTACTCTTCGGAGCCACTTCAGGCACAGACTTCCTAGCGGGAGCAGCAGGTGGTCTTGCTACTACGCTTGCGAAATCCCGTCGATGCGATTTCGCTTGAGTTGCAGGCACGTGCAGCGGGTCAGTGACACGAGCGGCGCGTGCGGCAGCGGGATCGCGGGGCGCGCAAGGAGTGTTTTCTGCGCACTCAGCATTTGTCGGCGACGGCGATTTCAACACGGCGGACGCGAAACTTGACCCCAATATATCGAGGCATGCACCGCGACGCATGTTGACGTTAGATGCTGTTAATCCTAAAGAACGGATGAAGGACTGACTTCTGTAACATAGGTCTCACCTAGCTCGGGAGTCTGGGTTTCAAACTAAAATGTATAAACCTTTTTTTTATGTCAATAAAACATTTATTATTATTATGCACTTGGTGGTGACCCAGTTTTCGACACGATTTTGCGCAATTCTATGACTTCCTCCGTCCTCGCTGAAGTTTGTTGCACAGATCTGGATCGCAGACACCTCGTCCATTACGTCCAGCTTCTGCTGCAGAAACGCCAGCAGTTCATTTGCCACAAGTTGTTGACTCATGGCGATTCTAATAATTTAATTGCAATGTACGTAACTATAACATAAAGGCTGTCATGTTTATACCGTGCACTTTGTACTAAGGCACGTCTGCATCCGATGCGCGCAGCAATCGAACTGGAAATTAGCTAGTTTCCCACACTTAGTGTTAAAGACGTTGCGAAAAATTGAATGTAGACCGTATACTGTTAGTTGTTGTAATCGTTTTAAAGAGAGGGTTGTTTCTAAAATAAAACCATCAATTTTAGAATTTGAAAATCCTAACGACATCTATGGAACTCTCTTTGACGTTGTTAAAAACAAATTTCAAAAATCTTTTATAACTAAAACCATAAAATGTTCAGAATACCATAGCTCCATTTAACCAATGGGCCACGGCTGGTATATATAAAAGTAGAGCGAGACTGTATGAGTTATATGGAATGAAAAAATATAAATTTGATGAGTCATTTTTGAATTATGTTAGACTTTACTCTAAAACTTTTAAACGAGTTTGTAACATGGCCAAGGCTAAATTTATTAGTGATAAAATAAAGCAATCGAAAAACAAAATTAAAACGACCTGGTCAATTATTTATAACGAAACGGGTAAATGTACCAAACGCGATAACCAATTAGATATAGTTGATAACAATAAATTAATTAGCAAAGCAGTAGACGTAGCTCAGATTTTTAATGACTTTTTTGCTAACATTCCGATAGCCACAACTTGCTCCTTACACTCATCCACGGTTGCTGCGGAAAACCTAATGCTAACTTGCGCCCCAAAATGTCACTCAATTTTTACCTTTCACCATGTCACCTCACGGGATGTTATTACTACATTCAAATCACTCAATTAAAAAAATACTGGCGATTTTTGGGGTATTTCTGTGAAGTTATTAAATATTATCATAGATGATGTTGCTCCTTATCTTGTTACTTTTAACAAGTGTGTCGATTTGGGAATATTCCCAGACCTCATGAAGTACAGTAAAGTTATACCATTATTTAAATCCGGTGTTAAAAGTGAAGTGAGTAATTTTAGACCCATATCAATATTACCCGCGTTTAGTAAAATCTTTGAAAAGTTAATATTACAGCAATTATTAAGTTTTTTAATGTAAATAAGCTGCTCCACAATGAGCAGTATGGTTTTACAAAGGGTCGCTAAACAACTGATGCCGTGTAGCTTTATTAAAACACGTCTATAGCGCCTGGGAAAATTCACAAAATGCCATAGGCGTTTTTTGTGACCTTTTTTAGGGCATTTGATTGCGTTCATCACGACACACTACTCGCTAAACTTAAATATTACGGTATACAGGATATAGCCCTTAACTTAATGGATTCTTATTTAAAGCAGCGCCTTCAATGTGTAGATGTTAATGGCGTAAAATCTAGGCCACTTCCTGTTAAATTAGGTGTGCCCCAGGGTTCTATACTGGGACCTTTTTTATTCCTGGTATATATAAATGACTTGCCGTTTTATTTAGAACGTATCTGCAATACTGTACTTTTCGCTGACGACACGTCACTCATATTTAAAGTGAATAGAAATAGTGATAGTTTTGATCACATTAACAGTGCACTTTTACAGGCAACAAATTGGTTTACTGTTAATAACTTAGTACTAAATGCTAAGAAAACGTTTGGCATTACAAATTTAATGCACTTCATTAAATTTGTAATGCCAAACGTTAAAAATCTAGGTCCAAATATAATTGTTAGTAATGAAGTGCTGGAGACTGTAGAATCGACCGTCTTTTTAGGTATTACAATAGATAGTAGACTTAAATGGGCAGCTCATATTTCGGGTACATATTTGAATATCGAAAATTAAAATATCTACGGTTAAAATATCAATGTTCAAAACATCGAAAATTTAAATATCGAATGACCATACAATCGAAAATTAAAATATCGAAAGTTTATAATGTCGAATTGTTAAATAACCTACGACCAATATATCTAAAATCGAATAATCTACAAAAGTGACATCGAAATACCTAAATATCGAAAGTACAAAGTATCGAACGTCCTAAATATCGAAGTACACTGTATCGAACGTCCTAAATATCGATATCTCATTATTATGTATATCACACGGTACTTTGCACAAGCATATGCCATGTATGCAGCAAGCATGCAACATGTAAACAAGCAAACTTGCAAAGTGCAACATGCAGGTTTTCTGTCACGGCTCCGGCGCTGCGGGCCTCCGGCGGTCCCACGCGTGCTAATCGTCGCAAACGACTTTCGCTCACCACCGCAGCTTCGGCTCACTGGCCGGCTTCACCGGCCAGCCTCAGCCGCGGCGGCTCGCTCGCAGCCGCTTGCTCCTCAGCCCGCGGGCCGCCTCGCCCCTCCGCGCCTACGCGACTCTAAATTACACTCTAGGGGTAGGGCAGACAAGACTACGTGGGGTCGGTTTTGCAGCGATTCGGTTCTGTCACTAACTTTTATAGCACAACATACTGAATTTTTAACCAACAATTTTATGTATACTAAATCATTTGCATGAAAATTTCTAATCCGTGTTCCGACATGATAATCGCTGAACCATGCGGTAAATGTCAGCAGTTGAAGACAGACTACCTAATGACTAATAACAATGTTTTAGCAGAGTGTGACAATTTTCAATCTACCTACTCTCTGTACTCTCATAATACCACATAATGAAAATTTATTCGATATTTTAACGAGTAGGTATTTTAAAAATAAATATAATGAACTTCGATGAATTGAACGTTGACATTTTGAACTTAGGTATAATGAGTATCGATATTTTTAATCATTAGATATTTTCATCACTCGGCATTTCAATTTTCGACTTTTTGAGCTTAGGTATAACAATTATCGATATTATGATAAACTCGATATTCACATTTTCGATGTTTTGAACGTCGATATTTTAACCATAGATATTTTAAATTTCGATATTCAAATATGTACCCCATATTTCATACCTTGCAAGCAAACTGAGTTCAGCAGCATATGCAGTTAGGAAAGTTAGGCAGCTAACGGACGTGGATACAGCTCGATTAGTGTACTTTAGTTACTTTCACAGCGTTATGTCCTATGGCATTCTGTTGTGGGGTAAGGCTGCAGATATTGAAACAATATTATTCTACAAAAACGAGCTGTTAGGTCTATTTACCAGCTAGGCGCTAAGGTCTTACTTAGGGAGCCCCCTAGTTAGGGAGTCCCGCTTAGTTAGGGAGCGTTTTAAGGAAATTGAGATTCTAACTGTTGCCTCACAATTTATTCTAGTCAATATATAGAATTTAAAATAAATTTAAATTCTTAATTATTGTTAATCTTATACAAATTATACACTTCTCATCAAAAAAATCGAAACACCTCGCAGTTTATGATTTGATAAGGATTATCAGAAAAATGTGTATATTTAGGAATAAATGTAAAATGTCATTTAATAGTGAGTAGTATGAGGTTTTTAAATCCTAATGTTAATGTTCTAAATTCAAATTAAGTCTTCATAGGTTTCGTATTTTGTATAATGAGTAATTTTTACCCTGTATGGAATATGAAGGAAATGGGTAAAACAACACGCGTAAATGAAAAAAAAATGTAAGAAACGTTTATTTAATAACTTGTATTCCCTCCGCGAGCTCTTATTACTGCTTCCATACGGTTCTTCATCGATCGGATGAGAGTCACGATCACATGTTGTGGTATATTATCCCATTCCTCTTGGATTGCATTTTGCAGCTGGCTAAGTGTTTCTGGGGCTGGATCTCTTGCTCGAATTCGTCTCTTTAATTCATCCCATAGATGTTCAATGGGATTCATGTCCGGGCTTCTTGCTGGCAATACCATAATGGAGATACCGACTTCGGTAAGATAATCTCGTACGACGCCCGCGGTGTGAGCTCTAGCATTGTCGTGCATGAATATGAAGTCGTTGCCAATAAAATGTGCATAGGGCATCACATGAGGTTCAAGACACTGTTCGATGTACCGATGAGAGTTTAGTGCAGGCAGCCGTGGCCCAGACACAAAGGCAAGTTCTGTCTTACCGTCGGCGCTGATTCCTCCCCAAACCGTCCACGAACCGCCACCATAGCTGACCTTTTCTTCAATGCAGCATTGTGCAAAGCGTTCTCCATCTCTTCTGTAGACCTTGTTCCTTCCGTCGTTACCATACAGCATAATTTTACACTCATCAGAAAACAGTACTTTGCTCCACTGAAGGTATGACCAAGTTAGGTGCTCGCGTGCAAAGTTAAGGCGCGCTCTTCGATGGTCTGCAGTTAATTTCGGCCCATTCGCTGGCTTATGCGGTGCCAATCCGCGTTCCTTCAACCTTCTTCTTATTGTAGAGTCACTTACAGCTACTCTTCGTACAACGCGAAGCTGCTGCTGCAGTTGAAAAGCGTTAAGGCGTCGATTTCGTAAAGAAGTTGTTACAATAAATCGATCATCTCGCTCAGAAGTGACCCGATTCCTGCCAGATCCTGAACGGCGCGTGAACGAACCAGTCTCCCGATAGCGTTTGTAGACTCTATGAACAGATGATAAGCTTAGATGCAATCTTGCAGCCACAACACGCTGACTAAGTCCAGAATCCAGCAATGCCACCACTTGGGCGGCTTCTGCGGGCGAAGTATCCATATGTTTTAGAAAAAAAAGTTTTTTCAGACGTCCCAAAGTCACAGTAAATGAAATAAGAAACAAAAAGTTTAAAGACAAGCGCTAATTTTTAGTTTTTAAACGAGAAACGTACTCCAACCCTAAATACACATTTGTCTCAAAACAGTGATTAATTTCATTTATAGGATAAACAAATGAAATTCTAATTTCGAATTTTGATTTTTTTCTTCTTACTGTAATGACCAAACTGCCAGCTACACAATAATGTTTTTTTTTTCATGGAATTAATTCTCTTTTGTAAAAAATTAGGACAAAAACAATAAAAACGAAAGTGTTTCGATTTTTTTGATGAGAAGTGTAGTTTAAGTAATTAGTTACATATAGTACTGTTATAAAAATTGTGCTAGTGAAAGCTTTTTCTACGAAATACCAGTAAAACAGTGAAAAAATCTACCGGCTGTCATCGTAACGGATCGGATTTGAAATCATCACTTAAACCAGATGAGTATTTTAAATAATATCAGTATTCTAATAATCAAATATAGGTTATTCTAGAGACTATTGTGCTGATTGCATATTATTTTATTCCCAAACAGATTTATTAAAGGTCCGTTTTGACAGACTGAACAAAGTACAAAATTATTTTTGCAAACTTAATTAACGTTCGACTGTTATGCTTATACAACATTAACTTCATTTATTTAATTGTTATTCCTCACCGTAGTTCAATATTGATACTCTCTCATAGTTAAGTAAGAAACCAAGAGTATTAAAATCCAGTACTTACATTGATTTACCCTCTTATGATTAATAATTTTAATAGTTAAGTGTGCATAATTTTTACATATATCTTATTAGAAAAACACCATATTAATACACAAATATCACATTTATTTTAGGTTATACAATCGTTTACTTAGAAATAGGGGCCGAAACGAATCTAAATAGCTATAGACGAATCTTATTACAATACCACAAAACTGTAAAGTTATTTTTAGGCAAAACTAGGAATATATTTACCAATTAAACTAAATCACTACTCAAATCAAGTTAACACAAATCAAAGCTTATTCTAGAGACAATTATTTAATCTAAGGTATAATAATATATTTTATATACATATAAAAGCAAAGACTACTGGCAAAGATAGTAAGGGATTCAAGTTCTATGTCTAACGACCGAGAACCAAGTGGCGGCGCGCCGAGTTGCCGCGCTGCAGCCACGATCGACCGCCTGCGTGGGGGATGATGTTAACTCCACAGCCGGCTAGATGGCGCTCGTTCCGCAAAGTTGCCAACACGGCCATTCTGCAAGGTGAATGTCCCAGGCGCCCCACGAGTCTAGGTAAAACACTGAAACAATAAAGATCAATAAGTGTTGATTTATTAAACCAACCAAACAAAGCAAGTACAGCATGGCCTTTTAAAACGTCAGCAAAGGTTAAGCCGATTACTGCCAGGTCACCCACACTTAAAGGGACTGTGCCACACTTAAGAGTCCAGGATGTTCCCAGAACTTACTGATTGGAGTCACTTGCATTTGAAGAGCATTGCGCTACACTTAAACGTACCAAGGTTTCTCCAAGCTTCGTCTAACTTAATCACATTGCTGTACGTTCTATTCCGGCAACAGTGTTTTAGATAGTCTCGAGCCAAACAAAAAGAGAAAAATAAAACTACTGATTGGAGTAAAACGTTACTGTTCTGACAAACAGAAGCTAATAGCTATTATTAAATTTTGAATTAAACATAGCATACAGCCTGGAGAGAGAAAGAGAGAACGGGTACAGCAGCGGCTATCAAACAAAGATTATAAAAGACATACCTCTGAAGTCACAACTTGCCAACACGGACCATTTGTTAATTACTCCAAACTCCAGTCGTTAATTTGAATCCAACACTTCATATTTTCGGCAGCTGCTACCCCATTGTACGGTTTACTGCTCCTTTCAGAACCCCTTAGGTCTGCTACTTCATATCTGTCATTACCCAGCACCTTCTTAACGCGGAACGGGCCTTTGAAGATGGGTAAGAGTTTTCTGCTGTGACCGTCGTTACCAAGTCGCCTTCATCATATATGTGAGCTTTCGTCCAAGTGTTGTCAAACCTCCGTTTTTGTGATATCGAACTGGCCTTAATATTTTTGTCCACCTTCGCACGCAACTTTGTTACGTTCACTACAGACTCGTTATCAAGCTCAGGCTCTAAAGTGTCATTATCGGCACGCAGTCGATACCCTAACAAAACCTCACTTGGAACGGCATTTATAGTCTTATGAATTGTACTATTTAAACCCTGCTGAACTACTTTAATATAATCATCCCATCTATCCTCTGTTGTGTTTGCCCCGATAGCTTTTAGCGATTCTAGTATGGTTTTATTAAACCGCTCTACTTGCCCATTTGAGCGAGGCATACCCGTTGCCACAATGTGCGAATGAATATTTTTATTAAGACAATATTCTTTGTATTCTTTGGAAGTAAAGCACGACCCTGAGTCGGAAATAATTCTATTTGGATTACCAAAAGTTTTCGTAATATTTTCTAGTACTTCTAGAAGATCAGAAACTTTTGTGGATTTTACTGAGCTTATAAATACAAATTTCGTGAATGCATCTACTACGACTAATATGTACTTATTTCCGTTTCTGGTTTGAACGAACGTTTGTGAAAAGGTCGCGCGTATTTTGGCAACGGGTATAATTTACCTTCCTTGGGACCAGCTTTATTCTTATAATAAATGCAATTTAAACAATTTTTGATATATTTTTTTACTATGTGACGCATACGAGAGAACCAGTATTTATTACCTATCTTTTCAACCGTTTTGTCTACAGAGAAATGGCCCATATCATCGTGGTTGTACTTTATTATTTGCCATATACACTTTTTAGGTACAAACCATCTACGACCCTGGGCTGTTCTTCTGTACACTTTTCCGCCTAAAAGCTCATACGAGTCAAAAACATTCTTATTATTATCTATTTCTCCGGATTCTAAAATAGATCTGAGTTTAGCGATATCAGGGTCTTGCACCTGTACAGATAGCAACCAATCAGCCTCGGTTATTAACAAAATTAATTCGCTTTCAGACTTCTCACCTGACGGAACAGGGTTTCGACTCAGGGCATCCACGTGTGCATACGTGATCCCTCTCTATGTTTTATTTCGTACACGAATTCTTGAGTCGAAAGAACCCACCTAGCGATCCTGGGAATAATATTCCTTTTAGTTAACGCATACCTAACAGCGCTACAGTCTGTCACAACGGTAAAAGGTGATCTAATCAAATAAAGGCGAAACTTCTGAAATGAGCTTACAATTGCTAGGAGCTCCAGCTCAAAGGAGTGGTATTTCTTTTCGTCCTGTGTAGTCTGGCGACTGTAGTAGTGCACAGGCTTTTCATGTCCATCTACAACTTGAGCAAGAATACCCGCTAAACCATCGCGATTTGCATCTGTATACAGGATAGTTTCTTTATTTGGGTCGTAAATAGATAACACACTGTCGGATGTGAGTTTGGCTTTAAGAACTTGAAACGCCTGGTCGTGAATCGTATCCCAATACCAAGAAGCGTCTTTTCTTAATAATTTGGTAAGAGGGGCAGAAATTATAGCACAATTCATTATAAATTTGCGAAAATAATTAATTAATCCCAAAAACTGTCGCAACTGATGTACAGTTCTTGGCACGAAGAATCTTTTAACGGCTTCCACTTTGGCTTCATTTGGCATAACACAATTTTGTTTTATTTTGTAACCGAGGAACTCCATTTCCTTTTTAAAGAAGTGACATTTTTTTAGATTTAAAGTTAGCCCACTTGTTTTAAATATTTTTAAAACCTTTTCTAAGAGCTTCAAGTTTTCTTCAATAGTTTCCGTTACTAAATACACGTCATCTAAATATAAAATAACATTCTCAAACCTTAAACTACCTAATACTTTATTCATCATCTGCTGAAAACAAGATGGTGCATTAGCCAAACCAAATGGGAGCCGTAAAAATTCATAATGGCCATCTTCGGTAATAAATGCAGTTTTATCTATAGACTGTGGACTCATTATAATCTGATAATACCCGCTCTTTAAATCTAGACTAGTAAAGTATTTGTAACCCTGTAATCTATCAACGAGATCCTCGATTCTCGGCATTGGGTACTTGTCCTTAACTGTAACTTTATTCAGTGCGCGGTAGTCAATACAGAGCCTTTTCTCGCCATTCTTTTTACTAACAAGCAAAGCGGGACTTGCGTAAGGCGAATTACTCTCGCGAATTATGTGATTATCTAATAGTTCCTGCACCATATCGCGAATAGTTTTTCTATCTGAGTGTGAAGCTCGAAAAGGTCTGCACTGCACCGGTCTAGGATCTGTTACTCTAATTATCATCTCGTGGTTATCTACTTTGCCTAACTCCTTTATATCTGACGCAATACATTGATTATATTGTTTAAGCAAACAAATTAATTCCGCTAAGTGAGTATCGGCATCAATTTTCGTCTCATCAATAACGTTACAGAATTCATTGATCGATTAAGCATACTCAAATGTAAATGAATTACCGATACGTGTGGGGGAGCGTGTAAATAGCTTCCCCTGATAGGGTGGTGTTTTTAAGAACTACCAATATGGCGGTGAATACAAATTTGAAAATTGAAAACCTGTTAACCGATTCCGAATCAGACACCAATACCGATCACAATTATTGCAGCAAATGCCCACGTACCTTATGAATCCAGGGACCACACTTAGAACCTGGGTGCGGAGAAGATGCCTCGTTCAAGGGTGCGTCGTTGCGTTGTGGGCTGCCGGCCGGCGAGCTAAATCTTGATTCATCCACCGGTGGCCAAGTGAAAACTCGTAAAATCAACACTGCACTATAAGTTCTTCAAGTCTCACGGCAGGAAGTCCATTTAATTCACGAGAATCATGAGAATTTCAACATATGCGGAATATTTAAAGCGGGGCGATGTACACTCGACGCAATGCGAATGGCGGCGGAACGAACTATCTATCTGTCACAGCTGAAGGCGCCCTCTATTGGTCATTCGCGTGAGTCTCCCGAAAACACTCGATACGTAACCAATGGGCGCTGCGATGACAGGTAATGGCGGTCGGAATCTTCAACAGGAATTCAATTATATTACTATTTTTTTATAAAAATAAGGAAAAATAATGTTCTTAAGTGCGGGAAAAATAACTAATCTATTTTATATATTATTTAACAAATATCTATTTGTGAGAAAAGGCATTGACGCTTCACCAACGTGAATAAATCAAATCACTACGTTCAGTTATATTACGACCGATGAGTATATCGCAACCTAATAACTCATCAATAACGTAAAAATCTACACCAGACAAGACAACGCGATCAATTTAGAGCTCTGTTTAGAAAAATCTTGTAACAAAACAGGCGAAGGGAGTACACTAGTTTCAAGGGAATATTGTTCCACCACAGATTCGGAAATTAGGGAACAACTACTTCTTGTATCAATAAAAGCTTCATAGATCTGGTTATTAATGCAAACGGTTTTTAAAAATTTGTTTCGTGGATCGGGGGTAGAAATGAATTTTGTTTCTTCGATATTTAGTTTAATTTCATCCGCGCTTTTCTTTCGACATACAGCCTCAATGTGACCCCTTCTCCTACAATAATTGCATTTGTTTTGTTCGCACTGATTTCGTTTGTGATTTCCGCCGCATGTGTAACATTTTATAGGTTTCCGAATCTGTGACGTACCGGCTTGATTATTATCATGTGTATTTACCGTGTTCGCGTTACTATTAGTAGAGGTAATACTTGTGGATGACTGGGAGTTGCTTGTTTGGTCTACAGGTTTTTGGTTATCTCGCGTACTACACAAGCTGCCCTTCTTCGAGGTTTTGCTTTTATAGGTACGACCGTGCAAATAACTAGCTAAATCATGACAGGATTTAAAATTACTTGCCTCAATAGACGCTCCTATATTACTATCGCCTATGCTCCCGACAATTACAGATATAACGTCTTGCTCACTAAAGTTTAGAGATAACCTGTCTATTTTACACTTAATATCGAAATAAAACTCGTACAGCGATTGATTTTCTGAGGGTTTCTTATTTACTATATCTTTTAATAGCTCATACATATTACGACGTATTTTAAAACTATCAGCTAAGCGTCGATTCCAATCACTCCAGTTCCAAGTGGGCCACTGACTATCGGTACGTAACAATGAGTCATACCAGACTTTGCCCGAACCTTTCAACTTGTTTAGTGCCTGATAACGTGTAGTCTCATCGGACCAGTCGAAAGTTGCAGCATAGGACTGTATAATACTAAGCCATGCATTGATATCATCTTTCAAGGGGTCGAACTCGGGTATAATATTATTAAGTGTACTCACATCTTTGGTATTTTTTTGACGTGATACCTTTGTCTTTCTTTTGGGCGGAGGCGACGGAGTCCTGGAGCTTGAGCTAGTAGAACTGCTGCTCGATGACGATCGTGGTCGCCTGCGTCCGCGTTTGCCCATGACACGTGGATGTATACTCACTTCTGATATTAGAAAAACACCATATTAATACACAAATATCACATTTATTTTAGGTTATACAATCGTTTACTTAGAAATAGGGGCCGAAACGAATCTAAATAGCTATAGACGAATCTTATTACAATACCACAAAACTGTAAAGTTATTTTTAGGCAAAACTAGGAATATATTTACCAATTAAACTAAATCACTACTCAAATCACGGGACGGTCAACGCAGGACGCAGTCATTGCACTGACATCTGAAATCACTGACAAGGTGGACAAGGGTTACAAATGCGTTACGGTGTTCCTAGACCTGAAGAAGGCTTTTGACACCGTTTCTGTCCCCATCCTTGTGCAGAGACTTGAGGACATAGGGATAAGAGGTAAGGCCCTCTCCCTCTTCGATAGTTACCTCCGAGGTAGGAGACAGCAGGTCAAAATAGGTAACTCGCATAGTGAGGAGGAAAATATTGTGTTTGGTGTTCCGCAGGGATCTGTTCTTGGCCCACCACTGTTTCTGGTCTATATTAATGAACTCTGCAATCTACGAAACAGTGGGGGCAAAATCTTTTCCTACGCGGACGACACGGCGATTGTATACTTTGGAGACACGTGGGAAGCTGCGTCCAAAAATGCTGAGCAAGGATTAGTTGCCATAGACAGGTGGCTCAAAGCCAATCTACTAACACTTAGTGTTCCTAAAACAAATTACATTTGTTTTTCTCCTAGTATAAAATCCAAACCAGGACTTAACTTTAAAATTCAAATTCACACGTGTGCTGACCCCTTGAACCAAAATTGTAATTGTCAAGCCATTTTTAAAATTTAAAAAAATAAATTTTAATGACTGGAGAGATAATGATGGGAGTAATAGTTGACGAGTGCTTAACTTGGCATTCGCATATTGAAATTGTCACGTCACGGGTGCGGAAATTTATATGGATTTTTAAGAATTTAAGATATGTGATGCCTCCGAGGACACTAAACAGCATTTACATTGCGCTCACACAATCAGTTATTACATACTGTTTACCAGTCTGGGGGGGAGCCACGAAAACTAAATTCCTTGAGTTCTGAGGTTTACGCGAATGTTAGACATTGAAATAAAACTACTTTTACGGATTTTATCGCGGTTTGTATTTGGATTTTAGTTCCCGACGTTTCGACACCTTTGCAGGTATCATGGTCACGGGCAGACTGCCCGTGACCATGATATTTATTATTTCAATAAATTCCTTGAGTTAGAAAGAGCCCAAAGGTCACTTATAAAAGTTATGTATTATAAACCATACAGATACCCCACAGTCGATCTATATAGAATCAGTAGCTTACTTTCAGTAAGAAAACTATATTTTTTAATAACGACCCTATATTTACAAAAATCTATTCCATTTAACCAAGACAGTCAGGAGAAAAGACGAAAGGATATAGTGGCTTACTCCCCAAGGGTCCGAACCGATTTAGCAAGACGTCAGTATGCAACCCAATCAGCATACATATATAATAAAATAAATGCAAAATTAAAGTTCCACCAGGAAATCTCACACGTCAGCAAAAAGATAATAACCAAATGGCTAAAAACCTTAACATACGAAGAAACTGAACAAGTCTTAGCTAGACTTGCTTAGACAATTTCTTTTTATTGCTGCCATATCAATAACGTAGTACTCATCGAGTTTAATATCCTATAAATCGCGCTTCTAACACATCGGCACTTCAAAGACTCCAAAGAATACATACATACATACATACATACATACACACACCCCCACATACACCCACGTACACCCCCTCACACACAACATCACATACCTACACTGTTTAAAATAAGACTCACATAATTATAGTTTCACTTTGACATAAAAGTACATTTACACAAAGAGCTGTTAAATTAGTTAATAAGTCATTTACCTTTTATTCCTAAATTTTAATGTTATTTTATTTCCATTTTTAGACACCCTTTGTAAAAAATCGTCTCTATTTTGTAATAACTAAGGGAAAGAGCGGGATAGCCCCAACACAAGTATTATCAATTACTTACTGGGGATGTCCCATTTATAATCCATGTAACTGTTTTGAGACAAATAAAACATTTTTTTTTTTTTTTTCATTTTTTTTTTTAAATCAAGTTAACACAAATCAAAGCTTATTCTAGAGACAATTATTTAATCTAAGGTATAAAAATATATTTTATATACATATAAAAGCAAAGACTACTGGCAAAGATAGTAAGGGATTCAAGTTCTATGTCTAACGACCGAGAACCAAGTGGCGGCGCGCCGAGTTGTCGCGCTGCAGCCACGATCGACCGCCTGCGTGGGGGATGATGTTAACTCCACAGCCGGCTAGATGGCGCTCGTTCCGCAAAGTTGCCAACAATCTACTGCTTTTCATTAATTTCTATTTAACTGTTATAGTAATTGGTAAATTATTTCAATCTTATCCATTTAGTTCTTCTTTTCCCAACTAATCTTAACTGTCACTCCCATTTCTCTTAAGTTCTTCCCTTAGACTTAACTCCCTTTTAATAACTTTCAGGAGCATCTGAAGTCTGCTAATCAATATGCAGACCCGCAGAGCTGCATCCATGGAGGAGAAACTGAGGGCTACGCTGAAGGAGTTGGAGTCGGCCAAGAACCTTTGTGATGCGCTGCTAAGGGAAAGAGATGATAGTGAATTAGAAGTGAAGAATATTATTGATAAGAACACTAGCTTAAAGATTGAGCTATCAGAATTGCATGTTTCTCACACAGAGATCCTTAATAAACATTGTAACCTCCGTCAAATAGTTTCAGAGGTCTAACAGTGTATAGGCACTCATGAGCAGGCCTTAAATCGGATATCAGAACTTGAATTTGAATTAAGTGAGGCACATAAGACCATTACCTCACTCAAAGTTCAGGAGCAGGCTGCGACCACCTGTAGTCTTTATAATGAGTTGGTTAGTGGATCTGCGTTTGTTAGTGATAGGAATACTGTTACTATTGACTTGACAGGAGATGATTCTAGAGCTGTATATCCCATTTTTAATAGTCATAATAAACTTAAAAAATATATTAAATTAAATAAAACTATCAGAAAGTATAAAAAATGTCAAAGATTTCAGAATATTAATAAGGTAAATAATTCTCTTAGAAAAAACATCTATATTTAACAAGTCAGCTGCAGGACTTGAATAGGGAATTAATTCAGGGTAGGTTAAAGTATGATCAGGATACAGCTTTACTTCAGGAGCAGCTTGAATCGGGGGAAAATACTCTGAAGGATATTTTTAACAAATATCAAACGTCCCAGAAAGATCTTAGTGAACGCATGGTGGAGGCCGGTGAGTTAGTTGACTTAGTCAGGTACAATGCAGAAAGATACGGGTCCCTGACCAACAATCTGTGCTGTACCTGTTCTTGCTTGCCACCTCCTGCCAATACTCAGAGTGTTGAACCTCTGCTTCCTGTGCTTCCTGGACCTGTTTTAGAATCTAATACTTTGCAAAGTTCAAATACATGTGTAGTAAATAAAATAGGTACATATATCTATTCAGATAAACTAGGTCAAGGTTTTGGTAGTTTAGTAGTATATGATTGGGCATTCTGGACCACTTTTCGCTCGGCGAAACAAGTTCGCCATCGCGGTGGTCCAGAATACCCAATCATAAACGGTCGACTCGGTTAATGTTAGTTACGCAAAATACATAGTGGTAGTGGTATGGTTTATAAATATTAATCTAAAATAATATTCGTCATTGTTAATCGAACTGTTTCACACAATTATCATGAAATTTGTAAAACAACCACAATCGTTGAATGTTAACATAATATGTGATGAATTTAGTAAAACTGATTTTCGTCATAGTGAATTATTACCTAATTCAGTACGCTGTATAATTTGCGGACCGTCAAATTGCGGAAAAACAAATTTACTCATTAGTCTTCTTATACACAAAATGGTTTAAGATTTCGAAATGTTTATATTTATTCAAAAACCCTGTACCAACGCAAGTACATATTTTTAGAAAAAGTTTTGCAACGAGTACCGGGTATTTCGTTTTGGAAATATCAGGAAAATGAAGAAATTTCAAGAGTTCAGGACGCAAAACCCGACTCTGTGATTATATTTGATGACGTCGCATGTGAGAATCAAAACAAGAGAATAAAAACAATATGCGTAATTACTTTGCAATGGGAAGACACAAGTACATCGATTGTTTTTATTTAAATCAAACGTATAGTAAAATTCCCAAACAATTAATAAGAGACAACGCGAACTTAATCATACTTTTTAAGTAAGATGAAATTAATTTGAAGCATATTTACTAAGAACATGTCAACACTGATATGTCATGGATTGAATTTCGTGAAATGTGTTCAAAAATATGGAACGATCCCTTCAGTTTTGTCGTCATTAATAAGGATTGCTCTAAAAATAAAGGTTGTTATAGAAATAAATTTGACACCTTTGTTGTGTTTGATTAAATCATTGTTATTTAAATCCGTTACCCTATCTTTTCTAATTATTCTACTTAGGATACTTAATCAATCACTATCTATTTCATCAATATGGAAAAATCTTTGAAAAGACAAATCGTTGAAGCGACAGAAGCCGTGAAGAAAAAAGTACGAAAAATGAAGGATATTGAAATAAATAATAAAGAGGCGCTGGAATCAGTTTTCAAGCCTGTAACAGAACCCTTAAACTTAATTGCTAATATTAGTAAACAATCTGCTCCACAAGATATCGAAGATGAAGAAATTGAACTTCCCTTTATAGATAAAACTTTGCAGAAAGAAGTTTTCAGTGACAAAGAGAGCAAAGATACAGACGATTATGATTCTGAGGTCGACAGTGACTCTTCTTATAAATCACTAGGTGAAAAGAAACAAGATTGCAACACAACATCCTGGTCAGTTTCCCCAGAAGCGTTAGCAGATATTCCATTTGGTGTCAGATACGATCGTGGAAAGTTGATGTTGGGTTCTGCTCATATAATTGTCAATGACGAATACATCATAGTAGCAGATCGCAAGTATCGAACTACGCCTGGATTAAAACAGTTGCTACTGAAAAAGAATATAGATTTGAGTTTGGTTACAGAGAGTGATATGCAACATTATAAATCAATGCTACTGGATACTAATGCACATCGTCGAGATAATGGGGGTCGAAATAAAAATTCGACGGGCCTGTTGGTCTAGTGGTTAGTGACCCTGACTGCTATACCGGAGGTCGTGGGTTCGATTCCCACCCAGGACAAATGTTTGTGTGATGAGCACGATCATTTGTTCTGGTTGTCTGGGTGTAATTAATCTATAATATGTATGTATTTAGAAATATATAAGTAAGTTTATCAGTTGTCTGGTTACCATAACACAAGCTCTGCTTAGCTTGGGATTAGATAACCGTGTGTGAGTTGTCCCGGAATATTATTATTATTATATAATGATCCAAGTAAACCGATAAAAAGTAATAAGGGTCTAAAATATTTACAAATTATTAAACCGCTTTTTATTCAATCCAAAGGGAAAGGACTACCTTTAACAAAAATGTGGAAGAAGAATGTAAATTTTATATATTGGGATGATCCTAATGAATTGGTAGAACGACTAAAATTGCTAATTGCATCTCAAGATGCTGGTAACACAGGGGTTAACAACGAAATTATATCTATAATAGAGGAATTGTGTAAAAGTAATATAATAAATACATAAATCGTTTGTGTTTCATTTTACTGTCAACCTTTCAAAACAATACACCTTAAAGATGAATGTAGACAAATTCGGTCATTTTATTCACAAGAGATTGCGTTTAGAAAGCGGGGACTTTGATTTGAAAGCATCAAGACTGAGGGGGATCCGATCTCCCGTAGTTGGAGACGATGCCGTGAACAAGGATTACGTAGATCGATTAAGTGCTAATACGATACATGAATTAAATAAACTACTTGGTGCATTACGTTCTCAGCTCACGTTAGATGCACAAAAGACAGTTCAAGCTACTTTAAAAGCAAAGATACCCGAGGTTTTAAATCATTTGGAAGAAAAGTTTTATACTAAAGCAGATGTTAATAAATTGCTTAAAAAACTATTAATTATGTCAAAACAGCAAATTGTGAATGAAATACACAAAACTGCACGAAGAAATTTCCTTCGACGTTCCGTTGTTCTAAAAAGTATTGACTACTTGTGGCAAGCTGATCTGATGGATATGCAAAACCTAAGAAAATATAACAAGGGCTATAATTATATTTTAATAGTGATCGATTGTTTCTCAAAATATGCATGGACGCAGCCGCTAAAATCAAAAAATAAACTTGATGTCGCTCATGCATTTGAAAGAATATTACTTAACACTCATCGAATACCTAATAATTTACAAACTGATATGGGAACAGAGTTTTATAATAACACATTTCAAGGGCTTATAAAAACAAATAAAATTAACCATTACTCCTCGTTTTCTACCAAAAAAGCATCGATTGTTGAGCGACTAATTAAAACCATAAAAAATAAATTGTACAAATATTTTAGCCTTAATGGAAACTATAAGTGGCTGGGTAAACCATTAGAAGTTATACTGAAATCGTATAACCACACAAAACATCGAACTACTCAATTTAAACCAATCGATGTAAACAAGTCTAATGAACAAGTAATAAAAGAAAATATTTTGAAAACACATAAACATGTATCGATTCCATGTAAACCTAAGTTTAAAATTGGTGATTATGTCCGTATCAGCAGATAAAAACACAATTTTGAGAAAGGTTATACTCCTAATTGGTCAACAGAACTTTTTACTGTAAAGAAGATAAATAATACAACACCAGTGACATATCATATACAAGATCAACGTAAGCAAGCTATATTAGGAACCTTTTATTAACAAGAACTTCAAAAATCGAACTATCCTGGTGTTTATTTGATAGAGAAAGTTTTAAAAAAGAAAGGAACAAAACTTTATGTGAAATGGTTGGGTCTTAGCAATACTGAAAATAGTTGGATTGACAAAGCTGCATTAGTGGAGTGAGTTATATAAGTATATAATCATTTGTTTTTTAATATTTTTTCATTGCGCTTTGTTCAATGCAAGGTGGTGGACTAGTTAATAGTATAATAGAAAATTTACCGTTCGAGCTTCATTTGCCTGGATATAATTATTGCGGACCCGGAACAAAACTCCAAAAACGTTTATTACGCGGTGACCGAGGTATTAATAAGTTGGATGAAGCTTGTATGCACCACGACATTGCATACGCTAACCACACGGACTTATCACATCGTCACAAAGCTGATTTACAACTAATGAATATGGCAAAACAAAGACTTAAATCAAAGGATGCTCGGAAAGGTGAAAAACTTAGCTCATGGCTAGTGAGCAAAGTTATGAAAGCCAAACTAAAGTCTGGTGCCGGAATTAAAACGTTTCAAAATTTTGTATCAAAAATTAAGAGAATTAAACACAAAGACAGTAAAGCGTTAATTAATGCTGCTTACTTAGCAGCAAAAAAGATATTTCCAAAAATTCAGAAAATTCGGGTACCGCGAATCATACCCATACCAAAGACTGGAGGTATTTTGCCTTTAATTCCATTTTTTGCTGGCTTATCAGCTTTAGGCACTTTGGCTGGTGGTGCAGCGGGTATTGCAAAAACCGTTAATGATTACAAAGCAGCTCAACAAAATTTGCGAGAAACAGAACGTCATAATAAGACTATGGAGGCTTTAGCGTTTATTTTTGATACAAAATTTTGAAACGTTTTAATTCCGGCACCAGACTTTAGTTTGGCTTTCATAACTTTGCTCACTAGCCATGAGCTAAGTTTTTCACCTTTCCGAGCATCCTTTGATTTAAGTCTTTGTTTTGCCATATTCATTAGTTGTAAATCAGCTTTGTGACGATGTGATAAGTCCGTGTGGTTAGCGTATGCAATGTCGTGGTGCATACAAGCTTCATCCAACTTATTAATACCTCGGTCACCGCGTAATAAACGTTTTTGGAGTTTTGTTCCGGGTCCGCAATAATTATATCCAGGCAAATGAAGCTCGAACGGTAAATTTTCTATTATACTATTAACTAGTCCACCACCTTGCATTGTACAAAGCGCAATGAAAAAATATTAAAAAACAAATGATTATATACTTATATAAGGTGCTATAAAAATATCTGCCACGGCTTTAATGGGAGGTAGTATTGTGTTATAGATTACAATAGTGAAGAACTTTCGTACCCCGGAACAGTTAATCAAATTTGAGAAAATAATATAGTTACATTAACATTGACTCTATGCTGCGTAACGTGGTTCACAAATTACGCGCAATGTGACGCTTCGTCAATGAAAACAACTGCTATCTCTTTCCATCTTTTCTGTGAATGAAAACTGTAATCAGCTGACTAGTTCGTTACTACATTATCTACTAGGTACAAATACGCAATAATACGCAGGCATACAAGTGTTTTAAAAGTGTAACTACTTACCAGTTACCGCATTCTTCAAAAAAACTGACGTAGGTAAATAAGATGATAAACTTCCCATCACACTTGAAACAGGCTTTGGACTGTCAAGTTAGTGTAAGAATCGCATTTATTTTTCTTATTATTTATAAACAGTAGGTACTTAGATTAATATCGAATAACGATAAATCACAGTAACTTGGCGTGTTTAAAAGTTAATCATTTTATTTACAACAATTGCACCGTATTTACAGTTATTTACACACTCCCTACCTACTTATCTACAAAACTGTTGCACAAGTCCGCCTTCGCGTTGTACACAGATGAAGGCACGCTTGCATACATGTCTCTTCACTTTATTTAATGTGTCCGTTTCACTTTTCACTTGCCTAAATGCGCGTTTGATGCGCCTTTTTAGTTCTACCACACTTCTAATATCATGTCCGGTTTGGCCGTACACAAGGTCTTTCACACGACCCCACAAAAAAAAGTCTAGAGGGGTTAAATCCGGCGAGCGAGGAGGCCACGGCACCGGCCCTCCTCGGCCTATCCACCTATCACTGCCGTACCACACACCGTTTAAATATTCGCGTACGCTGGTTGCGAAATGAGGTGGTGCTCCATCATGTTGAAAGCGCAGCCCTCTTATCTCTTCAAGAGAAATACGTTCCAACATTCTTCTCACACGGGTTCGCAGTAAGCGCAGATACGTGTCTCCGTTCAGTCTGTCCAAGAACACTGGACCTAGGATTCTGTTGCCGAGTATCCCGGCCCACAAATTAACACTAAACCTAGTCTGAAAGTGGTCAGGCCGCACTACACGAGGATTCGCGTCAGTCCAATAATGCGCATTGTGTATGTTGAACATACCAACCCGTGTGAATGTGGACTCGTCAGTCCACAGAATGTTACGGCGTTCTTCTCGCATCCAATTACAGAACGCGAGGCGAGCCGCGTAGTCATTTTGATGCAATTCTTGCACTCTTGTGAAGTGGTAAGGATGGAGCCCTTCACGATTTAAAAGTCGCCACACGTAGTTGTCGCTCACGTCGAAGACTCGAGCAGCATCCCTGGTGCTCGCAAGAGGATGACGCCGGAAGAAGTTTAACACTTCCTCTTCGAGTTCGGCCGAGTATGAAGGCCTGCCTGCATCAACCGGAGGCGGGTCAAAGCGGCCGTGTTCTCTAAACCTGTACACGGCCTCCAGAATGGTATGATGACTCACTCGCACACCAAACCTCTGCTGGTATAAGTTTACCGCGTGCGCAGTGACGGAGTTACACTCGCGGTAGCACAATACCATTTCAAGATATTCTTGATTGGAATACCGACGTCTGGGAGGCATTTTTAATAATAGCGCGCGCGATATTCCTGACGTTAACCGGTAGAACTAACTTCCGAACGCGCGGCCGGGGGGCGACTGGCGACCGGGCCACATGAGTAGATAAACGGAACAGAGGCAAAGCTTCCTAAGAACGTGCAAAATTGTTACCTATTTTGTTAGGGTTGTCACAATAGGTGAAGACAAATCAAACAAAACGTTTTTTAAATAGTTTTAATAGTCAGTATGATATAATAGTTTACAAATTACTTACTCTAAGAATTTTCTTTTTATAATTTTTGTTTTTTTTAAATAAAAAATACCTACCGTGTTGTACAAATTACTCTCTTCTGATTATAAAAAGGATCATACAATAAAATAAAGGTACTTGCTTGAAAAAGTAATAACCAAATATTTACTTACCTATTGTACTCCTTGGGAAAGTTAAAGTATGATATATTTTTGTTTTCTCTATTATTATTCATACACACGGTACAATAAACAACCATTATTATTAATATAATACCACGTTTTTACAACTAAACTTATAAAAACTTAAACTTGCAACCAACAAAACAAACAGCGTGCGTCGGACTGACCCTTAGATTGTACACTGGCTGTGCCAGCGTAAACTGGTTTTTTCCAGTCTCGCCGCGTATGCGACAAGCGGCCAGTGGTCACGCACACATGCCCCGCGCGCTTGTAGTAGTGAAACCGATTTGCGCGGTTGTTCGAAGCTTTCCCTCTGTTCCGTTTATCTACTCATGTGACCGGGCGGTCGGTTGGCCTAGTGTTAGCTTAGGGGGGGTGCCTGGCAGAAAACCTCCTCGTGTGCTCAGTGGCTGCTTGTCCGTTTGGTGTCTTGGGGACGAGCAGGTGCTGGGCCGGTGCACCCTGGGTGCGGGCAACGGTCTCCTCGCGAGGGGTCATTGTTGTCCGTAGCTAATTTCTGCCGGAGCGGAGGAGTCGCTCCCGAGGGCTCCCTATCTGCGCTCTGCAGCTGCAGAGTGCACGAATAGGGAGCGAGATGGGGTAGACCTCGGGCCGTTTTTTACAGCCCGAGGTCGAGGGGTTTCCGTGACGTGCACGTCGCGGTGACCGAGATGGGGAAGACCGTAGGTAACTCCTCAACCTGCGGTCTAGGGGCATCCGTGGCGAGGAGCTGGAGCCACGGTGCCGGGTGGTGGGTAGGTTTAGTTAGTTTGTAGGATTGGGAAAAAAAAAAAAAAAAAAAAAAAAAAAAAAAAAAAAAAATAGTAGTTTGTAGATTTATAGTAGTTTGTAGACACCGAACATCAGGCGGTTTATCCTGCTCCGGAGGCATCTGCGGGCCTCGGGAGGCCTAAATACCCTCCCAAAAAGAGCGGCCGCATCGCCTTGGGGAAGCGATGTGTGTACCACCCAATTTTGTATGAAAAATGTCCGACGAAGAATGTTCTTTGTCATGCGCCCCGGTTGACGCCCGGCGCTCGCAGGTATCCGGGCCTGCGGGTGTTAAATTGACTACCGATGGAAGCACAGGGGTAGGTGACCAGGCCCCTGTAGCGGATGCGACTACTGGAAGATATGCTATGTCATGTGACCCGGTTGACACCCGGCGCTCGCAGGTATCCGGGCCTGCGAGTGTGAAATTGGCTACCGACGGACGCGCGGGGGTAGGCGACCAGGCCCCTGGGGATCGGTCGCGCGGGGCGTCTTCCGTAAGGAAGCGTCCGGTGTGCCGGTCCTCAGACGAGGAAGGCCTGCCGGCCCCCAAGTTGCCGACTTCCAGGAGGGGTCGGCAGACATCAAGAGGGGCGAGTGCTTCACAGCCGCGGAGGGATAGGAACGGACGTTTTGTGCGCTCCAATACCTCGGCGGCTAGTGAAGCAGAGAGCGACGTGGGGGTCACCACAGAGGACCCTGGCGATGGCGGTGACAGCTGTGCCTCGCTGGGGAGCTCGAAGGCGGAGCTCACCGCCGCCAAGAGGGAGCAGCGCAAAGCCGTCGCGGCCGACGAAGTGTCGGAAATGGCCCGACGCGCACGCGAGCGCAGAGCTACTCTGGCGGCGGAAGGGGGAGAGCCATCGGCGGTGGCCTTGAGCCAGCTAGCTCTGGATGGGGTGGACTTAGTCCTGAAGGTTGCCACCAAGTCCGGCAGCCTGAAGGGTACGTTCACCCGCGGCCTGAAGGAGGCTGCAGCGGACATCAGGGAGGCGGTTGGCATCCTCCTCAACAGGACGGCCTCTGACGAGGTCGCGAAGTTGAGGGAGGAGAACAGCCGCCTCCGGAGTGACCTGGAGGACCTCCGGCGACAAGTCGCTGCGCTGAGCGAGCAGCGGCAGCGTCGCTCGTCCGCCGATGCCGCACCAGTGGTGGCCCCGACTCCCGCACAGCAACCGGCAAGCCCTCGTACCGACGACGAGGTCGAGCGCATTGTCCGGCTCTGCATGCTCCAGTGCGGGAGCATGGTTAACGCCCGCATAGAGGCGATTTCTCGGCGTCTCCCGCCGGAAGTCCTCCGTCCGCCCCTAGCGGCAGACAAACGGAGGACTGGGGAGCCGCCGAGACTCGCGCCTCAGAAGGGAAAGCCCGCGGAGGGTGCCAAAAGGCCCGCGGAGGGAGCCCCATCACGCGAACAGCCCACGACTGCCGGGTCTAAGGGTGAGACCTGGGCGAAAGTCGTGGGCCGCAAGAAGGCCAGCAAAGCTGCCAAGAAGGCCGCAGCTGCTGCTCGCGCTCCCGGCCAAGCCGCCAAGAAGGCCGCGGCTGCTGCACGCGCTCCCGCGAAGGCGGTTGCGCAGCCTGCGAGGCGGACTGAGAAAGGCGGTCGCAAAGGACCGACGGTGCATGCCCCGCGTTCCGAGGCTGTGACGCTCACGTTGCAGCCAGGAGCGGCGGAGCGCGGTGTGACGTACCGGTCGGTCATTGCCGAGGCCAAGACCAAGATCAAATTGTCTGATCTTGGTCTTCAGTCCGTCACCATCAGGCAGGCTGCCACGGGTGCGCGGCTGTTTGAGGTGGCTGGTGCAGCGGGCGGCAGTGCCGAGAAGGCGGACGCTCTGGCCGCCAAGCTGAGGGAGGTCCTCAACCCTGAGGACGTCCGGGTCTCCAGACCGGTGAAAACCGCAGAGGTGCGGATTGCTGGTCTGGACGACTCGGTGACCTCAGAGGAGGTGGTGGCGGCCGTTGCCCGAAGTGGCGAGTGTCCGCCAGATAAGGTGCGGGCCGGCGACATACGCGCCGACGCCACTGAACTCGGCGCGGTCTGGGTTCGGTGCCCTGTGGCGTCGGCGAAGAAGATCGCCGACAAAGGGGAATTGCTGGTAGGCTGGGTTGCAGCGAGTGTTAAACTCCTGCAGCCCCGGGCTTTGCGGTGCTTCCGGTGCCTGGAAAAGGGGCACGTCCGGGCAAAATGCACCGCCGAGGTCGACCGTAGCGATCTGTGCTATCGCTGCGGTCAGCCCGGCCACAAGGCGGCCCAGTGTTCCGCGGCGCCCAACTGCAGCTTGTGTTCGGCTGCGGGGAAGCGAGCGGGACACGCAGTGGGCGGAGGGGCCTGTGGCGCGCCTGCCAGCAAAGCCAAAAAGAAGGGGAGCTCTAAGTCTGCCGGGGAAACCTCGCCACCCCCGCAGGCTAGTAGCTCCAAGGCCGACTCCCGGCCCAGGACTGTTGCCGAGGGAATGGAGTGTCAATAATGGCACCACTACATTTCCTCCAGGGCAACATCAACCACTGTGCCAGAGCTCAGGATCTTTTGCTCCAGAGCATGGCAGAGTGGTCGATCGACGTGGCTGTGGTCGCCGAGCCGTACTTCATCCCCGCCCGTGACAGCTGGCTGGGGTGCGCTGACGGTTTGGTGGCCATTATTGGCGAGGCTCTGATCGACCCGTCTAGGGGCCGTGGCTGGGTTGCTGCGGTCTCGGGCGGCGTCGTCATTGTGGGGGCGTATTTCTCCCCCAACAAGAGTCTCGCCGACTTCGAGGGGTTCCTTGTCGAGTTGGGCGCCGTCGTAGGCCGCTACCACCCTCGTCCCGTTTTTGTGCTCGGGGATCTCAACGCCAAGTCATCGGCGTGGGGATCTCCGGTCACTGACCCTCGGGGCGAGGTGTTGGAAGAGTGGGCGGTGACGACTGGTCTGGTCGTCCTGAATCGGGGTTCGGAATACACGTGCGTGCGGCAGCGGGGCGGGTCGATAGTGGACGTCTCGTTCGCTAGCCCCTCTGTCGCTGGCCGTGTCCGTGACTGGCGTGTCGCTGTGGAGGTGGAGACGCTATCGGACCATCGTTATATTCGGTTCGACGTCTCTGCCCAGACCGCAGGCGGCCGCCATCCAACAACCCCGATGAACGACGGCCCGCGTTGGGCGCTTAAGCGCATCGACAGGGAACTACTCGAGGAAGCTGCATTAGTCCAGTCCTGGACCTGGGAGTCGGCGACGGACGGCCCCGTCGACGTCGAAGCGGAGGCGCTGCGGTTTCGCGGGGCGATGACGCAGATCTGCGACGCGTCCATGCCCCGTGTCCGCCAACAGTCCGCAAGGCGCCAGGTGTACTGGTGGACCGCCGAGATCGCGCAATTGCGCGTTGCGTGCGTTGCGGCCCGCCGCCGGTACACCCGATACCGGAGACGGCGTCGACGGGATTCCGCCGAGGAGGACGCGCTGTATGAGGTGTACCGCGCGTCCAAGGAGACTCTGTGGCTGGCCATCGGCGAATCAAAGTCGCGTGCCAGGGAGGAGCTGCTGGGGTCCCTGGATCGGGATCCGTGGGGGCGCCCCTACCGCTGGGTAAGGGGCAAGTTGCGTCCCTGGGCGCCCCCACTGGTGCAGACCATGCAGCCCCGGCTGCTAGAGGTGGTGGTTTCGACCCTCTTCCCTGTGCGAGGGGGACATGTTCCCCCGGCGATGGCTTCGCCCTCAGCCACGGACTCTCCAGAAGAGGAGAGCACCGATGTCCCCGAGGTGACGCAAGTAGAGACGAGAGCGGCCGTGTCGCGACTCCGGGCTAAGAACACAGCGCCCGGACCCGACGGAGTTCCTGGTCGAGCTCTCGTCTTGGCTCTGAAGGAGCTAGAGCCCCAGCTGAGGGGGCTCTTCACGGCATGTCTCGAGCGGGGTCAGTTTCCCAGTGTATGGAAGGAGGGGAGGCTGGTTCTGCTCAGGGAGGAGGGGCGCCCCGCGGACTCGCCGTCCGCGTATCGGCCCATAGTGCTGCTCGACGAGGCGGGCAAACTGTTTGAGCGAGTCATCGCAGATCGCCTCGTCAGCCACTTGTGCAGGGAGGGGCCGGACCTGGACGAAAACCAGTTCGGTTTAGCTGTCACAAAGTGTACAAAGTTTATAGTTGGCGACTCCTTACTCTGTCGTTGCTAAAACTGCACTAAAGTTAAAACAGTAATATTGTAATAAAATAAAAGTACGTGACCCGGCGCGTTTGCTGTATCAGCAAACGCGCATCATGTACAGTTGAAGACTGTACAGGTCCATATCTTATTACCTAACTTGCTAGATGTTAACGATGCATAGCATCAATGGTCTAGTTATGAGTTTTTAACCCCCGACGCAAAAAGAGGGGTGTTATAAGTTTGACGTGTCTGTGTGTGTGTGTGTGTGCGTGTGTGTGTGGGTGTGTGTGTCTGTCTGTCTGTGGCATCGTAGCTCCCGAACGGATGAAGCGATTTCAATTTAGTTTTTTTTTATATTAAAGGTTACTTATCTGCGAGTGTTCTTAAACATGTTTGATGAAAATCGGTTGAGCCGTTTAAAAGTTATGGGGGTAAAAGTGGCGGAAGATAACCGAATGTCTGCAAATATACTCGAGTGGGGTCTCAAATGAAAGCGCACTGAAAGGGAGTATTGATAACTTAATCGAGAGTGCTCTTAGCTTCGTTTGCTGAGAAAATTGGTGGTGGATACGTACCTCAGCCCTCAGGTTACTAGTTAACATACAGAGCCCTCGGGATGTATGACTGACAGAGCCCACGGCGTGCCAGATTTCATCAAGTACAGAGCCCTCAGGATGTACTATAGGCAGAGCCCTCAGGGCGCCAAAACATCAAGTACAGAGCCCTCAGGATGTACTATAGGCAGAGCCCTCAGGGTGCCAAAACATCAACGCAGTAAGCAGTAACACAACTTAGCTATCAGAGGGTTATAAATCAAAACGCGCAGAGCCCTCAGGATGCGCAACATTCATAGCCAAATCACATACTCACATTCAAAGAATGCCGCACACACATCAGGGATCCACTCTCCTCGCCACAATATCATATATTGTGCCGCAGCTTGGGTGCTCTTACCATATGACCCACTGACTAGTCGAAGCTCATATCGACCCTGTGGCAGTATTTTCGTGACGGTGTAGGGGCCTTGCATCCCGGAGTCTAACTTGCCAGTAGACTGGCTTGTCTTCCTTACAAAGACCAGGTCATTGATGCGGAAGGACTGAGGTACTCTGCGACGCTCGTTCACGCGCGTATCCTGCTGTTCTCGATTCTCTTCAAGCAGCCCACTAGCGCGTTGCCGCGCAAGCTCGCGCAGAGACTCTCAGTTCGGACTGGCTGCTTCATATGCGATGTCGCGAACCACGGATCGTATGACAGGCGTTGCACCATCACTGCCAATTAATAAATTTAAAGGCGAACATTGGGTAGATTTCTGCAAAGTAATATTCAGGTTGAGTTGTAACTTCCACAGGACATTAGACCAGCTTTCCCGTCGAAAATTTGTTTCAACTCGAATCATGTTCATGATTGTGCGACAGTACCTCTCAACCTGACCATTACTTTGATGCATCTCTGCAGTTATAAAATGAATATCACAACCTAAGTTTCTGATCCAGTTACAAAATGACGAGCTCTCATACATTCGTCCGCGATCCGACACAATTAATCGAGGAGTACCAAACAAAGAAATCGCATTTTCGAAAACACGTTTTAGTTCATTAGTGTCTTGTCTAAAAATCGGATACAATAAGCAAAATTTGGTAAAAGCATCTACTTTAAGATAATAAATTTATAGCTATTTGAGTCTGGAAGTGGCCCTAGGACGTCAGTATGCACGGTATCAAAAGGAATACTAGGTTTCTGCCATGAGTTAATAGGCTGCAAAGGTTGACGCGGTGCCTTTTTATGCGTTAAACAAACAATACAGTGTCTAATGTATTTTCTAACGAATTGTCTTAATCCCGGGAACCATAAAAAAATTATAATTAAAAAAAATAAAAAACACGCCTGCCATGTCAAAAAAAACTAAAAACAAGTCAAATATTTGCAGTCGGGGGACCTGTAATGAATTGTTCCAAGTAACCGACCCGATGTTATATACATAAAAACCGGGGTTCTTTACCAATTAAATCAAGTTTGTAATATAGCACATCATTACGTTTTATATATCGGTTCGAATCAAGCTCACCGTCACTCAACTTCTGCAAGAGCGATCGAGTTTCTTCGTCAGCGGCCTGCGCTATCTGGGCCCAGTTATGCGGCCTAGTAATCTGCGTGTGATAGCGCAGTCCCCTTACGATACTCCAGATCGAAATCGTAATCTTGTAGGTACATCTACCACCTAGCTACCCTAGGCAGCAGGTCCTTTTTGCGTTGGGTCAGTTTCAAGGCGTTGCAATCTGTTACAACTTTAAACTTGTTACCAATCAAATAATGCCTAAAATTTTGCAACGCCTTAAGCACCGCCAACGTTTCTAGCTCATATAAGTGATAGCGCGGCTCTGCTCTCTGAGTAACCTTGCTGAAGTACGCAACAGGTCGTTTGCGACCTTCAGCGTCGGTTTGCAGTAAAACCATAACCTCGCGATGACGCATCAGTGTGCACCTCTGTGGCTAACGAAGGGTCATAGATAGCTAGCACAGGTTCGTTAGTTAATCGCTGAATAATGTCTTCACGAACCTGTTCGTGCTCGTTAGTCCACTGAAATTGCACACCCTTGCGAAGTAAATCGGCAATACAAACCGTTTTAAGAGAGTAACCTGGGATGTATCGGCGGAAATACCCAGCTAGACCGAGAAACTGTCTTACTTCCTTCACATTGCTTGGTGTTCGAGCCTTGACCAATGCCTCAATTTTCTGTCGACTCGGCTTAACCTGACCATAGCTGATCGTACGCCCCAAGTAATCTACTTCTCTAGCCAAAAATGAGCATTTCTTTAAATTAATAGAGAATCCTGCAGTGGTCAAAATCCGTAACACTTCGTGAAGCGTCTGTAATCCTTCGTCTATTGTCTCACTGGGTATCAAAACGTCGTCGATATATACTAAAGCCTTGCCAGTTTCGATGAAAGGACGGAGAGTATCGGATATTATGCGCTGATAAACGACAGGTGCATTAGCAAGTCCGTAAGGCTTTTTTAAATACTCAAAATGACCCTCGGGCGTAACAAAGCCAGTATAGCGTATGGAGTCGTTATCCATTGGTACCTGAAGGAAGCCTGTTGCCATGTCCAAACTTGTAAAATATTTGGCTTTGCCTAAACGATCAATATAGTCCTCAATAAGTGGCAACGGATAACGATCCTTCACTGTGTTCGCGTTCAGCGCCCGAAAATCGACACACATCCTATCGCTACCGTCCTTTTTCTTCACTAGCAAAATAGGGCTGGAGAACTCTGATTCGGATTCCCTAATTATCTTTTTATCAAGCAGATCCTTAATTATTTCCCGCACGCGAATCTTTTCATGATATGACATTTTATAAGGTCTATATACTACCGGGGTCTCATTGTGCAATCGAATGTGCATGGAACCTGTATTCACGGTCGTAGTAGCAGTACCAGTGACAATAAATTCTGAAAACTCTTCGATAATCTATACTAATATTATAAAGCTGAAGAGTTTGTTTGTTTGTTTGTTTGTTTGTTTGGTTGAACGCGCTAATCTCAGGAACTACTGGTTAGATTTGAAAAATTCTTTTTGTGTTAGATAGTCCATTTATCGAGGAAGGCTTTAGGATATATAACATTACGGTGCAACCAATAGGAGCTAAGCAGCAGTGAAAAATGTCACAAAAACGGGGAAAAATATTCATGCTTGAAAACTTCTGTTGCGTGCGCTGCGTAAACGGATCGAGTTACCCAAAATGTATGTATGAAAGAATTGTTCCTCTTTAAATGATCTAAAAAAATGTCTGCGACAGTATATGTCTATCTTTTAAGATTGACTCACTATAACCTTTTATAAGGTAGTCATTTGGTCGAAATTAATGCATTATTGCCAATTATTTGCTACAGAGTTTTATCAACATAATATTAACTAAAATTATCATTTACGCAGAAATACTTTTTTTTTTAACTTCTTAATCGCGGTCATAATAACAGAAATTGACGCGGACGAAGTCGCGGGGATCAGCTAGTATTCAATAAACGTCTTTTAACATCACCTTTAACAGCCGTATTTATCTGGTCAGACACGCTCGATTGTACATTGAAAACTGCCATTGATCGCGTCAGGCGTTGTACACCACGTGTACGAGTGTAGACTACACCATCTCTATTAAGGATATCTGTACCTAAGACAACTGGGATAGTCAAATAACAATCAGGGACCACGTGGAAGTCCACCTCAAGGGAAATCTTAGGGAACTCAACGGTTAACGTTGTAGAAAAACTAGACTCAACCTCTTGGCTGCCGATGCCACGCAAAGTACAAAAAGATGGTGTCTGGGTGCATTGAAAATGTTTCACTACCGATTCCGAAATTAAGGAAACCTGCGAGTCACTGTCTATAAGGATATCTACGGGTACACCTTGAATTACTGCAGACGCAATATCGTTTCGTTGATAATCATCTTGAATCTCATGACAAAAGTTAACATTCGATTTACCGCGTGACTCACTGCGCTGCTTCGCAAAACAATCCTCTACTTTGTGCCCCATCTTTTTGCAAAAACTACACGGCTCAGATCTACTCGTAAACTGATTGGAAGCAGACGATTCTGACCTTGACGGCTCATTTCGATCAGCCGTATGTGATTTCATACGTTTTGGACATTCGTTTTGTTTGTGACCGAAACTGTTACATTTAAAACATTTTGATCTAGAGCTAAAATGTTCTCGTTTTCGCGAATGACCTTCATTATGTTTGTTACGGATGGGGGTATTCTGAGGCGGTTTAATATAAATGGACAGGAATCCAACTAAATCACATGGCAACAAGTTAGCGTTCGTAGCTGCGGCGCGAACCTGCGGGTCGGTTATGCCGCGAATAATTATTGCACTAATTAATTATTTACTTAAACCGTTGATGACGCGTAATCGCAGCAAAGAACGCCTAGCATACTCAGCGTACGTAGGATAACGATCGGAATCTGTCTTCATAGTTTCGAATAAAATGTTTGCACTATCTACCCTATGCGGGCACAAAGATTTAAAATCGCGTTTAAAATTAGACCAAGTACGCTCATTTGTTGACCACTCACTAAGCCATATACGTGCATCACCTTTAAGGCAATGACCTATGCGGGCTAAACACTCGCGATCGTCCCACCGATTGATACCGCACAAATGATCTACTTCCTCACACCACACATTAAAATCATTTAAAGAAGGGTCAAAACTAGAAATATAAATATGGTTGGATCTCACCGGGTTTACAGCACTGATTGCGGTCGCAAGCTTATCCGCCACCCAGGCGGTTCAATCTTAGTACAAAAAAATTGGGGAAGGCAGTGGTTACAATGATACCAATTCAAGATGTGTCTGTTAGTCCTTAAGCGAACAAGTAGGAAGGTGATTTTTTTATTTTGTCGGGTTATAACGGTTATGATACTGACTCTGGATATGAGATGGCAGCTCTGCACTAATGTTCACTAAAATTCCAACAGATGGCACTAAGCAGAATCAAACAATGACAATTTATTGAGACTGATTGCTACTAAAAGAGTAGTTTTTATTATAATTTGCGACAAATATTATTAATTAATTCGAAAGATTTTATTAATACAAATTTGTTAATAAGACATTTGATTGTTTTAGGGAAATTTTGTCAAATATTCCGAAAATGTTTAACAATATCTATCATAACTTTACTCCATGAGAATGTATCGATGGTAGAATTTCGTTAGTGGTCTATTTATCAATAAACTGGTAGCCCCAAATGCAAATGTCTACTGATGCCTGACGCTCGCGCCGGTTTCATGTGATATTTTTGTGTTCGTGTTGTGTTCTTTCTGTGTTTCGTTGAGCATTTGTCGTTGAGTTGAGCAAAAGTTCCTCCGGCTAATCCATAATTGTGACCAGAAAGAAATTTTGTGTGATTTTATTCCAAAACTGAGATAGGACTCTTTTAGTGCATCTGTTTTAATGCACTATGTCTTCGGACAAGCATTGCTGTGTCCCAGGGTGCAAGGAAAGTGGAGGTATGTCAGACTTAATTTTTGTTTTTTACTTGTTGAAGGTACAAACTGCATAATATTTACCAGCATAAAAGCTGTTCATGAATTTGATTTAAGAATCGTCGCACTGTCACAATACAAACTTGTATATTTATAGTATCTAACTTGGCCAATGTGATATAAAACCGTTAGATTAACATCTTTGGTTAAGTCATACTTACTGTACCATTTGCACCCATTGGCCCAAAGAACAATGTAGCAAGACAACCCACTCAGACAAAGCTGTTAGCCTGACTATTGTTTATGATGGTTGAGATCTTGATGTTACAACAAAATTAGTGTTTGTTAATTTAACTTATTTATTTTACATTTATTTTAGGTATGCGTCAAGTGCTTCATAGGTTCCCGAACCCTGAAAGCGATCGAGAACGCTTCAATACATGGCTTTATGCGATTGGTAGTGATATATTGGGCTTGGAAAACGAGCACATATTTAAGTACCGCCGTGTGTGTCGCTCACACTTCGAAGATAAATATCTATGCCGTAACAACAAAATCAGCATTATTGCTGTGCCAACATTAAATATGCCAGGTTTGTATAAATCATCATTGTATGTAAAGGAATATACCCACTCCTCTGTTCTGCACTTATTCCTATTTGGATTTGATGTTGATCCTTTAATAATTAATGTATGGCTCTATTTAGATAATTATGTGTTCTTTCTTTCAGCACCATTGTCACTGAAGAGATTTACATCTGTTGAAAGGAAGCCATTACAACAAATTCTGGAGCTGCCATCAACATCATCAGGTACCTTAAATTTGCTAAAATTTGCACAAAGCATAAATAAAAAAAAAAAAAAGGAAATTTATCATGATGTACTTTTTTTCCAGAACCCACTTTAAATATTAAATATTTGCTGCATACTTCAATGAAAATTGGAAATCTTGGTAAGTTTTAAGTCTTTTTTTATTACTTGACGAAACTATACAGATGTGTTGGAAACCAATATCTTATCAAACTAGAAAAATAAATCTAAACGGTGATCACGGTTCAACGCCCGCGAGTCGCGTGAACTGCGGTTACTTGAAAATATTAAATTATCCAACTTTTATCCCTATATATGTAAAGCTGTTGGTTTTCCTTCTACTACTAGATAAATAAGTTTATTTTGTTTTGGATAAACATCTTTTAATTTGATTCTTAAAATTAAGTCACTTAGTTTTTTTTTCTGAATTGTATTTCATCATCATCATCATGATCAGAAAAAAAAAATTGTATTTACTGTTACTTAAAGAATTTTACCTAAAATATTTGAAATAACTAACTCGTTTTGTTTCTATTTTACAGGAGAAAAGATGGTTGCTAGGAAAACTTCAAAAAAAGTATTTCTTACAAATGCGGAAAAACAATTACATCAGAAACTGGTTGCTGCAAGAATAAAAATAAGCAAAATAAAAAATAAAGTTAGAAAACAGTCAGCTAACATAAAAACAGCAAAAAAACTAGCATCTAGTCCTGCGGTCTTAGATACCCTCGAAAATTGCACTAGTACTGCTAAATTATTAATGCGAATGCAATGGCGGGAGGACCGAAAAAAGGGAAAAGGACGACGTTTTACATTGCAGGAAAAAATTGCCGCTTTATCAATCTTGAAACAAAGTCCTAAAGGATACAGATTTTTCAGGAAGATTTTTATTTTGCCTGCTCAGCAAACCCTCATTAAATTGATTCAAATGAGTAATCTCAAACCTGGCATTAACAAAAACATTTTCTCGCAATTGAAAACCAAAGCTGGTCGCGCGAAATAAAGAAAACCACCAACTTCCAAACGGCACTCGTCACCTATTACGCATACGCCCAAGCGTGGCTTAGTTATGGGATCATACTTTGGGGAAACAGTACTGATTCACATACCATATTTACCCTGCAAAAGAAGCTAATCAGAATACTAACAAATATTGATAAATTAGACAGCTGTAAACCACAATTCCAAAATCACAAAATACTAACACTTCCTTGTTTATATATTCTAGAAATTTGCAAATTTGTACGAAAATACCCAGAATTTTATAACACCCGCGAAAAAATTCAAAATAAATATAACTTAAGACATAAAAATAGATTAAATTTACCAACATCAACACTCAAATTACATTCATCCGGTCCTTTAGTAAGCTCCATCAAAGTTTATAACAATCTTCCAAAAAACATAAAAGATGAACCTAAAACTACAATATTTATTAAAAAATTAAAACAATTCCTCAATACTAAATGTTATTACACAGTAAAAGAATACATGGAAGACAAATCGTTCAAGAAATGAAACAAAACATATATAAATATAGCTAAGGAAATTCTTTAAGCTGCGCCCTATCGGGTACATATGGAATGCCAATATAGATTTTGAGTATAAATTTTTAGTATTAGAAGCAAACACTCAGCGCTCTTCCTCCTCTCTTCCATAATAATTATGCTATGCTGTGCCCTACAGGGTCCAAAATTGTGTCTATATTACAACCCACCAGCTAATGTAAACTTACATATGTACATTTTGGAATGCAATAAAGATATTGAGTATTGAGTATTGAGTCTTATGAAAATGGAACAAAAACTGTGTGTGCTTATGTTTGACGAAGTCTCCCTGAAGTCCAATGTCACATACCAGGAGAGAAAAGATAAAGTTACAGGTCTTGTTGACAATGGCCAAGACAGAAAGAATGACTTTGCAGATCATGCTCAAGTTTTTATGGTGCGTGGTCTAATTTATAATTATAAACAGGCAGTTTCAAACACATTTGCATCAAGTGCAACCAAGGGACCCGAGCTGGCGAAACAAATCAAAGAAGTAATTACAGGCTTGCAAGAAGCAGGGTTCTTAATTCTTTATTGCACACAAATACATTTAATTCAATATGCATACATTATTAAAGTTGATGTACAGAGGCGAGCTTAACTCAAAATTGAGTTTTCTTCCAGCAAACCTTTGAGTTATAGTGAGATTATTATTAAGTGGTGAGGAAGATAGAAGTGTACAACTTTCATATTTTAATATACATACACACAAATACTACATATAGTACGTATATAATACAATATATATTAAATATAGACATACATAGACTAAATAACTCAAATAGAAAGGAAATGTTCTCTTATCTTTCTCCTAAAAACGTTCAGCGAGGGGCTATTACGCAAGGAATGTGGAAGTGAGTTCCAGAGGCGCACAGCACGAATAGTAAACGATTCGTCGTAACGACTAGAGGAGTGAAGAGGAGTGCGAAGGAGAAGAGAAGAAGAAGTACGACAAGGCTTGCCCCTGGGGACCAAGAATTCAAAACGTTCCCGCCAGTAGCCTGGATATTTAGGGTTGTGCAAAACTGAGTAAAGGAGACAGAGAATATGAGAATCTCGACGTTGCCGAATAGGCAACCACTTCAATCTAGCCCGGAATTCCGACACGTGGTCGTACTTCCGAAGACCAAATATGAAGTGGATGCACAAATTCTGCAGACGTTCGAGTTTATTTAGAAGTTCCTCCGTTGCATCTAAACAACATACATCGGCATAATCCAGAAGAGGTAGTAGAAGAGATTGGGCGAGAGTGATTTTAGTTTGATAGGGCAGGAACTTCTGGAGGCGCTTTAGGGAGTGAAACGAGCAAAAGACCCTCCTACTTACCTCAGAGACATGGGTATCCCATGACAGATGGCAATCCATGTATACACCCAGATTTTTGGCTATTTTGGAGTATGCTATAGGAGCCGAATTATAAAGTATAGGTGGAAGAGCTTGATGATCCAATAGGCTGTAAAAATATCTGCCACCTATAATGAGAGCTTGAGATTTTGTAGGATTAACTAAAAGACCAAAAGATTTAGCCCACTGATGGATATTACTAAGATCATTATTGGTGGCGGCAATAGCATTGGATATACTGTCAAAGCTACAGTGGCGGTACAACTGCAAGTTGTTATGTTTTAGCGTCAGCACTATTTAAAAAAGTTAGCATGTTTTTATACATAATGCTAGGTTTATCAATAAATATATCTACTTCTGGATAGGTCTTTACAAAACAATTTATCAAAGTAATGGCTCTGGAAGTAGGACTGTTGTCTGCATGTGGGGAGCGCCACTCAGGTGGACGGGAAAGAAGTCTGTGCTGTCGCCTGCCACCACCTCGCATGTATTGGTCCGGCACATAGAAGTGAATGCTCTCCCGTACTTCGGGATTATCCACTTTATTTGTTAGAAGCAGATAATAATGCATTATTTGCATAAAACTCCGCCTGTACTGTAGTGTATCTAGACCAACCATACCAGACACAAAGATTGATGGATATAAAAATGGATAGTAGCCGTACTGGCGTTTGTAAAGGCACCTAGCGAACTTGCGTTGGACTTGGTATATAGGGTTTCCCGGGGATTCCATATTATGGCATTGTATTCTAATTTACTTCGTACATAGGCATTGTAAAGGAGTTTCATAACAGATATATTTTTGAACTGATACGAAGTTCTAATTATGAAACCTAACACAAATATCGTTATCACAAATAGATTTTGAAAAATCGGTCGAGGTGGATTCGAACTCGAGACTTAAGTTTTAACGGGTCGCCGGTAATACTAGGCTATCGTTACTCTCTGCTAATGTGGTCAACTACCTATGTATTACTTTGCTCTTCGGTGGTCATAGTCACCTGATACACGATTATAACAAGTTCTCTCTCTTTCGTTACAATTAAACCGAGTGTTTTTTTATCTACTCCAGTGAAAATGTGTTTACTAGCGCGAGTGCACGACATATAATAATATGTGATACATTACAGTGGCCACACCGGCCGACTTTGATGTAATTACTTGAGCTAACCAAAATTCAAGTAAAATCATTTTTTTTTCAATCCAGTAAATATAATTTTATTTAGATATAATTTGGTCATAACAACTAACATGCGCTTTACGTAAACAAGTCCTCGCAAGCTCGGGTTTATGACTCTTTTGTTAGAAGTGAGCCGACTAGTTTTTTATCTATAGCTGTGGAATTCTATTGTTATAGTGACGAATAGGATTGGCACCGCTACCTAGACGGTAATATTATAATACAGTACTGTAACTCGGCCGCATGATAGAAATAAATGCCTACAGCCGCGCGGTACGTAAACATGCGTTAGGGCTGCCCGTCTCCAGCATTTGCCTACTTTCTGTTTCTATTTAGTTTTGTGATTGTGAAAATCCTTTTTATATAAATAAATGAAATACTTTGTATATTGAATAGAAAGTGTTCAATAAAAATGCGTGTTGTTTTTTGATTGGTAGATTTAATTAAAAAACATGTTATTTGTTTGTAAAACAAATCGGGCTTATAAATTTGCGACCGAAAAATATTTGTGCCTCGACTGAGTCGTACGAAATGCTTTATTGTTAAATTTTAAAGTATAATAAATCCGCATTCTTATATAAAGCTTAATTAAAAATGCGTTATTGACAAATTCATACAACCAAAAACAGCACAATATTTCCTACTCGTCATATTAACTGATTTTTAGAGAAAAAATCGCGCGGTTATTGTTAAAAAAACAACACCGTCCGTTCGACACTGCAGTACAGCCGTGACTGTCTACTCCCTGAGCGCACCCCGAGATCGAGCGCGTAGGTATAGCTCGCGTTTCGTCCGTTTGTATGAAGTTGGAGTACTGTATTATAATATTACCGTGACCTAGCTCCGGCCGAACCGACTGGCTTTGCTAATTATTGTTTCATTTTTTAAATTCAAATTAAGACGTTTATATAATTACTCTTTTAAAGTTAGGTTTAATATTATGACAACCAAAAGGAATGAAATATGATTAAAAAAACACCTAACAAAACACTATTATAAATAGATTATTCTTTAAAATAATATGTATACCCTAAACAAAAATATAGATGAACTATCTATTTAACTACAACTTTTTTTATTTAACATATCACTCATTTGGTGAAGTTAAACTCTCACTCACGCAATCAATTATAATTATCAATTCTGAAAACGTTCCTACACTTAGCACAACAGTCAACAGGATTTTTTATACGTTTGTATTAAAACGCATTATTAAAAATATGTCAATGTGAACAACACTTAATAAATCTATACCTAAAAGAAACTTGTGTTCCATGTTTGGTGCAATAATAAAAGGTATATGAAACAATTCTGACCAACTAGAATTTGGTATATGTAGTTCACGTTACTAAAAATCTTTTTCTATCCCACTACTATGCATACACTTTATCTGTCTGGTTTTAGGCTGACTGAAAAAAAACACAATGCTTAAAAAAAATATAATTAATAATTAAAAAACACGCCTGCCATGTAAAAAAAAAATAAAAACAAGTCAAATATTTGCAGTCGGGGTCGGTTACTTGGAACAATTCATTACAGGTCCCCCGACGATATTTGACTTGTTTTTATTTTTTTTTTACATGGCAGGCGTGTTTTTTAATTATTAATTATATTTTTTTTATTTAATACCTTTTAGTGAACAACAAAAAAGCATGACACAACAAAAAAAAATTCGTTCGGAACCCTTTGCAGGCGATTTCGACTCACACTTGACCATTTTTTAATGTCCACATAGCCTATGTCACTCAAGATAACTCAAAGCTTCTAATGATACCACAAACATTGAAATCGGTCAAGCCTTTTAGAAGTTATGGTGGAATAAAGAAACTTACAAACATACATACATACATACATACATACCTACATACATACATACATGAACCCTGAAAACATAACACTCCTTTTTGGGCAGTCGTGTAAAAATAAAATTAAAATGTTATACTTACAGATATTCTCAGGTCATTCGCAATCTGACTAATATATTTATTCGCTCTTCGATAGTCAATTTTCAATATCACATAAACAAAATAAAAGTCCGGTAAACACGCGCGAGTGTTCGTAAACAGTACCTAGTCAAAGTCACGGAGAAAACAGCGAACGTCAACAATCAACAAACAGTGAGATGCGACTGACGTCCACAAAAATAGTCAAAATATATATTTCCATCTCGTTACTGCAATGTACTAATTGGTCAACGTCACAGGAGGGCGGAGCTTCCGCGCAAGTCGCCTGCGTCGAACGTCAAGCTAAATATTTTTAAAAGTGATAAGGCGTGGGTGTCCCCGATTGTACCTGTTCTATGTGTAATCTACATCTACACTAATAATAATATAATAATTAATAATATTAATAATATAAAAATATATAATATATATTATATATAATATATATTCAGATATGAACAGTCACTATCAATCCTACAATGACAACAGTGGCAAGTAGGTGTACCTTTTGTCATTACTGAAATTATCTGAATACGAAAATTAGGCACAATAACAAGTACACTGGAAAGTTCATAAACCTGCCACTCACTGACTTAAAATAGCGGCATCGGGCCCAAGGCCAATTGCACGTCACATGCTGAAGACTTAGTTATTTTGTTATGTGGAGCCCCAAGGGTTTATTTTTTTACGTTATACATATAACAATAATTGACGGTCGGATACCAAGGAACTTACCTGTAAGAGAAAGGATGGAAATGACACAATAAATGAACATATTTATTACTAGGCTACGGCCGGTCCCGGCTTCGCACGGGTATTGAACTAATATAAAAAAAAATAACATATACACACACCGACACCCTTCTTTTTACGTCGGGTTACTAAGAAAAGTACATTATAAAAATTGATTGAAAATTATGAATTTATTTTCTTATGTTTTATAATAATTAATATTCGTAAAAAAAATATTTTTGTTTCTAATTCACTAACATCCATCCATCCCGAGCGGAGTGAGCAGCAACCACATGACTTTTTTTTGATAAATACATTTTCGTCATATCTTTCGAATTGACTAGTTTAAAAAGTTATATAACGGTAATGAAGCAGTCTTGAATATGAAGTATTTTATTTTAATAAGGATTAATACAAAGGTACAAATAAAGATGCTTTTCTAGAAGCCTCATAAAAAATATGTTTTATTTTTTAATAAAAAGAAACATTTATTGTGACATAACTGTAATAGTTGGACATATGCTTTTGTAGACAATGATATGTTTTGCAAAATCGTAGTACATTATTTTGTTCTATCATCAATAGTTTTAGCAGCTCACGCGATGAAAGGATTTTTCTAGGCCAATTTTTTACGTCTTGGGTTACGTTACTATGTTTTAGTAAGGATCTCTAATCTTTTCTAGCAAAAAATATAGCATACATATTTTGTTACTCAGGGTGAATGTAGCTTTTTAAAGGTGAAAAAATAATAATTTAAAAACTTATTTTGCTATTCCGGACGACGGCTAGTTCAAAAACAGAAACAATGTAAAAATCGGTCCAGCCGTTCTCGAGTTATAAATAGTGTAAGCAACACGATTTTTGACTTCCTTTAAAACTATTTACATATAGGTATAGATTTACTTGATAAGAGCATAGTCCGGTCAATTTATACTTACATCCGAGGTTACAATATTTCACACACAGCTGAAAATTAAGATTGTTTAAAACACTATTATAAATTAAATGTAAATTAATAAACCTCTACCAATTTTCAGCTGCGTGCGAATTATTGAAACCTCACCTGTATTTTTTGGTCTAATTTGACCGGACTAAGCAGTCATTATTTTATAAACTCCCCAGTAAATCTGTCAAGTCAAGAGCAAAATTATCACACCAAGCAGTAGAGTTTATAATATAATACGTAACTTTAGTTACGTACCATATGGTTACGGTTTATATTTTTTCAAGAGACACTGCTTAGTTTCAATTGAAAAAATAATAGTTAATTATGAACCATAAAAATGTCATAATTGTTATTTCGTTGTCTCTTAAAAAATAAGAATACATATAAGCATCAATTACACTTTTCAGTAAATCAGTATAGAATAAACGTCGATCCGATATCGACTAACATCACTATAATATCGATAAAAACTTCGTCGCTTGTTACTTCCCTAATTGTGTACGTTTTAGTCTAACCGTCCCTCACCTCTCGTCTCCCCCCGAAGTGTGCGATAGGGACAACTGCAGCTCAGAACGAATTTACCTACAAAAAACTATGACCGATCGACGTTTCGTATTCCGCTGTTCTTTCCTCCAAATCTGAGCCGATTAAAATATTTTTGGTATCAAAATTTAAAGGAAGAATAGATCTATATGTCTCTCTTTTTTTCTTTTATCTTAAAACCTTTTCAATTTTCATCGGTAGTCGTCTGAATACGAAGGTAAAAACGGGGTATTTTTTTGGGTTTTCGGAACGTCATATTTATGTTTGTAATAGATAGTTTGAAAAAAAAAATGATAGGGACATGCCTTTAGTAGGCCTACATTTTTAGAAATAAAAACGATTACTCTAGAGGCATTTTTCAGGAAGAGAATAGCGGAATACGTTTGTATGGAAAAAATGCAGCCCGTCTTCGCTCTTAACACCCAAGCATAAGACTGCATACTTCTGCGGAGGATTAAAAAAGGACGATTAACTGCCAAGATATTATATTTATTTATTTATTTATTTATTGATAAGACAAACCAACGACATATTTACAATTAGGATTTGTGACATCATTTCCATAATTTATGTACAGTGTAAATACGTCACTTACAGGTATGCACACCATTTACAATATACTACATACAATCATGCTACAAAACAGATATTAAATACATAGTTATTACAAACAAAATTAAGTTAGATTGATACAGTTAATATATTTTAACATAGAAATTGTTGAAAAAATAAGAATTTATAATTATTATGATTAAAATTGTCATTAATAACTTAAATTAAGTAAAATTAACCAAAATTAAATAAATAACCGAAATTCAAATAAATAAAAATAAAAATTAATCCATACAATTTAAAATTTAGAGTAAGGCAGCCGATTACAAAGTAATATTCAAATTCAGGATCTTAGATTTAAATTGCGGCATTGTGTTGAAAAATATGTCGATATCGCTGTTGTCTGAGCAAGCCCTGTTATACAGGGACATCATTCTGTTTAGTGGTGCGTGTTGACCTAGATTTGTTCGACTAGATTTTGTTGCAAACGTTCTAGTGGTACGGGCCCGGCGGTGCAGATGTCGAGGAACGTCGACATTAACTTTCTGGAGGAGGTCAGGGGTGGATGATATACCATTTACAATTTTATAAAGAGCTGAGAGGTCATGAAATGTTCTTCGTTTTTTTAGCGAGTCTAATTCAAAGTAACTGAGCCATTGTATGTAGTCAGCTCTATAAGGACATTTCTGATCTTTAAACCTCAGTAAACTTGTAAATTTTTTTTGGACGCGCTCTATCCGGACTATGTGCACAGCGTATGTGGGGTTCCAGACGGGAGAAGCGTATTCCACGATACTGCGCACAAATGCATTATAGAGTATTTTTAATGACGACGTGCTCCTGAACTCTCCGCCGATTCTTTTTAAAAACCTAACCATCTTCATTGCCTTTTTTATAACATTGTTGATATGCGTTGTAAATGAGAGGTTATGTATTGATATTATGTATTTTCTATGAAGATTACTAATATTTTTTGGATGAATTTCTAAACATACAGCTTTGACTTGTCAAAATTATTAAAATAACTTTATGAGCAATTTTCGCAACTCCATTTATAACAAATATTAGACTCTAATAAAAGTAAATGCAAGAAACATTAACAAGTCACCAAAAAAAAAACACTTTTTGTATCTCTTTGAATCAAAATATTGTTAGGCTAGTTTTTATTAAAAGGTACTTAGTTGTATATTTATTGTTGACTAGTGATATGTTAACAAAATAGGGCCTTTGACACATGGCCTGTACCTTTTGTTTTAAAATTATGATAAAAATACTTATAATTAAATATAAATCAAATATGTTGTCATAATGAGATCAATAATATTAAATTAACTAAAAAGTTCTTCTTCAGATGAATCAAATACCTCCAAATTTGTAGACTCAGTTGCTGGTAACAAATTTCTACAGAATGTTTGGTAATGTGGGGGTATAGCATTTGATAAAGTAGGTAGAAGTAAATTGTTGTGTATCTTTCTTCATAGTGATTTTTGCTTATTAAAACCAATTAAAATAATGTTTAAACTGTTAATTTATTCTGTAAAAATAGTGTTTAATTATCTACTAGTATTTTAAATATTTTTGGTCTATATTTTATAATTTACTAGCTGTACCCGGCATGCGTTGCAATGCAATTTTTTCTACCTACTACCTACCTACTACCTACCTACTACCTACCTACTACCTACCTACTACCTACCTACTACCTACCTACTACCTACCTACTACCTACCTACTACCTACCTACTACCTACCTACTACCTACCTACTACCTACCTACTACCTACCTACTACCTACCTACTACCTACCTACTACCTACCTACTACCTACCTACTACCTACCTACTACCTACCTACTACCTACCTACTACCTACCTACTACCTACCTACTACCTACCTACTACCTACCTACTACCTACCTACTACCTACCTACTACCTACCTACTACCTACCTACTACCTACCTACTACCTACCTACTACCTACCTACTACCTACCTACTACCTACCTACTACCTACCTACTACCTACCTACTACCTACCTACTACCTACCTACTACCTACCTACTACCTACCTACTACCTACCTACTACCTACCTACTACCTACCTACTACCTACCTACTACCTACCTACTACCTACCTACTACCTACCTACTACCTACCTACTACCTACCTACTACCTACCTACTACCTACCTACTACCTACCTACTACCTACCTACTACCTACCTACTACCTACCTACTACCTACCTACTACCTACCTACTACCTACCTACTACCTACCTACTACCTACCTACTACCTACCTACTACCTACCTACTACCTACCTACTACCTACCTACTACCTACCTACTACCTACCTACTACCTACCTACTACCTACCTACTACCTACCTACTACCTACCTACTACCTACCTACTACCTACCTACTACCTACCTACTACCTACCTACTACCTACCTACTACCTACCTACTACCTACCTACTACCTACCTACTACCTACCTACTACCTACCTACCTACTACCTACCTACCTACTACCTACCTACCTACTACCTACCTACCTACTACCTACCTACCTACTACCTACCTACCTACTACCTACCTACCTACCTACCTACTACCTACCTACCTACTACCTACCTACCTACTACCTACCTACCTACTACCTAATTGTTTTTTTTTTTTTTAAATGTACAAAAGTATCCTATGTCCGTCTCCTGGCTCTAAGCTACCTCCCCACCAATTTTCAGCCATATCGGTCCAGCCGTTCTTTAGTTATAAATGGTGTAACTAACACGACTTTCTTTTATATATATAGATAATTTGTTACTGGTTGTTCGGTTGACTTTTGGCGGGAGAAATGAGGTATAAAAGCAAAGCACAGTGACAGGCCGGTCACTTATTGTGTGGCTGCCGACGGGAACACTTCTGTAAAAAGTTAAGTACCTATATTGTTGCTTTTGCTGAAATAATTATGTAGTTATTAATTATGTTACTCACTATTGTAATTATGAAAATAATAAATAATAAACTAACTTATTTTGTTTGTTTAGATGGTATTTATAATTTATAATGCTAATAATGCTAATTTTGGTTATATAAATAAATTATATTAAATGATAACTTTGGCTATAAGTATACTCATTGCCAGGAGTACACGATACCTTTTGTTACATAATTGTAAATTTATGTATTTGTGTTATAAGCTTATATGTATATCTGGTATCTGTTTAAAATATAAACAATAAAACATTCCTTGTAGTTTCCCTTACTATCACTCAGTAAATTATAATAATTGGCATTTATTTCAGTTAAAGTAGATAAATAGTATATTGCTTATCTTTATTTACCCTTCCGTCTATAACATCAGAAGTGGGATTGTCCTTGCATCACATTTGCTAATAATATCTCGTGTTTCAGGATGGACGCCGAGACAATCAGTAATCTTCTTAAAGCTATCAGAGATGCTGTGTCTTCGACACAACAAAAGGACGATGACATCGCTTTGCCAGTGTTCGATCCGGATAAAAACGACTGTGGAGCGAAGAGTTGGTGTGACAGCATCGAGACTCTCCGTGCGGATTTGAAGTGGAGCAGTATCAAAACAGCAGCTAAAGCCGGTAAGGCCCTAAAAGGATCTGCCGTGACGTGGTTCGAATCATGGGAACCAACTGAAGGCAGATCCTGGGAAAAATTTCGTATAGATATTATCGATGTCTTTCCCGAAAAGAAAAACTTATCGGAGAAACTCAGTAGGGCAGTCTTATACACATCAGACGCGGCAGATTCTTATAGTGAATACAGTAGAGAAAAAATACGTTTACTTCGTAATACAAAAATTTCTTTTACTGATGACCAAATAGTGGAATTAGTTTGTGGAGGGATTTCTGATGTCGACGTTAAGATGGCTTCACTGAATAGTGGTATCACTACTACTGCTGCTCTTATATCACTGCTTTCAGTATATGTAAAAGCAAAAAAGAGACCCTTAGAAAATCCTAACGCCGGGCTTTCTGAAACGAAACGACCTAAGTTGAACAATGAAAAGAAATGTTATTCTTGTAATAAGTTTGGTCACATACAGCATCAATGTCCCAAAAATAAACTAAACTCGAATACACCTGTTAATCAAGTCACACAGTTATCTAAGCCTAACGGACCAAAAATATGTACATATTGCAAAAAAATTGGACACACTGAATCTGTTTGCTATCATAAACAAAAAGCTGAATCAAATAATTCTTCATCCATAACTATTATACCAAACAAAGAGGTTAATTTTTTAGAAAAACCGAACTAAATTTAACTAGAGTTGTCATAAATGATATTCCGATTGATTGTCTCATAGATACAGGAGCAAGTTGTAGTCTGATAAGAGAATCAATTGCAAGAAGATTAGACTGCCATTTTTCACCAATATCAATTTATTTAAACGGTATAGGTCCAAATAAAATACATGTTTTTGCTTTAATTACCGTACTAGTTAAATTCGATACAGTTTGTTTAGACCACCCAGACCCGAGGCAATGTAGAAAAGTTTGTTTCTACATTGACTCGTCCGGGGATCGAACCCGGGACCTCAGAGCTAGCGACACCTTGAAACCGGTGCGTACGCCACTCGACCACGGAGGTCGTCGAAAAACTTTATTCCCGTTTGTATCATGCGACCACTTTAGTTTGTAAAAATCTGTGATTCACTTCTACGTTAAATACACGCGACACATATATACATCGAGAATATGAACCAGTTTCTGTTTTGCCCTAAACAATTATCTGGAAATAGTGAAGCAGGCTTTATATCCCTGTTAACTTTTGACTCAATGAAATGATATAAACAACTAGCGATCTCATTTGCACCCCTTTTAGCAATTTGTGCATGCCAAAGATAACAAAAACCTTGTCGAGATACTAAATCATATACAGTAAAATTATATGCAGGGTATTTTCTTTTATAGTGAAAAACAACCACATTAGATTGCGGTAGACTAAGAACCTTTTCTTTGAAAATTTAGAAAGTTTGTATTAGAGAGTATGTAAGACCATGTTCCAAATATTTAATACAAATTGTAACATAAATATGTGTCGCGTTTTTTAAAACTGGACATACTCAAAACGAAGGCGACTCAATGCATGCCTGCATAGAGAAGAATATGAAAAATAAAACATTGTACTCGCCTGACCAACTGTATGAAGTAATCATGAACTCAAAAGTAGCAAATACATTTTAATAAAAGAAATGACACAAAATGACTTTTACAGCTTAAAATCTCACGTAACCACAAACAAAAATTGGTCGCATTATACAAACGGGAATAAAGTTTTTTTTTTACAAATCAAAGAAATCAAAACAAGTCCCAGTGCACCAAATAAACTATTATTTAAATATGATTTCGAAAGCAATTAATATTTTAGATTAGATACGATAAATCGTACTTCAACGCGCACACGAAAAACGAATATGTCAATATCGTGGATTCTGATGAACTTCCACATGCATATTATACTCAATTGTTAACTATTTCTAACGCATTGTTTAAGGATTAAATTAACCTATGTGATACGAATGCTATACCCCCACATTACCAAACATTCTGTAGAAATTTGTTACCAGCAACTGAGTCTACAAATTTGGAGGTAATTGATTCATCTGAAGAATAATTTTTTAGTTAATTTAATATTATTGATCTCATTATGACATATTTAATTATAAGTATTTTTATCATAATTTTAAAACAAAAGGTACAGGCCATGTGTCAAAGGCCCTATTTTTTTAACATATCACTAGTCAACATTAAAAATACAACTAAATACCTTTTAATAAAAACTAGCCTAACAATATTTTGATTCAGAGATACAAAAAGTGTTTTTTTTTTGTTGACTTGTGAATGTTTCTTGCATTTAATTTTATAAGAGTAATATCTATATATATAAAAGAAAGTCGTGTTAGTTACACCATTTATAACTAAAGAACGGCTGGACCGATATGGCTGAAAATTGGTGGGGTGGTAGCTTAGAGCCAGGAGACGGACATAGGATACTTTTGTACATTTAAAAAAAAAAAAAACAATTGGGTAGTAGGTAGGTAGGTAGTAGGTAGGTAGGTAGTAGGTAGGTAGGTAGTAGGTAGGTAGGTAGTAGGTAGGTAGTATGTAGGTAGTAGGTAGGTAGGTAGGTAGGTAGGTAGTAGGTAGGTAGGTAGTAGGTAGGTAGGTAGTAGGTAGGTAGTAGGTAGGTAGGTAGTAGGTAGGTAGTAGGTAGGTAGTAGGTAGGTAGGTAGGTAGTAGGTAGGTAGGTAGTAGGTAGGTAGGTAGGTAGTAGGTAGGTAGGTAGTAGGTAGGTAGGTAGTAGGTAGGTAGTAGGTAGGTAGTAGGTAGGTAGTAAGTAGGTAGGTAGTAGGTAGGTAGTAGGTAGGTAGTAGGTAGGTAGTAGGTAGTAGGTAGGTAGGTAGTAGGTAGGTAGTAGGTAGGTAGTAGGTAGGTAGTAGGTAGGTAGTAGGTAGGTAGTAGGTAGGTAGTAGGTAGGTAGTAGGTAGGTAGTAGGTAGGTAGTAGGTAGGTAGGTAGGTAGGTAGTAAGTAGGTAGGTAGTAGGTAGGTAGTAGGTAGGTAGTAGGTAGGTAGTAGGTAGGTAGTAGGTAGGTAGTAGGTAGGTAGTAGGTAGGTAGTAGGTAGGTAGTAGGTAGGTAGTAGGTAGGTAGTAGGTAGGTAGTAGGTAGGTAGTAGGTAGGTAGTAGGTAGGTAGTAGGTAGGTAGTAGGTAGGTAGTAGGTAGGTAGTAGGTAGGTAGTAGGTAGGTAGTAGGTAGGTAGTAGGTAGGTAGTAGGTAGGTAGTAGGTAGGTAGTAGGTAGGTAGTAGGTAGGTAGTAGGTAGGTAGTAGGTAGGTAGTAGGTAGGTAGTAGGTAGGTAGTAGGTAGGTAGTAGGTAGGTAGTAGGTAGGTAGTAGGTAGGTAGTAGGTAGGTAGTAGGTAGGTAGTAGGTAGGTAGTAGGTAGGTAGTAGGTAGGTAGTAGGTAGGTAGTAGGTAGGTAGTAGGTAGGTAGTAGGTAGGTAGTAGGTAGGTAGTAGGTAGGTAGTAGGTAGGTAGTAGGTAGGTAGTAGGTAGGTAGTAGGTAGGTAGTAGGTAGGTAGTAGGTAGGTAGTAGGTAGGTAGTAGGTAGGTAGTAGGTAGGTAGTAGGTAGGTAGTAGGTAGGTAGTAGGTAGGTAGTAGGTAGAAAAAATTGCATTGCAACGCATGCCGGGTACAGCTAGTTTGTTATAAACGCTTTTCTGCGTTGGCAACACAGCCAACTAGTCGTCAAAAATCGAGCTCTTGTAATTTTAATTTAGAAAAATAGTTTTTAAGAGTTTTTTTTACTGATATTTTGTGTAAATTGTTGTCAGTTATCTATAGTTTAGTCAATAAGTTATGTATATAGTAAAGTGCAGTGTTTGGTAAAAGTTTATCGCAAAAAGTTTGTCGAAGAAAATCAGCTGTCAACGGTCACTGGAGAAATTTGAAACTTATAAGTCAAGGGAAGTACCCAACCTTAAGTATTAATGGTTAATTAATTATAGACATTATACACCATACAACACACCATCTAATCACACGGCTCATCATCGATGAGCAACGTCCATTACTCACTGGCTTATTTTGTGTCTCCTTTTGTTTGACGAACTGTGGAAGCAAAATCGACGACATAATCAATCGCCCCAGACATCAGACACTGCATTAATTACTTGACAAAAACCTTGTATACAAGGTTACAACACATATAGTAAATTAATTTATAGTATTTGTTAAATTAAGCAGATTCTTTTCATCCTCAACCTACCTACCTTCTTATTTTAATAATTATCTTTTATAACTTTAAATAATTTTAGAATCTACTCATTAAATAACTGTCTTGCATCCCTTTTAATGTTCATTTTAAAATAAATTCCTTTTTTATCTACTAACTAACTATCCCTAAATCTATATTTCAACATTTTATTATTGTTTAATTTAAATTTACTATTTTGCTTGTAGTTTTCCCTGCCCCCAGATTTCCTGTATCTAGATATTTAGATTTACTTTTTCAAGTTTCAGATAACTGATAACGGGAGAAAAGCACTCAAGTATGATGACCCGCAGAGCAACTGCAAGGGACATGGAAGACAAACTTCGGGCAACCTTAAAGGAGCTGGAGTCTTCAAAAACCCTCTGCAGGCAGCTACTACAGGAAAGGGATGACAGCGAGGTTGAAGTAAAGAACATAGTCGACAAGAACACCACTCTCAAGAATGAACTGGCTGAACTACATATAGAACATGTGGACCTACTAGACCGGCACCAACACCTGCAAGAAGTACTTTCTTCCTTCCAACAATGCAGTGATACACATGAAAGCGCTTTGAGTCGCATATCTGAACTCGAGCATGAACTTAGTAAAGCCCATAATTCTATATTGTTATTAGAGTCAGTGAAAACAAATGAACAGGTCTCGAACACCCAGAGCCTATATGATGAGTTGGTAGGTTGCTCAGCCTCGGCTGTTTGTCAGCCTGTAGTAATAGACCTTACCGGTGATGATGTCATTGCACAATGTCCTCTAGTTAGTCACAACAAGATAAAAAAATACATTAGATGTAGTAAATTAATTAGGAAGGCCCAAATTGCCTTAAGAAAATTAAAAAGCTTTAAATTAAATAATATTAATGTTCATAAAAGACAAATTCACTTGGTAACTCAATTAAAATTATATACCAGTGAACTGGATCAATGTAGGGCAAAATATGACAAAGATACTCAATTGTTATATAATGATTTAATGTACAAAGAGAATATGCTGAAAGATATCTTTACTAAATATGTTTCCAATGAGGAACAACTTAGTCAGCGTATGGTAGAGGCTAGTGAACTTTTAGACCTAGTAAAATGCAATGCAGAGAGATATGAGTCACTGACAAACAATCTCTCTTGCAATAGTACTAACTCTGTTAAACCATCTGAGCCCCTACAGGTCCCTTCTTTACCTACAGTTTCGCAGCCATCAGCTGACAGTGACTATCATTGTAACAAGTGGATTGTAGTTTCAGACAAAATAGGAGCAGATTTTGGGTCATTGTTACATAATAATAACACTCACAATGTAACAAATTACTGCTACCATAACACTCATTTCAGTAATCTTATTCTTAAAATTAAACACATGAAATTACATAAAAACACAAACATTGTTTTATTAGTTGGTAATAGTTTAGGTATAGAGAGAAAGGACATTGTTCATGGCATTGACACCTTACTAGGTTTAGATATAGGTAAGTTTTAGACCTAGTAAAATGCAATGCAGAGAGATATGAGTCACTGACAAACAATCTCTCTTGCAATAGTACTAACTCTGTTAAACCATCTGAGCCCCTACAGGTCCCTTCTTTACCTACAGTTTCGCAGCCATCAGCTGACAGTGACTATCATTGTAACAAGTGGATTGTAGTTTCAGACAAAATAGGAGCAGATTTTGGGTCATTGTTACATAATAATAACACTCACAATGTAACAAATTACTGCTACCATAACACTCATTTCAGTAATCTTATTCTTAAAATTAAACACATGAAATTACATAAAAACACAAACATTGTTTTATTAGTTGGTAATAGTTTAGGTATAGAGAGAAAGGACATTGTTCATGGCATTGACACCTTACTAGGTTTAGATATAGGTAAAATTATGTTGTGTGCTTTGCCTTATGCAAGCACATTAAGTAGCGACCACAATAAGTATGTGCATTACTTAAATAACACATTGTACATGTATACTTGTTGTCATAGTGACAAATTAGTGTTTTTTGACACTAACCAATTTATTACTGGGTTTCAACTAACCCATGAAACTATGTATCTTCCTAGAAGATATAAATTTTTAGTTGCTAGTTTAATAGCTTTTAATATTAACCCAGTTATAGGAGATATAACACAGAGTAGGTTAAGTGTAGATTTAAGTAACAATGTAGATTGTTTAAACTTTCACTGCCGACAATAGAGAAGCATTCCGATAGCATTCTGCTTTACCATCAGAATATAAATCGCTTTTCTGGCAAAATTCTAGATGCTGAACTGTTAGTAGATAAATATTCAATTGATATTCTTTGTTTTTGTGAAACCTGGTTAAAACCAGATAAGATGAATTTTCATGTTAATAATTTTGCAGTAGCCAGTGCGTTCAGCAGATTAACAGCTGAGGGGGGTGGGTCTATGATTTTATGTAAAAACTATCTTAAATTTAAGGAACGTCAAGACATCACCTCTTTCTCTGTTGACCGCATATGTGAGGTAGCATGTGCAGAGATAGAAAGTCTTATTATTCTTTGTGTATACAGACCTCCCGCGTCTCATTTGTTGTCTTTTTTAAATATTATGGAAGAAATACTTAGTAAATTATGTTGTAACAACAAATCAATATATATTTGTGGTGACTTTAATATTAATATTTTGGTTGATTCTATTGATAAATGTAAACTACTGTCGTTATTTAAGTCATTCAATTTGAATTATATCTTTAATGAGCCAACTAGAATAACTTCATCCTCTGTTACTTGCATAGACAATATTTTTACAAATGGTGAGGTGCTTAACTTTAATGTCATTCCTGGTGTAAGATCTGACCATATGGGTCAATTAGTATCAATCAAAGCTAAAAGTAAATTGCCTTTAACTAAAGTTATAACAATCAGGCCCTTAACTAACCATGTATTAAATTCTTTTAAAAATAATACTACTACAAATCTTTATAGTAAGTACTCTTTTTCTGGAGCCCCAAATAAGGATTATAATCAATTGTTTTTAATTATACATAATTCGTTTAAGGAAATGTGTCCTTTAAAAGACATTAAAATTAATTTTAAATTACAATTTAATGAGTGGGCTACTAAAGGCATTAGAATAAGTAGGGACAAACTTTATAGTCTTTATGATAAAAAATTTTTTAACATTAATCCTGATTTTCAAAATTATGTTAGAAAATATTCCAAAATATTTAAAAAAGTTTGTTTAGTGGCCAAGTCAAAACTTATTAGTAGGCGTATAGATAAATCAGATAACAAAATAAAAACAGTATGGAAGATTATCAATTCTGAAACTGGGAATAGTAAACAGAGAGATACTGACCTGTCTTTGAAAATAAATAATAAAATCATTTCAAATAAGACAGAAGTTGCTAAAGCGTTTGAAGATTTCTTTTCGAATATACCTGTGGAAGTAACAAAATCTCTTCCTTCTTCTTCCATAAAAGCTGAATTGTTACTTAAGAAATTCGTTGAGAGAAGTATTCCAAATTTTAATTTTAATCATGTATCTCCTACCACTGTCAAGAAATCATTTAATTGTATTAAAGTAAAGACCACAGAAGATTTATGGGGAATATCTGTCAAAGTAATTGAATCCATAATTGACACTATTGCCCCGATTCTTGCAAAGATATTTAATGACTGTGTTGACTGTGGCACCTTTCCTGATTTAATGAAACACAGTAAAATAATTCCTATTTTTAAATCTGGTTGCATGAATGATCCATCTAATTATAGACCAGTTTCAGTACTTCCTGCTTTAAGTAAAATATTTGAAAGACTGGTACTTGACCAGATGATGTCACATTTTAGTAGACATAAGATTTTTCACCCTCGTCAATTTGGTTTCACTAGGGGAAGGTCCACCACCGACGCCGGGGCCAAATTAGTGTCTCACATTCTAGAAGCTTGGGAGGGTTCACAGGATGCCATCGGCATTTTTTGTGATCTCTCCAAGGCTTTTGATTGCGTTGATCATGATACTCTAATTCTTAAACTAAAACATTACGGATTACGAGGACAATCCTCAGAACTTGTATTGTCATATCTCTCAACTAGGCAGCAAAAAGTAGGCGTAAACGGAGTAACTTCGTCGGGTTCCTTAATAAGAATGGGCGTGCCTCAGGGTTCAATTCTAGGCCCCTTTCTATTTTTAGCATATATTAATGATCTCCCCTACATGATGGACGACTTAACTGACATTGTTTTATTTGCTGACGATACCTCACTCATTTTCAAATTGGATAGGAAAACGAGGGATCTTAGTTATTTAAATGGTGGCCTTCAAAAATTATCTGATTGGTTTTCAACGAATAACCTGCTCTTAAACACGTCCAAAACAAAATGTCTTAAATTCACACTTCCAAATGTGCGGTCTCAGTCAGATTTAAATCTCATGCTCGACGGCGATAAACTCGATTTTATTAACGATACTGTATTTCTTGGTATTACAATAGACTCTAAGTTACAGTGGGGTGCTCACATAACAACTTTATCTAAAAGGCTTAGTTCGGCTGCATTTGCAGTTCGGAAAATTAGGCAATTAACTGACGTTCCCACTGCTAAATTAGTTTATTACGCGTATTTTCACAGCATAATGTCATACGGCATTCTGCTGTGGGGCTCTGCGGCGGATGTGGAGTCTATATTTATTTTGCAAAAACGAGCAATTCGTGCCATCTACTGCATGAGCCCTCGCGAGTCTCTAAGGAATACATTTAAAGAAATTAACATCCTAACGTTGCCAGCTCTATATATCTTGGAAAATATAATGTACATTCGCAAAAATATACAGAGTTTTAGTGTTAATAGTGATCACCACAATATAAATACAAGAAATAAAAATAAGCTAGTAGTTCCAAGATTTAGACTAACTAAAACTAATACTAAATCTTTTCTAGGAAATTCAATTCGATTTTATAATAAATTACCGAAAGAGATAACAAGCTTGTCTAATAAAAAGTTTAAAACATGTATTAAATCAAAACTAATAAAGAAGGCGTATTATTCGGTTAGGGACTACGTAGAGGATAAGCGCGCGTGGAATTAGTATCATCTGCATATGTGGCCTCCCTGGCGGTCTACTAATAATATTGTTTTAGCTTATTACTACAGTTAGCTGCCCCCATAGCCTCTTTTTTCAGAAGGCTCTTGACATTCCTTGACATTCTTGTTAGGGATTTGAGTAGGACTACATATTGATGGTATGTAAAGTTATATTTTTCATCTTCTATAATTTTTTTTGAGTTTGTTTTTCTTTATATTTTCGTCCTTTGTAAATGTGACGACAATGTAAATTTAGCTGAATATTCGATTTCAATTTTTTCTTCCATTTTGGATGTCTTAGGTTATATTAATCTAAACATTCTGCTGTTTACATTGTTGTCGCATACCTTAAAATCAGTGTAATCTTAACCTCGATGTTAACCTTTTTTTTAAAAGAGTAACCTATGGAGTTTCTTGCCGGCTCTTCTCCATAGGAAGGACACTTTGGAACCGAGCAACTAGAGTCAGTAGTTTTTAACGTAACGTTTCTTGAGTGCCTTTTTTTGGTTTATAAGAAATAAAAACATTTTGATTTTGATTTTGATTTTGAATGGAGTTGCGAAAATTGCTCAGATTGTTATTTTAATAATTTTGAAAAGTTAAAGCTGAATATTAAGAAATTCATCCAAAAAATATTAATAACGGTAATCTTCACTGAAAATACATAATATCTTGGCAGTTATTATTCAATACTGTTATTTATGTTACAAACTATAATTGTATCCAAAGCTATGCTGATTATTTTGGATATAACAAAAATTATTTGAAACAAAATATTAATTATAATGAATCACAAGTTTATAAGCATGCGTCAGAGGTAAACGAAATCTTATTGTGAAATGTAATTAATTATTTCTTATTGTAAATGAACTAAGTTAAGTTTTTATAAGAAATAAATTTCTTTAAACCAAATTATTTTTTTTTTCCGTTTGTCGTTAATATTTATTCTCAGGTAATATCTGTCAATATGCATGTAAAATTTCTATCACAGGTAATGGAAAAAATAATTATTATTGTTTACTTGAGATTTCTCAACAAGCCTTTAAATTGAAAATAGGCATGAGTGTTGGATACTTAACATAAACAACAAATTCAACAAAAGAAAAAACGCAGTAATCTTGCTTATACACTACATAGTATAAAACAAAGTCGCTTTCTCTGTCCCTATGTCCCTTTGTATGCTTAAATCTTTGAAACTACGCAACGGATTTTGATGCGGTTTTTTTTAATAGATAGAGTGATTCAAGAGGAAGGTTTATATGTATAATAACATCCATTAAATAGTGGAGAAGTACTGTTATTTTTGAGGTTTCTAATGTGATGTCGTAAATAATTACATTTTTTCCGCTTACATTGCAAACGCAGGCTGAACCCTACGAGTTTTATCAAAATAATGTACTAAGTATTGTACACATTGAAAAGGTCTACAGAAAAGTCCGTGATGGTATATGTCTATCTCTTATGGATAACCCACAATAACTTTTTTTTGTCATTTACTTTTTACGACAAATAATGGCTAATTTTCGAAGCGATTTTAACCAATACAGCATTAATCCTTAACCAATTAAATACCTTGAATACATTGTTTATTTAATATAAATCTATATGGCCCTTTACACCGTATGATTTAAGTGAATATTTTCGAAGATATTACAGATTTAAAAATTGCGGGACGTAGCGTTTGCGGCGGTACCGGCCGGCCGCCCGGTGCGGCAAGAGCGTGCCTTTTGCACTTTGAATTTAGCAGCGATCGGACGCGTTTATTATAAAAACGTGCTTTTCAGCGCGAAAACGTATCAGTAATTATAAGTAAGTTACGATAAATAATTGTACGATAGTAGTTTTAAAATATAAATTATATTCTATTCTAAGGTTAATTTTTAAATCGCACTTATAGTAATTATAAGTACTTACCTACATAAGGTGAGATAAGATTAGATTAAATAAAAACATAATTTATGGATTGCGATCTTGATTAAAATTTACAGTTAGATGGGTCAAACCTTCAACGTTGCAGGCTTAGATTTGAGCGTTGACTGTTTTTCACATGGACAACTGTATGTCGCTCTTTCAAGAGTGACCTCCAGAGAAAACATGTTTGTATTGTCTAATGACAAGAAAGCTGTGAACGTTGTTTATAAAGACATTCTGTAATATGTTGTAAAAATAAAATAAATAGTTAAAAATGTAAAAAGTAAATAAGTAAAAATTTTGTGTATGAATTTAGATATTCCAAAGATAGCAGGAAATCTTCATAGTATAGGGAAAGGGGGATTGTTTTACTCCAAATTTAACGCGTGCGGGCCACGGGCAGTAATGAATAAATCAAAACTACTGAATCGATTTTAATCACATAGGCTATATATTTTATACCCGTGCGAAGACGGAGCGGGCCGCTATGTTTTTATAGACAACGTTCACAGTTTTTCTGTAGTGTATTTAGTATCAGCATTGAACCCGTGCGAAGCCGGGGCGGGTCGCTAGTATATTATATATATCGCACCCTCAGTGGAAAAAAGTCATAAGCCAGAAATGTAAATTTTTCAGTACGGCCAAAAAACTGGTTTTATGGAAATATTTACTTCGTCTTTGGTCGTAGAGGAAAGATTCTTATATCGAACAAAAGGGGAAAAAACATTACACTGCGTGTTGTTTTTAAATTAGTGCTAATGTTTCCAGTTTATTAGGTAGGTAGGTAGTAGGTAGGTAGTAGGTAGGTAGTAGGTAGGTAGGTAGGTAGGTAGTAGGTAGGTAGGTAGTAGGTAGGTAGGTAGTAGGTAGGGAGGTAGTAGGTAGGTAGGTAGGTAGGTAGTAGGTAGGGAGGTAGTAGGTAGGTAGGTAGGTAGGTAGTAGGTAGGTAGGTAGTAGGTAGGTAGGTAGTAGGTAGGTAGGTAGGTAGTAGGTAGGTAGGTAGTAGGTAGGTAGTAGGTAGGTAGTAGGTAGGTAGTAGGTAGGTAGGTAGTAGGTAGGTAGTAGGTAGGTAGGTAGGTAGTAGGTAGGTAGGTAGGTAGTAGGTAGGTAGGTAGTAGGTAGGTAGGTAGTAGGTAGGTAGTAGGTAGGTAGTAGGTAGGTAGTAAGTAGGTAGGTAGTAGGTAGGTAGTAGGTAGGTAGTAGGTAGGTAGTAGGTAGTAGGTAGGTAGGTAGTAGGTAGGTAGTAGGTAGGTAGTAGGTAGGTAGTAGGTAGGTAGTAGGTAGGTAGTAGGTAGGTAGTAGGTAGGTAGTAGGTAGGTAGTAGGTAGGTAGTAGGTAGGTAGTAGGTAGGTAGGTAGGTAGGTAGTAGGTAGGTAGTAGGTAGGTAGTAGGTAGGTAGTAGGTAGGTAGTAGGTAGGTAGTAGGTAGGTAGTAGGTAGGTAGTAGGTAGGTAGTAGGTAGGTAGTAGGTAGGTAGTAGGTAGGTAGTAGGTAGGTAGTAGGTAGGTAGTAGGTAGGTAGTAGGTAGGTAGTAGGTAGGTAGTAGGTAGGTAGTAGGTAGGTAGTAGGTAGGTAGTAGGTAGGTAGTAGGTAGGTAGTAGGTAGGTAGTAGGTAGGTAGTAGGTAGGTAGTAGGTAGGTAGTAGGTAGGTAGTAGGTAGGTAGTAGGTAGGTAGTAGGTAGGTAGTAGGTAGGTAGTAGGTAGGTAGTAGGTAGGTAGTAGGTAGGTAGTAGGTAGGTAGTAGGTAGGTAGTAGGTAGGTAGTAGGTAGGTAGTAGGTAGGTAGTAGGTAGGTAGTAGGTAGGTAGTAGGTAGGTAGTAGGTAGGTAGTAGGTAGGTAGTAGGTAGGTAGTAGGTAGGTAGTAGGTAGGTAGTAGGTAGGTAGTAGGTAGGTAGTAGGTAGGTAGTAGGTAGGTAGTAGGTAGGTAGTAGGTAGGTAGTAGGTAGGTAGTAGGTAGGTAGTAGGTAGGTAGTAGGTAGGTAGTAGGTAGAAAAAATTGCATTGCAACGCATGCCGGGTACAGCTAGTTTGTTATAAATGGAGTTGCGAAAATTGCTCAGATTGTTATTTTAATAATTTTGAAAAGTTAAAGCTGAATATTAAGAAATTCATCCAAAAAATATTAATAACGGTAATCTTCACTGAAAATACATAATATCTTGGCAGTTATTATTCAATACTGTTATTTATGTTACAAACTATAATTGTATCCAAAGCTATGCTGATTATTTTGGATATAACAAAAATTATTTGAAACAAAATATTAATTATAATGAATCACAAGTTTATAAGCATGCGTCAGAGGTAAACGAAATCTTATTGTGAAATGTAATTAATTATTTCTTATTGTAAATGAACTAAGTTAAGTTTTTATAAGAAATAAATTTCTTTAAACCAAATTATTTTTTTTTCCGTTTGTCGTTAATATTTATTCTCAGGTAATATCTGTCAATATGCATGTAAAATTTCTATCACAGGTAATGGAAAAAATAATTATTATTGTTTACTTGAGATTTCTCAACAAGCCTTTAAATTGAAAATAGGCATGAGTGTTGGATACTTAACATAAACAACAAATTCAACAAAAGAAAAAACGCAGTAATCTTGCTTATACTAGCAATAATTGACAGTGTTAGAAGTTCATAATTTCTGTAATTGAACTTACTTTTTAAAATATATTTAATTTCACGGGAAAGTTTGGCTTAAGTATTGATGCTTAAAAAACCATATTTTTTTAAATAACAAAAAATAGCATAATATCTTATTTCCACGATTCCTAATAAACTGGAAACATTAGCACTAATTTAAAAACAACACGCAGTGTAATGTTTTTTCCCCTTTTGTTCGATATAAGAATCTTTCCTCTACGACCAAAGACGAAGTAAATATTTCCATAAAACCAGTTTTTTGGCCGTACTGAAAAATTTACATTTCTGGCTTATGACTTTTTTCCACTGAGGGTGCGATATATATAATATACTAGCGACCCGCCCCGGCTTCGCACGGGTTCAATGCTGATACTAAATACACTACAGAAAAACTGTGAACGTTGTCTATAAAAACATAGCGGCCCGCTCCGTCTTCGCACGGGTATAAAATATATAGCCTATGTGATTAAAATCGATTCAGTAGTTTTGATTTATTCATTACTGCCCGTGGCCCGCACGCGTTAAATTTGGAGTAAAACAATCCCCCTTTCCCTATACTATGAAGATTTCCTGCTATCTTTGGAATATCTAAATTCATACACAAAATTTTTACTTATTTACTTTTTACATTTTTAACTATTTATTTTATTTTTACAACATATTACAGAATGTCTTTATAAACAACGTTCACAGCTTTCTTGTCATTAGACAATACAAACATGTTTTCTCTGGAGGTCACTCTTGAAAGAGCGACATACAGTTGTCCATGTGAAAAACAGTCAACGCTCAAATCTAAGCCTGCAACGTTGAAGGTTTGACCCATCTAACTGTAAATTTTAATCAAGATCGCAATCCATAAATTATGTTTTTATTTAATCTAATCTTATCTCACCTTATGTAGGTAAGTACTTATAATTACTATAAGTGCGATTTAAAAATTAACCTTAGAATAGAATATAATTTATATTTTAAAACTACTATCGTACAATTATTTATCGTAACTTACTTATAATTACTGATACGTTTTCGCGCTGAAAAGCACGTTTTTATAATAAACGCGTCCGATCGCTGCTAAATTCAAAGTGCAAAAGGCACGCTCTTGCCGCACCGGGCGGCCGGCCGGTACCGCCGCAAACGCTACGTCCCGCAATTTTTAAATGTGTAATATCTTCGAAAATATTCACTTAAATCATACGGTGTAAAGGGCCATATAGATTTATATTAAATAAACAATGTATTCAAGGTATTTAATTGGTTAAGGATTAATGCTGTATTGGTTAAAATCGCTTCGAAAATTAGCCATTATTTGTCGTAAAAAGTAAATGACAAAAAAAAGTTATTGTGGGTTATCCATAAGAGATAGACATATACCATCACGGACTTTTCTGTAGACCTTTTCAATGTGTACAATACTTAGTACATTATTTTGATAAAACTCGTAGGGTTCAGCCTGCGTTTGCAATGTAAGCGGAAAAAATGTAATTATTTACGACATCACATTAGAAACCTCAAAAATAACAGTACTTCTCCACTATTTAATGGATGTTATTATACATATAAACCTTCCTCTTGAATCACTCTATCTATTAAAAAAAACCGCATCAAAATCCGTTGCGTAGTTTCAAAGATTTAAGCATACAAAGGGACATAGGGACAGAGAAAGCGACTTTGTTTTATACTATGTAGTGATAATATATGATATATAATATATAATATATATATAAACATATATATATATATTATTATATAATATATAATAATAATAATAATAATATAATAATAATATTATAAAGCTATTTGAATATTTTTATGACAAATATTCAAATAGCATTGAAAGTGTGCAGAGTAAGTTCTTAAGAGCTATGCATTATCGCTGCTTTCGCACTCGTAGTTCATATGTGGAATTACTAAAAACATATAATTTATTGAACTTAAAATCTAGACGCTCTCTTCTGGAAATGGTATTTTTGTTTGACTTATGCAGTAGTGTGTACGATTGCATTGATGTCCGAAACAAAATTAGTTACATAGTGCCCAGAACAGCCATTGGTCGTGGGGTGCGCGTTCGCCCCCTGTTTGCTGTTACTTCCTGTCGCACAAACGCGGGCTTGCGCGCACCACTGCGAAGGCTGACAAGGCATTTTAATACAGAATTCCATGTCGTTGATATGTTTGCTCTTTCTGCTAAACAATTTAAGAAGCAGATAACTGAATTAATTAGTGCTAAATTATGAATCTGTTTAATTTGAAGTTACTTTTGTTTTTATTGTAGGTATGTAGGTTTTACTTATAAGTTAGCATTTGCATGATGATTTAAACTAGTATGTTTTCATTATATGTATTCTGTGGAAAATGTCGTTGGTTGCACATTTACTCATTTTGTTGTGTTAGTTTGTAAGTAACTATTAATGTGTAACTGTTTATTTTCCCTAATAAATAAAATAAAATAAAAATAAAATAAAGAGGAAAACTTTGTTTGTTTGTAATGAATAGGCTCAAAAACAACTAGACCGATTTTAAAAATTCTTTCACCATTCGAAAGCTACATTATCCACGAGTAACATAAGCTAAATTTTATTTTGAAAAATAATAGGGTTCCGTAAGATATTTGGGTTTTTCGGACACAAGGTGTAAAAAATCAACCAGAAAAGTTACTTATTTTGCGTACGCTGCCTAAACTATAAAAGATAGAACCATAAAATGTTCTAATTAATTGTAGATCTTATAAATATCTACAAAAAAATCCGCGACACACTATACCTATCTATGTCGAGTGAGGCACAACAACCATTTTTTTATCTTAAATTTCTTTTGGACTACATTTAAACGCATTTATTTTACTCCATCACTAAGTACAGTTTATGTAGATAATATTTGGTCTTTGAATGATTAAAATTGGACGTTTTGTTTTGAAGTTATGGCGAAAAATTAGTAGGAATTGATTTACGAAAAGAATGTTTTACGCATGGGCAACTTTACGTTGCCCTATCACGGGTCGGGCTCCCGACCGTCAGTATATTTTGTTGCCTGAAAATAATTTCAAACTCAAACGTTTATTTGCTAGAAATACATTGGTTTTTATAAAGGTAAGATCTTAAATCCTAGATGTATATGTATTTTGCCTGCAAGCAGGCGTTTAAAAATTTTACTTATTATATTACAATTAACAAAAAAAAAAAAAAAAAAATCCTTTTACTATACTAATTATCAATTACATATTTTATTTATTTCTATATTCCATAAATTCTTTAATGCTGTAAAAACAATGTGATAGGAGCCATTCCGTTAATTTTGTTTTGAAAACATTACTTTTTAATAATTTAAATTCTCCTGGCAAGTTATTATATATCAATATAAGGTCAAGGTGGCGAAGTCTATATTATAGTTTATCGTGAGCTCGATTTCATAAACACCATACGGTTGAATTTTTAACTTAAGTAAATGTTTTGTTTACTAATGATGACAAAAAAAATCCTTATTTATAAGTTACATCTGCAAATCTGAATGTAACTATCATAAAACTCAAAATAAACATGTTTTTAAAAATGTAGTAAGTAGACGGACTTTCCCGAATATGGAGGGCAAGTCCGTCATGAGCATTAATTTTGTGTAATTTGATAGATTATTGCCCAATCCGTATTCAATAAATATTTAAAAATGAATGTTAACCAAATACCTATGTGCTTTACACACCATGACATAAGGTAGCAATCACAATCTACGGCGGTAAAACTATGAAGGAGGGTAAGTCCGGCACATTCGAAAGGAAAGGGGTTGTCAATCTTTAAATGATTACGAACTATATAGACCTTTTTGAAGTACCTACTGCTTAGTGTGAAGGTATATTTGGGTCATAAACAGAACATTAAAATTATGTGTGCGTTGTCTCAAAATTAACTAAAACAATGTAAATCGACCATATTTATACCAACAATTATTTATTATGGGTGTCTGTGATCGCGTATTCATGCGGAACAGGATTTAAATTTTAATAGCTTGCAGGATAAGATCACGGAGGTTTTTTCTAAAGGTGATTTCCACAAAGTGTCTTCAGATTTGTTGCAGCTTATCTGTGGTCACAGAGCTGAAGTTTTACAAATGCGCCGTGATGGAATAACTAATCACGTTCGTGATCCTTTAATAAAGGCAACGCTACGCAAGATCCCACCATCTGACCGCCATTTATTCGAAAGTGAAGCGTTTACCGCTGCCCTTGAAAAAATGGGCGGAGTTAAGAAGACATTCGTGCCCTTAACTAAACCTACAATTGGCTCTACTTCGCAAGCAGGGCCAAGTAAGGTTGCACGCCACCCCCCGCAGGGGTCGGCTTACTATCATGGACCCTCGCAGGGTACCAGCCATGGATGCTGCGCCTCTGTACCTCATCCGCATTATCAATGCCGCCCGTCCTCGCAGGACTGCTATCATGAACGTCCTCAGCGACAGAACAACCAGAGTGACCGTCGCACGGCGCCTGCAAGTAACAACAGAGGTTCATTTCGCTCGCGAGGTGGCCGCCAAAACTACAAGCCGCAGAATCAGGGCAAAGGAAACCGTAAACGTCCCGGAGTCTCCTCTGACTACAACTCTGGGAACAAAAATCGTAAGTTCTGACTCGATAGAATTCAGGGCGGGTCAACTGGCACTATTTTACAATCGTTGGGAGGAAATGGGAGCTCCAAACTTTCTGTTGCGCATAATAACAGGGTATCGCATACCCTTTCTTCTAAAACCACCCCTAATGTTGCCACATTTGAGGAAAGGGCCTTACATCACACAGCAGTCCGAATCGATGTCGGCACTCATCAGTCAGATGAAAGACCAAGGTGTATTAGAAGCGGTGCAGCGTTCCCCAAGCTTCCTGTCAACAATGTTTCTTGTGCCAAAGAGCGATGGCTCCGATCGCCCAATATTCAACTTAAGAGCCTTAAACGAGTATGTAATAACGGAACCCTTCAGCCTGATAAATGTGTTTCGTGTACCGGAGTTCCTCCAGCCAGGCGACTGGCTTTGCAAAGTGGACCTATCGCAAGCCTACTTTTATTTACCGATATCTCCGGCACACAGAAGATTTTTGCGCCTCATTTACCAAGGGGAACTTTTAGAGATGACCTGCTTACCCTTCGGCCTCAGTACAGCACCAAAGGTGTTTGCTTCTCTGAGCAACTGGGTCGCTCAGACATTGCGAGAACAGAATCTGCGCATAATTGTCTACTTAGACGACTTTCTGGTGGCTCACCAGGACAAAGACACTCTGCAAACTCATGTTCATATTCTCCTGAACCGTCTAGAATATCTAGGGTGGCAAGTCAACCCACAGAAATCCGTTGTATCCCCGCAAAAAAGTCTTGTGTACCTGGGAGTTCAGTGGGACCCTTGGGACAACAAAAAATCTCTTCCGCAAGACAAGGTCAAAAATGTTATCCGCAAGGTCTCTGCAATGATAAACTTAGGCAAGGCTTAGGCCTACTACCTACCTACTACCTACCTACTACCTACCTACCTACTACCTACCTACTACCTACCTACTACCTACCTACTACCTACCTACTACCTACCTACTACCTACCTACTACCTACCTACTACCTACCTACTACCTACCTACTACCTACCTACTACCTACCTACTACCTACCTACTACCTACCTACTACCTACCTACTACCTACCTACTACCTACCTACTACCTACCTACTACCTACCTACTACCTACCTACTACCTACCTACTACCTACCTACTACCTACCTACTACCTACCTACTACCTACCTACTACCTACCTACTACCTACCTACTACCTACCTACTACCTACCTACTACCTACCTACTACCTACCTACTACCTACCTACTACCTACCTACTACCTACCTACTACCTACCTACTACCTACCTACCTACTACCTACCTACTACCTACCTACTACCTACCTACTACCTACCTACCTACTACCTACCTACCTACTACCTACCTACCTACCTACTACCTACCTACCTACTACCTACCTACCTACTACCTACCTACCTACTACCTACCTACCTACTACCTACCTACCTACCTACCTACTACCTACCTACTACCTACCTACCTACTACCTACCTACTACCTACCTACTACCTACCTACTACCTACCTACTACCTACCTACCTACTACCTACCTACCTACTACCTACCTACCTACCTACTACCTACCTACCTACTACCTACCTACTACCTACCTACCTACTACCTACTACCTACCTACTACCTACCTACTACCTACCTACTACCTACCTACTTACTACCTACCTACTACCTACCTACTACCTACCTACTACCTACCTACCTACTACCTACCTACCTACTACCTACCTACCTACCTACTACCTACCTACCTACCTACTACCTACCTACTACCTACCTACCTACTACCTACCTACTACCTACCTACTACCTACCTACTACCTACCTACCTACTACCTACCTACCTACCTACTACCTACCTACCTACTACCTACCTACCTACTACCTACCTACCTACCTACCTACTACCTCCCTACCTACTACCTACCTACCTACCTACCTACTACCTCCCTACCTACTACCTACCTACCTACTACCTACCTACCTACTACCTACCTACCTACCTACCTACTACCTACCTACTACCTACCTACTACCTACCTACCTAATAAACTGGAAACATTAGCACTAATTTAAAAACAACACGCAGTGTAATGTTTTTTCCCCTTTTGTTCGATATAAGAATCTTTCCTCTACGACCAAAGACGAAGTAAATATTTCCATAAAACCAGTTTTTTGGCCGTACTGAAAAATTTACATTTCTGGCTTATGACTTTTTTCCACTGAGGGTGCGATATATATAATATACTAGCGACCCGCCCCGGCTTCGCACGGGTTCAATGCTGATACTAAATACACTACAGAAAAACTGTGAACGTTGTCTATAAAAACATAGCGGCCCGCTCCGTCTTCGCACGGGTATAAAATATATAGCCTATGTGATTAAAATCGATTCAGTAGTTTTGATTTATTCATTACTGCCCGTGGCCCGCACGCGTTAAATTTGGAGTAAAACAATCCCCCTTTCCCTATACTATGAAGATTTCCTGCTATCTTTGGAATATCTAAATTCATACACAAAATTTTTACTTATTTACTTTTTACATTTTTAACTATTTATTTTATTTTTACAACATATTACAGAATGTCTTTATAAACAACGTTCACAGCTTTCTTGTCATTAGACAATACAAACATGTTTTCTCTGGAGGTCACTCTTGAAAGAGCGACATACAGTTGTCCATGTGAAAAACAGTCAACGCTCAAATCTAAGCCTGCAACGTTGAAGGTTTGACCCATCTAACTGTAAATTTTAATCAAGATCGCAATCCATAAATTATGTTTTTATTTAATCTAATCTTATCTCACCTTATGTAGGTAAGTACTTATAATTACTATAAGTGCGATTTAAAAATTAACCTTAGAATAGAATATAATTTATATTTTAAAACTACTATCGTACAATTATTTATCGTAACTTACTTATAATTACTGATACGTTTTCGCGCTGAAAAGCACGTTTTTATAATAAACGCGTCCGATCGCTGCTAAATTCAAAGTGCAAAAGGCACGCTCTTGCCGCACCGGGCGGCCGGCCGGTACCGCCGCAAACGCTACGTCCCGCAATTTTTAAATCTGTAATATCTTCGAAAATATTCACTTAAATCATACGGTGTAAAGGGCCATATAGATTTATATTAAATAAACAATGTATTCAAGGTATTTAATTGGTTAAGGATTAATGCTGTATTGGTTAAAATCGCTTCGAAAATTAGCCATTATTTGTCGTAAAAAGTAAATGACAAAAAAAAGTTATTGTGGGTTATCCATAAGAGATAGACATATACCATCACGGACTTTTCTGTAGACCTTTTCAATGTGTACAATACTTAGTACATTATTTTGATAAAACTCGTAGGGTTCAGCCTGCGTTTGCAATGTAAGCGGAAAAAATGTAATTATTTACGACATCACATTAGAAACCTCAAAAATAACAGTACTTCTCCACTATTTAATGGATGTTATTATACATATAAACCTTCCTCTTGAATCACTCTATCTATTAAAAAAAACCGCATCAAAATCCGTTGCGTAGTTTCAAAGATTTAAGCATACAAAGGGACATAGGGACAGAGAAAGCGACTTTGTTTTATACTATGTAGTGATAATATATGATATATAATATATAATATATATATAAACATATATATATATATTATTATATAATATATAATAATAATAATAATAATATAATAATAATATTATAAAGCTATTTGAATATTTTTATGACAAATATTCAAATAGCATTGAAAGTGTGCAGAGTAAGTTCTTAAGAGCTATGCATTATCGCTGCTTTCGCACTCGTAGTTCATATGTGGAATTACTAAAAACATATAATTTATTGAACTTAAAATCTAGACGCTCTCTTCTGGAAATGGTATTTTTGTTTGACTTATGCAGTAGTGTGTACGATTGCATTGATGTCCGAAACAAAATTAGTTACATAGTGCCCAGAACAGCCATTGGTCGTGGGGTGCGCGTTCGCCCCCTGTTTGCTGTTACTTCCTGTCGCACAAACGCGGGCTTGCGCGCACCACTGCGAAGGCTGACAAGGCATTTTAATACAGAATTCCATGTCGTTGATATGTTTGCTCTTTCTGCTAAACAATTTAAGAAGCAGATAACTGAATTAATTAGTGCTAAATTATGAATCTGTTTAATTTGAAGTTACTTTTGTTTTTATTGTAGGTATGTAGGTTTTACTTATAAGTTAGCATTTGCATGATGATTTAAACTAGTATGTTTTCATTATATGTATTCTGTGGAAAATTTCGTTGGTTGCACATTTACTCATTTTGTTGTGTTAGTTTGTAAGTAACTATTAATGTGTAACTGTTTATTTTCCCTAATAAATAAAATAAAATAAAAATAAAATAAAGAGGAAAACTTTGTTTGTTTGTAATGAATAGGCTCAAAAACAACTAGACCGATTTTAAAAATTCTTTCACCATTCGAAAGCTACATTATCCACGAGTAACATAAGCTAAATTTTATTTTGAAAAATAATAGGGTTCCGTAAGATATTTGGGTTTTTCGGACACAAGGTGTAAAAAATCAACCAGAAAAGTTACTTATTTTGCGTACGCTGCCTAAACTATAAAAGATAGAACCATAAAATGTTCTAATTAATTGTAGATCTTATAAATATCTACAAAAAAATCCGCGACACACTATACCTATCTATGTCGAGTGAGGCACAACAACCATTTTTTTATCTTAAATTTCTTTTGGACTACATTTAAACGCATTTATTTTACTCCATCACTAAGTACAGTTTATGTAGATAATATTTGGTCTTTGAATGATTAAAATTGGACGTTTTGTTTTGAAGTTATGGCGAAAAATTAGTAGGAATTGATTTACGAAAAGAATGTTTTACGCATGGGCAACTTTACGTTGCCCTATCACGGGTCGGGCTCCCGACCGTCAGTATATTTTGTTGCCTGAAAATAATTTCAAACTCAAACGTTTATTTGCTAGAAATACATTGGTTTTTATAAAGGTAAGATCTTAAATCCTAGATGTATATGTATTTTGCCTGCAAGCAGGCGTTTAAAAATTTTACTTATTATATTACAATTAACAAAAAAAAAAAAAAAAAATCCTTTTACTATACTAATTATCAATTACATATTTTATTTATTTCTATATTCCATAAATTCTTTAATGCTGTAAAAACAATGTGATAGGAGCCATTCCGTTAATTTTGTTTTGAAAACATTACTTTTTAATAATTTAAATTCTCCTGGCAAGTTATTATATATCAATATAAGGTCAAGGTGGCGAAGTCTATATTATAGTTTATCGTGAGCTCGATTTCATAAACACCATACGGTTGAATTTTTAACTTAAGTAAATGTTTTGTTTACTAATGATGACAAAAAAATCCTTATTTATAAGTTACATCTGCAAATCTGAATGTAACTATCATAAAACTCAAAATAAACATGTTTTTAAAAATGTAGTAAGTAGACGGACTTTCCCGAATATGGAGGGCAAGTCCGTCATGAGCATTAATTTTGTGTAATTTGATAGATTATTGCCCAATCCGTATTCAATAAATATTTAAAAATGAATGTTAACCAAATACCTATGTGCTTTACACACCATGACATAAGGTAGCAATCACAATCTACGGCGGTAAAACTATGAAGGAGGGTAAGTCCGGCACATTCGAAAGGAAAGGGGTTGTCAATCTTTAAATGATTACGAACTATATAGACCTTTTTGAAGTACCTACTGCTTAGTGTGAAGGTATATTTGGGTCATAAACAGAACATTAAAATTATGTGTGCGTTGTCTCAAAATTAACTAAAACAATGTAAATCGACCATATTTATACCAACAATTATTTATTATGGGTGTCTGTGATCGCGTATTCATGCGGAACAGGATTTAAATTTTAATAGCTTGCAGGATAAGATCACGGAGGTTTTTTCTAAAGGTGATTTCCACAAAGTGTCTTCAGATTTGTTGCAGCTTATCTGTGGTCACAGAGCTGAAGTTTTACAAATGCGCCGTGATGGAATAACTAATCACGTTCGTGATCCTTTAATAAAGGCAACGCTACGCAAGATCCCACCATCTGACCGCCATTTATTCGAAAGTGAAGCGTTTACCGCTGCCCTTGAAAAAATGGGCGGAGTTAAGAAGACATTCGTGCCCTTAACTAAACCTACAATTGGCTCTACTTCGCAAGCAGGGCCAAGTAAGGTTGCACGCCACCCCCCGCAGGGGTCGGCTTACTATCATGGACCCTCGCAGGGTACCAGCCATGGATGCTGCGCCTCTGTACCTCATCCGCATTATCAATGCCGCCCGTCCTCGCAGGACTGCTATCATGAACGTCCTCAGCGACAGAACAACCAGAGTGACCGTCGCACGGCGCCTGCAAGTAACAACAGAGGTTCATTTCGCTCGCGAGGTGGCCGCCAAAACTACAAGCCGCAGAATCAGGGCAAAGGAAACCGTAAACGTCCCGGAGTCTCCTCTGACTACAACTCTGGGAACAAAAATCGTAAGTTCTGACTCGATAGAATTCAGGGCGGGTCAACTGGCACTATTTTACAATCGTTGGGAGGAAATGGGAGCTCCAAACTTTCTGTTGCGCATAATAACAGGGTATCGCATACCCTTTCTTCTAAAACCACCCCTAATGTTGCCACATTTGAGGAAAGGGCCTTACATCACACAGCAGTCCGAATCGATGTCGGCACTCATCAGTCAGATGAAAGACCAAGGTGTATTAGAAGCGGTGCAGCGTTCCCCAAGCTTCCTGTCAACAATGTTTCTTGTGCCAAAGAGCGATGGCTCCGATCGCCCAATATTCAACTTAAGAGCCTTAAACGAGTATGTAATAACGGAACCCTTCAGCCTGATAAATGTGTTTCGTGTACCGGAGTTCCTCCAGCCAGGCGACTGGCTTTGCAAAGTGGACCTATCGCAAGCCTACTTTTATTTACCGATATCTCCGGCACACAGAAGATTTTTGCGCCTCATTTACCAAGGGGAACTTTTAGAGATGACCTGCTTACCCTTCGGCCTCAGTACAGCACCAAAGGTGTTTGCTTCTCTGAGCAACTGGGTCGCTCAGACATTGCGAGAACAGAATCTGCGCATAATTGTCTACTTAGACGACTTTCTGGTGGCTCACCAGGACAAAGACACTCTGCAAACTCATGTTCATATTCTCCTGAACCGTCTAGAATATCTAGGGTGGCAAGTCAACCCACAGAAATCCGTTGTATCCCCGCAAAAAAGTCTTGTGTACCTGGGAGTTCAGTGGGACCCTTGGGACAACAAAAAATCTCTTCCGCAAGACAAGGTCAAAAATGTTATCCGCAAGGTCTCTGCAATGATAAACTTAGGCAAGGCTTGCCTGCAAGAATTACAAAGCATAGTGGGCCTTCTAAACTTTGCGAGTTTTGTGGTACCACAGGGCAGACTACATCACCGGTCTTTGCTCAACTTCCTAAATGCATCTCTAAATATGCCAGTCAGGAAGGAGATTTTCTTACCAGACGAAGTCCTAGGAGATCTGCGGTGGTGGCTTCACAACTGCCACCATCCATCTGCAATCCATCTTCCACCACCAACTCACTTTGTGACCACAGATGCCTCCGATCTAGCTTGGGGAGCTCAGGTGGACAGTCGCGCAGTGTCAGGTACGTGGACTGCTCAAGAACAGCATCTGCATTGCAATCTCAAAGAGATGTTGGCAATATTAAAGGTGCTCGAAACCCACGGTCCTCTACTCTGGTCAAGTCCACTGCTTTGTTCCAGTGCGACAATCGAACAGTTGTGGCCCACTTGCGGAACGAGGGCGGCACGAGATCGCCACCTCTGATGGAAGTAACGCAGAGAGTGTTCCGCCTACTAGATTTTCATCAAATAAATCGGACAGTCAATTATATACCCGGCATTTACAACGGACATGCGGATCACCTATCCAGACACAAACGAGTTCCAGAATGGCATCTTCTACCCGCATGCACGGAGAAGATATTTCACAAGTTCGGCATTCCGGTAGTAGATCTATTTGCGTCCAGTCGGGCAAACGTGGTAGCCAATTACGTGTCTCTGGATTTAACAGATACCCAAGCGTTATTCCACAATGCTTTTTCCCGGCAGTGGAACTACCACCTTGCGTGGGTGTTCCCACCACCATACTTGATACCCAAGGTGCTGGCCCATCTCAACTCGGCGACCGGGCTGTACCTGTTAATCGTCCCCCGTTGGGGTCGAGTGTTCTGGCGGGCCGATCTCAAAGCCCGAGCAGTAGCAGCTCCGTGGTCGATCACCAATCTCGGGGAGAATCTAATAGACACCACGACCGGCCTGCCACCCCCCAAGGTTCAAGAGATGGCGCTCGAAGTCTGGAAGTGTGGGGGTGGTCGGAAAGTTTAACAGGTTGGAATGAAGACCAAATACAGTTACTTAAATCCTCGTGGCGTACTTCCACTCTTAAAACCTACAAGGTTGCATGGGATCGATGGGTATCTTGGTCTAAAAAGTTTAATTTTGATCCTTTTCACCCTACAGGGTCCATCGTTGCTAGATATCTAGCAGACCTACATCTAATCCAAAAATTTTCATACAACACTATTTTGCTTTATAAATCGGTGGTGGCTACTCTGTGCAATGCTGAAAATGGTGGACGAATAAGTACGCATACTTTAGTGAAACACGTCTTAAAGTCAATTGCTTTAAAGAAGCCGGTCGCCCGTAAGCCCCCTGTCTGGAATATAGATGCACTGACCTCCTTCTTAAGTTCAAACACCATAGATGAGAATAACCCTTTTGCTGTTTCTCGACATACAGCTACGCTCCTCCTCCTGTGTTCGGGCAGACGAGTTCATGATCTGACATTGCTGCTAGGGGACTCGGATCATTGCGTCGACGACGGCAGCAATATTATTTTAAAACCAATATTTGGCTCTAAAACCGATAGTGACACTCATAGGCAATCGGGTTGGAGGTTACTGCCTAATACGAGTAATAAAAATCTGGATCCTGTGTTTTGGGTCAGAAAATTAATTGATCTCCTTAGGGTTAGACGAGTTTCGGGTAACTGTCCAAACTTATTTATAAATATCAGAGGACAAGCAAAGGCGGCCTCTCGCACCGTGATTGCGGGATGGGTTAAAACTGTACTAACAGAGGCTGGTATACCCGTTACACCGGGAAGTCTATGTTCAGCTGTATCTTCAAGAAATTGATCTGATAACCTTCCTCTGGATGAGATTTTGTCCAGAGGAAATTGGAGGTCCAAAGAGACTTTTACACGTTTCTACAGACGAGAGATACTGCCAGCCTCTGCTAGCAACAGCATTACTAGAATGTTTAATCCGGCTGATTAAGGTGTTTTATGTTTAACGCCTAATTGATTTTTTTAAACACAGATTATACTAATAGAGGTCTGTTGTTACTACAGAATTGTTAATGATTGTTTTTTGTTGTATTTATTATTGGATGTACAAGGTCAATATTATGTTTTGAAGTATAATAAACATGATTCTATGTAAAGCATTATTTATTTCTTGCACACTCCGAAGATGTTTTTATTTAATAGTTCATCATCTTAATCCATAGGTGTTCTATATTATTTTTCTGAAGTCAATCGAACCTATGTCACATTGGCGTCGTCCCCACCACCAGGCGATAACAAACACGTCTCAAATAGTAAGCTTCAAATAACGGTCATGGATTTAATAGCAGCGTTTTACCTGAAATAAAACGCATATTAAATACTTACCTTATTTGAAGCTTACAAATAATTTCTGCCTGGTATTTTCGACTCAATGATTCATGAAATGTCTTCGAGCCTCCGACTGAGCTCGGACCTGCCTGGTGGGGAGTGTGCGAGCGAGACAGATATACAGGAGTGAAGGAGAAGGACATAAATAACCGGAAAACAGATAGGGCCTATCTCAAATAGTAAGCTTCAAATAAGGTAAGTATTTAATATGCGTTTTATTTCAGGTAAAACGCTGCTATCATAGTCGTTTTGTAAATTCATATTTCAAGCGCCTTTTAGTTCCACCGCCTTTAAAGTCGTTGCCTTATTAGGTACAATACATACTTACCGCATTAATTAAACTACAGTATTACTTTAGGTTATTTACTTCTACCTACATTAGGTATATAAAATGTCGCAACAAAAGAAATTATGTACTTCTGACGATAATGAGTTGGCAATCTTAGAAGCTAAACGCAATGTTTTATTTGAGCGTATGCAAAACATTTTCGAGCGGTCAAAAACCGCCAAAGTTTCCGAAGTCAACAAAGAGTCATTTCTTAGTTATTGTATGACAGTAGACGATATTCGAACCGATTTTCATAAATTATTAGACGCTTATAATGCACAATTACTTTCTATTAATCCTGAATCTAAACCAAATTATCAGGCGTACACCTCATTCGAAGATCTTTATTGTATCATAAAACGCATACAATCGCAGTTAGAGAATCGACAGTCCGCGAAGCCCAGCGCTGCCGGACCGGCTGTCCGAGCACCGAAACTGCCCGCGATTGAACACGTGTCATTTGACGGCGATATACGAAACTGGCCATTATTTTATGCAAGTTTCAAGTCTACAGTGCACGATAACGCCTCGCTGACGGACGCTGACAGGTTGTACTATTTAATAGGTAAACTGTCGCCGAAAGCGCAATCTACATTCGCAGGTGTCACACCAAGTGCTGAGAATTATCAGGTCATATTTCAGTCACTTCTTGATAGATATCAGGATACTCGCATCCTCGCGTCTACTTACTTTGATCAAGCTTTAAATCTTAAATTGTCCGGTCCCGCGTCAGTTTCAAATTTACAACTGTTTATTGATAACTTTGTTACCGCAGTAAATTCCCTTAAAAGCCTAAAGTTAGAAAACCTTGCCGACTTTATGTTATTGCAACTCGCATTAAAAAAGTTCGACACGGAAACCGTTCGTGCATTCGAAATGACCGAACGTCATAATAAAATACCCACCCTAAATAGTTTTCTTTCATTCATTAAAGATCAGTGTCGAATATATCGGAATACGCAGCCTAGTTCGTCTAGCTCGTCTAGTAATAATAACATAAGTAAACAAAACTTTAATAAATCGCGAAATAGTAATAATAAGTCGGCCCCTAACCCGCAATCTTACGTAGCATGTTCGGAATCCGCAAATAATTCACACAAGTGTCAGTGCGACAATATTGTACACGACCACTTTTTTAAATGTCCCGCCTTTCATAATTTAAATCCGACTGCTCGTTTTAAATCCGCAAAAGAAAATAAAGCTTGTGTCAATTGTTTGAGTATTAAGCATAAAACAAGCGATTGTTCTAGTAAAACCAAGTGTCGCTCATGCAATCAACAACACCATACGTTATTGCATTTTGAGAAAAAGTATCCGTTATTTGACCCCGGTAACCTTGACGTAAACGTAAATCCTAGCCCAGCTGTTTCGTTCTCTTTATCGCAGGCGCAGGCCGCTCGTACCACGGCGCCTGTTCCCCCCGCTTCTCAGTCCGGAGTTTCATTGTGTACAACGTCCGTTGCGCTCGCACGCAGGCAGTGCGCGCGCACTCACCACACTCAGCGCGAAGCCGAGCGTCAATGTACCGCGTCCACTACGATATTATTAGCGACCGCGCAAGTCATTATTTACGATTTGAACAACACGCCGCGCGTGGTTCGTTGCTTACTTGATAGTGCATCACAAAGTAGCTTTATTACTTCGGATTGTTTCAAACGTCTTGGACTTTTGAATAACTTTAAAAATACTAACTTAGTAGTTAAAGGGATCGGTGGTTCAGAAAAATCTTGTAAGGGTTCCGTCGATATTAAAATACATTCGCGTTTCAATAACGATATTAATTTCAACGTTTCATCGCTTATTGTGGAACGTATTACGGACACGTTACCTAGCGCTCACGTGGACGTTTCGTTACTCGCGCACCTCGAGACATTGCCGCTCGCTGATGCTCACTTTGCTCAGCCGGGTAATATCGATGTCTTGATCGGGGCTTCAGTTTTTCCGCACTTACTACTACCTAATGTTGTACGTAGTGAGCAATATAATTTACCTCCCGCTATTGAGACGGTATTTGGCTATGTAGTTATGGGTGCCGTACCTACGCTGCATAATATTCATTATACTACGTCTTGCTGTTCTGTTCTTCAAGAAAATAGTATTAATTCTCTTCTTAAGCGATTTTGGGAGCTTGAAGAGGTCTCCGCACCGCCCTCACTGAGCCGTAAGGATCTCGAGTGTGAAGAACATTTCCGCGCTACCACTGTTCGCGACGATAGTGGTAGATATGTTGTAGCGTTGCCGTTCTGTGGCGACCCGTATTCTTTAGGCGACTCGTACGCTGCTGCACTTAGGCGCTTTTTTACTGTTTAGAACGTAAACTCGACGCGTCGCTTAAATTACGCGGTGCATATAATGACGCTATGCGTGATTACTTAAATAAAGGTTTTTTAAGCCCGGTTGTAAACGACGAGGGCAATTCTCTTCCCGCGTATTATATACCGCATCACGGCGTGGTTCGCGAAGATAATACCTCCACTAAACTTCGTGTGGTTTTAGATGCTAGTTGCCGAACTACATCGGGTCAGTCGATCAATGACATTTTGCATGCCGGTCCTGATCTACAGGGTGATTTATTTAACATCTTAATTAAATTCCGCCTTTTTGAAATTGCTCTTTCAGCTGATTGTCGACAAATGTTTCTCAATATCGGCATTCGAGAATCCGACCGTAGATTTCAACGAATTTTATATCGGTTGCGAGACTGGAGTTGTGCGCGGCTCTGTTGCTGTCTCAGTTGCTTCGCAAGGTTCAAGACACAATTGCGTCCCATCACTACATCAATAAGATATACGCATTTTCGGACTCCAAAGTAGTGCTCGCTTGGATTAATTCTTCTCCGCACCGCTGGCAGACCTTTGTCGCCAATCGCGTTACTAAAATAATTGAACTTATTCCTGCTACTTGTTTCAATCACGTCGCGGGTATTGAGAATCCTGCGGATTGCCTGTCTCGTGGTGTTACTCCGGCTAATCTTCTGGATCATCCTTTGTGGCATCATGGCCCCTCTTGGATTTCGCGTGATCCATCAGAGTGGCCTATACATCCATCTGTCCACGATGCAGAGGACGAGGATATACCTGAGCGGAAGTCTGTCTCTCATCCGGTGACTGTTGAGGTTGCGGAATCTCCTATTTACGCACTCGCGCTACGCATGTCATCGTGGTCTAAGTTACTACGTGTCATCGTTTATGTCTGTAGGTTTATTAAGAAATTACCTAATGGAACTTCTGTTTCAAGCTCTGATCTTGAGGTCGCAGTCTCGCAGAGTATACATTATTGCGCGCCCTACAGGCTGTTCATTTTAGTAAGGATGTTCAAAATTTGAAAAATAACATTCCTTGTTCTCCCGCTCTTCTTAAACTCAAGCCGTTTCTCGATGAGCACGGCATAATACGTGTTGGCGGTCGTTTGTCAAATTCGGACGTCCCTTACAACTACAAGCATCCTTGCATCCTGCCGCGTCACGACCATGTAGTCAACCTTCTTGTTGATTTTTATCACAAGAAGCATCTCCACGCAGGTCCAGAGTTACTCATGTCCTTACTTAGGCAAAACTACTGGATTCTCACTGCACGACGAATAATTCGCCACATAATTCATAAATGTAACACCTGTTTTAAATTCCGTCCGCGTCCGATCTTTCCTCCAATGGCAGATCTTCCTAGCCAACGTGTCAATCAGGTAGATAAAGCGTTTACACATACCGGTTGTGATTACGCAGGACCACTGCAGTATACACCAGTTCGTGGTCGAGGCATTAAAGGCCGTAAAGCTTGGCTATGTATTTTGACATGCCTAACAACGCGCGCTACGCACATCGAAGTTGCGACGGATTTAAGTACGGTTTCATTTCTCGCAGCTCTAAAGCGATTTCTTTCGCGACGTGGTCCCGTACAGTGTTTATACACGGATAACGGCACTTGTTTCGTGGGTGCAAGTTCTTATCTACGCGATCTCTATAAATTTCTCAATAAAGAGTATAGTTCACGTCTTCAGGAGCAACTTTCCATTAATCACATTGATTGGAAGTTTATTCCGCCTTCTTCACCCCATTTCGGTGGATGTTGGGAAAGCATGGTCAAAGTAATTAAAACGCATCTCTTCAGAGTCATAGGCCAACAAATCCTTTCTTATGAAGAGCTCTTAACTGTCCTTGTGCAAATCGAGGCACTTGTTAATTCGCGCCCGCTAACAGCACTGAGTAGTGACCCTGCTGAACCATCCGCGTTAACTCCCGCGCATTTCGTAAAAACAGTGCCATTGTCGTCACTTCCCGCGCCTGAAGCCGACTCTTCTAGCTTGCTTCAGAGACATACTCTTCTTGATAACCTCGTACAGTCGTTTTGGCGACGCTGGCGCTCAGAATATCTTCACCAACTTCAGGCTAGATCTAAATGGAATAGTCCTGCATCCCCTATACAGGAGGGTACGTTGGTCATTATTATAAACGATAATTCAGCACCGCTTTCATGGCCACTAGGCATTGTTGAGAAGTTACATACCGCAAAGGACGGCACAACCCGCGTCGTTACTGTAAAAACCGCGAAGGGTAGCTACGTGCGCCCTGTTGTACGTCTCTGTCCGCTACCGACTCAGTGAGATCTAGCTTGAAGTTGGATCTCTTTCTTAGTTTAGGTATTTAGTTTGTAATTCGATTATAATTGGTTCCGCTTTGTTTACGCAATTAATTTAAAATATTTTAACGCTGTCTTAGACTGTGTATAGGTTATGCGGTAGTACACCTTACATAGCTAGATTATATTTCTTTTAAAGGCAACCCTTTAAGGCCGGGGGGAAATGGTAGCGCCATCTATGTTTTCTAAGACGGACTAAGTCGTCTCATCAATATTTCGCACTATTATATTAGTTCCGCAATTGACCACATTCGTAGTGAGCGATGTGACCCCCCGCCCCTTCCTTAGATTCCTTCCGCACGCCTGGCGCATAACACGAGTTCGCACCTGAGTCGCTCCCGCAGCCCGTGTCGCCCTATGCTGCATTGCTTCCTTACCGCCGCCGTTGGATAGCGAACTATTGTGATAAACCGCCCGCGGGTGTGAACGTGACAGTTTTGTGATCGAGAAGAAAGAACACCGCAGGAAAGAACGCCGCCGGCCGCCATCTTGTACAGCCCCACTTGCTTATGGCTCTTATATACAATTATACATACATGGTAAAGGAAGTATTTTACATTTTTTAAATAAAGGTTTACAACTATCTAAGAACCAAGCTCTGTTTATCACTCTGATACACCGTTTTTTAATTTTGAATACTCTATCCACATCGACAGAATTGCCCCACATTATTATTCCGTAGTTTAAGACCGATGACACGTAGCCATGATAAGCTGATAGAGCCGCTTCTACAGATACATTTTGTCTTAATTTTTTTAGAGCAAAAACGAATTTATCTAATTTTGTACATACAGACTCAATATGCATTTTCCAGTTTAGGTGTTTATCTACATATAGTCCTAGGAATTTTACATTATCTACTTCTTGAACTCTTTTATCTTTATAAATAATGTCTAAAGCAATTTTTTTGGTATTGTAGGAATTAAATTGAATTAAATTTGTTTTATTGATATTTATATTTAAATTATTTTTTTCCATCCAACTGACTAAATAAGACAAAGCTTTTCCAGTAACTGTTTTGTAAGAGTTTTTATCCTGACATTTAACAATAATTGTAGTATCATCTGCAAATAGGATACATTTGTGCGAAGTGGATTCCGGAAGATCATTTATATACAAAATAAAAAGCAATGGGCCAAGAATGATACCTTGTGGTACACCTTTTTTGTTTATCACTGCAGTTGATTGGAATTTCTCTTTAGAAAATGTTTTGCTATTCTTCATGATGACTTTAGATATCTCTGTACATTGTTTCCTATTTTGTAGATAAGTAGATATCCATTTATTTGCTTCCCCCCTTATGCCATAGAGTTTCAACTTCTGTAAGAGTATTTTGTGGTTTACAAAGTCAAAAGGCCTACTCATGTCTAAAAATAAAGATACTACTGGATTACTGTTGTTGATGCTTTCTGAAACAAGCCTAACCAAATTAAATATTGCAAGAGCAGTTGAACAACCTTTACGGAAACCAAATTGTTCCTCGCGTAATATCCCACACACATCTAAAAAACTACTTAAAGCATTAAGCATTGCCTTTTCAAATTTTTTTGATAATATTGGGACTATGGTGATAGGCCGATAATTATTAGGGTCCGACTTATCTCCTTTTTTGAAAAGTGGTTTCACTATTGACATTTTTAATTGTTCAGGAAAAATACCCTCTAGAAAAGATAAGTTGATAACATGAGCCAGTGGATAGCATATCCAAATAGCACAAGCTTTAACTACTTGTGTAGTGATGTCATCATGCCCACTGGTCTTGCTATTGTTTAGGGACATTATAATTTTGTACACATCTTTTGGGTCTACTGGCTTTAGGAAGATTGTTTTAACATTTTTGTTCTTTGGATTTAGGCCTGAATAGTTATCGATTAAGGGCTGTTTTGATGTCAAATTTATAAAATGATTATTAAATTGATTACACAATATGTCTAATGGATTGTTATATGTTACATTGTTTAGGCATATTTGATCTATATCGTTTTTAAATAGACAGTTATTAGATAACGTTGAGTTTATTGCATTCCAAGTAGCTTTACATTTGTTCTTATTCGTTTCTATGCGCCTAGTATTAGATTTTTTATTGTGCTCTCCGAATACATCTTTTAAAGACATTATTATAGATTTTGTAGCTTTTTTCATTTACCTGTTTATTAATATTGCAGTTTTTTATTTTTAAATATAGGTGACGTTTAGTTTTGCTAGACTTTTTGATGCCTTTTGTAACCCAGTTTAACATTGCTGGTTTATTGCTTACTTTAACCTTTATCAATGGAAAACAAAGATCATAAAATAGCTTGAAAGTTTCATAAAAATTATTAAAGGCATTCGTTAAATTATTTGAGTCAAATGTTTCTGAAAAAGAGAGAGAAGACATACAATCGCAAAATTTAACAATGTTTTCCGTACAATAGTCGCGTTTTAGTTCAAACCAAGTATAAATTGTTTTTTGTTTATTTGTTTTGATCGTCACAGTTTGTGCGGTTTCGTGATCAGAAATTCCAAGTAAATGAGTTTCTGATTGAATGTTTTTTATATTACTAGCTATTTGATCAATGCAAGAATTTGCCCGTGTGGGTGATTTTATATGAGCCTCAAAATTATAGTTATGTAATAAGCTTAAAAGTTCCTTTGTTGCTGAGTTATCTTTTAATATATCTATATTCCAATCACCACATATTACAATTTTCTTTCTTTTGAATTGATCTGTTAAGTAATTTAATAGTATATCGAGCTTATGAAGAAAAATATTCACTTGCGCTATTCTATTATCAGGAATTCTATATATGCTGACAACTATTACATTGACACCAATAATTTCTATGCCACAGCATTCAAAATAAAATTAAATCGCTAAATTTTTTTGGAATATTTAATAACTTAGTATTATATACTTTTTTTTACAATTCAACGTCAAATGTATTATAGAGAAGCTCTACAATAATCGCTTTAGTTATCTATCCTAAAACAACGGGTTGCACTCCGGTACTGCCGGCAGAAGTGAAAACTTAGTATTTTTTTTTTTTTTATTTCTTGAAAATTAATAAGGGGTTTTTATCCACATGGATACGCCAACCCCATTGTACCTTATCACTATTATTACACTAATAAAATTTTGGGTATGACTTATTTAAACAATATTCTTACAGTCCTTATTCATTGATTAAGCTGTTGTACTAGACCACACAATCTTTTTGCAACATTTGATTTGGGATTCGCTAAGATAGTAAAAACGAGCCCAAGGTCTAAAATATTTAAACCGAACTCCTTAATCAATGAATCTCTTTCATTTTTGTTCTTAGCACACTCCATCAGCAAATGTTGCACGTCTTCTATTTTGATACATACTTCGCAATTTGGAGATGCTGCCTTTCGCATTAAGAAAGCAAATTTTGCTGATGGAAAGTGCCCAGAACGCAATCTTAAAGCTACTTTGATGTAACTCCTACTTAAATTAGTGTCATCAAACCACGGCACGCGAGGAGGTTCACTCTGAATGACTTTGTACCATATACCTTTTTTGTTCGAAATCTCGATGAAATGATCTTTCCATTTATCATAACAAGACTCCTTGATTTTTAAAATATATTCCCAGTGATCAGGTAGATAAGAAACTTCATTTCCTGTGTTAGTTTCCAATTTTGCCAACCGGTCAGCCTCCTCATTGCCACGTAATCCTATGTGTGCTGGAACCCATTGCAATATAATTCTAACGTCGTCTTTATTAATCGTATTTATATTTTTAAGAATGTCGTTAGCTATCGATGCACCTCTGCATCCAGAGGCACATCGAGCTACATGCTGTAGAGCACTTTTGCTGTCGGTAAAAACAACTGTTCTGTATAAATTTTGGTTGAGGACATAAGCTACTGCTTCATATATTGCAATGAGTTCCAGCGACATTATACAAGTATCTGCATCGATTTTAAAACTAGCTTTAAAATCTAAATTTTTATGAAAGAAAGCTGCCCCACCACCATTACCATTTTTTGATCCGTCCGTAAAGATTTTATCCCAATCATTATACTTATTATTTAATTCTACTACTACTTTCTTTACCAATAGATTAGGGTCATAACATTTTTTTGATTGTGTCACGTATTCTAGATCACATTTAATAACTCCTTTAGTTTGTATGGCAGACACCCACACATCGAGAGTAAACATTTTAAGAACATCTGAGGAGACAATATGCAGCTGACTTAATTCATTAACCCTTTCCCTGTCCCGTGAGTCACATATGAACATTTCCATTGTTTAACTATTGTGTCTACTGGCGGGACAGTTAACCTGTTAAGCGTAGATGCTAGCAACGGTTTCTTTTTATTTATCCAATAATTATTATTTATCAAAGAACTTAATTTAGAAACTATATTTATATTTAAGTTATTTGTCCATGATCGAGATTTCAGAATATGCTTATAGGAGATATATTGCCGCCTCAAAAACAGTGGTGGTATGTGCAACTCGCTTTCCATCACATGAATTGGTGAGCTTTTAATGAAGCCCCCTACAACTCTTAGGGCTTGGTTCTGTAACTTATCCAATTTAGAAACATGTGTCTTTGCAGCAGAATCATACAAATAACAACCATAATCAATCCGACTTCTTATGATGGAAATATATAATCTACGCATATGTTTGGTGTGAATTCCCTATGAACTACCCGCTAATACTTTTAATATATTCATATATTTTGAACATTTATCAATTAATTCATTAATATGTTTTCTCCAAAGTAAACTTCTATCTATCCAAAGTCCTAAGTACTTAATACATTCTACTATATTTAATGGTGGACCATACACTTTCAGAGCTGGCAATATTCGTCTCCGACCTCTACTGTAAACGCAAAAGTTAGATTTAGTTGATGATAAGGTCAGTCCAATCTCACACAATAAGGCTACAATACAATTCAAAGCATCTTGTAATGCATGTTCACATTTCGCAATTTGTTTGTTACTAATATAAATAACAAAGTCATCAGCGTATTGTGACACTATTACATTATGTAATTGATGACAAATTTGGTATGTGACCAAGTTAAATAAAAGGGGGGAAAGCGGGTCCCCTTGGGCTAAGCCCCTATGCGTCCACCTACATTCAGACCCTTGACTACTAAGAGATTTAATGATTAAATGTCTTTCACTTAAAAAAGACCAAAGGTAGACACAAAATTTGGAACCAATTTGGATTTCATCTAGTACTTTAGTGACCGATTCAGTTAACACATTATTACTTATAGGCATTTTCAATGTCCAAAAAGCATGCGACTGTAGGAGCATTTTTAGTAAATCCGATTTGAATATAAGATACTAGCCTAGATAGTGCATCTAAAGATGATTGTGACTTCCTAAACCCTACCGTATAAGGAGATATTAATTTATTCTTTTCTACAAACCATTCTAACCTCTTACAAATCATCAAGTGGAAAGTTTTACAAATACAAGATATTAACGATATGGGTCGTAGTTTAATGTCTGTATTAAGATTATTATTAGAGTATTTTGGAATGGGGATGATTAGAATATCACGCCATTGGAGTGGAACAATACCGAGTGAAAGTGCAAGATTGTAGATTTTAAGTAAAAACTGTTTTCCTATTTCGGGTAGATTATAAATCATGGAATAAGATATACCGTCGTGCCCCGGAGCCGTGTCCTTCTTTTTTAAGCAATTTTCGAGTTCTTGACTAGTAAAATTAAATTCTAAAACCTCATTTTTAGAACTAAAATAGGGCATACAACTAGAGACGTAATCTGGAGTTAGGGTTCGTAACAATTCATTTTGTTTTTCAATCGGTATGCATGGGCGTTGATGTTCAAAACCCTTCATCCATCTCATCCAACGCCACATCTCAGGGGCTGACGTAGCTTTATCAATAGAGTTACAGAATTTTTGCCAACCCTGATTTCTAGCTTTTTTAATTAGTTTTTGGAATTCTAAAGTATTTTTTTCTAATTTGTTAAAATTTTCAGGGGTGGGATTTTTGCGGAAAGTGGATAGGGCTAATCTTCGTTGTGCAACTAATTGCGATAAATGAGGGGTCCAATAGTTCTTAGGTTTAAACTTTTCATCTAGCCGATCACAAAGTTTATAATATGGTATATGTTTATTACCCGCGTATTCTATAGTACTTATAAAAAAATCATACATTTGTTGAACATTAACTATTGTTAGGGTTCATAAATTTTTACAATAATTCATTCAAATATTTTTATAATTAGTCTAATATTATCACTTGCAATAGTTTATTTAATTCGTGTTCCCATATTTTGTACAATAACTAAGTGAATAGTTTTATTAATTTAGTCGAATATTTTTATTACCTGACATTATTTTGTTTTTCAACGATGGCAACTCGATCAAAATATTGTGCCGGGTAGGGTTTAAAAGCAAGTGTTGACCGGTGACTCGCTCTCTTGTGTGTCGAAAATCGTAACGGTTAGGAAGTCAAGGTTTACAGTGTAAGAGTATACCTAAGTGCTATTGTACCTAATTATTCTGTTCTTTGTTCTTTCGACAAATAAATAACGTTGTATTCGACATCTTCGGTTGTGTTATTTCCTACTCAAGATCACATCGCCTGCTACGTGTATAGTTTACAATTCAGAAGTGGAGTAACAGCGCGATTAACGCGTAAGTACACGCCCGTTAATATTTAAATATCTACTTGGTTCTTGTAGTTTAAAGTTATTTTATTGTGTTGTAAGTGGGTCGGTAATAATTTAACGAATCAATTCATTGTACAGGGTTTTTATTTGATCGTAATACAGTATTTAAGTAGTCATTGCAAAAGTAACTACCCACTTAGTTATTTATTTGATAAAATTTTTAGATTTTACATTGCATCTCGTATATCTTGGTAATAAAATTTTGTGTTGTGGGTACATTAAACTCCATCAAAACTAGATAGTAATATTCGATAACCAGCTGACTTATTAGGTGCCTACTATACATATTACTTAGATTTTTTTTTCTTTTCTTTCATTTTTCTACGAGACATTACCGCGTGGAAGTCAGGATTCGGGCCGAAGAAGACTCCATACGCCCGAATCTATGGAAAATAGAAGTCGGAATCGAATAAGAAGCCGCAGTCCGCTTCGCTACAGGGATCGAGAACAAGAATCAAGCAGTGAGCGGGTGAAGATTCTGGAGCGACAGTTATTGGAGGAACGGCAACGACTTCTTCGTCTCGAGAGACGAAAGGGGAGCAGCGGTCGCTGTGACGAGCGAGCCACCTCGTCGCGACGGGTCATCGAGAGACGCAGCCGCAGCCGTCGTTCGCCGAGCCCGCGTCGAGCGACACCGGAGCAGCATGTCGAGCATCGTGCTGAGCGTCGAAGCGTCGCCGGAAATTATACAAGGTCACGTAGTCCTTCCTTATCTAAACAGCATTTAGTTAATATTTTCAAATGTTTAAAAGACAGTTTGACTTCTCAACCGTCAACTCAACATAAATTGTTATCGACTCAAAAAGTCGACCATATGAACATATTGCCTGACTTTAATCCATCAACGAAGAATCAACGCATTGATGTCTGGCTTAGAAAAGTAAATGAATGTGCGAGCGTGTACGGTTGGGATGACAAAACTATTGTACATTTTGCTATGCAAAAACTCCAAGGCCTTGCTAAAACATGGTATGAAGGACTAAATTCAGTGTTGTTTTCCTGGCGCGAGTGGCAGGAAAAATTAATGAATGCTTTTCCCTGCGAGCTAAATTACGGTCAGGCCTTGGAGGAGATGCTTAAAAGAAAGACTAGATATAATGAGCCGATAGAGGTTTACTTTTATGAAAAGTTAGCTTTAATTAACCAATGCGATATTGTCGATAAACGTGCAGTAGACTGTATAATTCATGGAATCAGTGATAAAACTCTTAAATCCGGTGCCTTAGCATTGCGGTGCTCTCACCCCGATCAACTTTTACAATTTTTAATAAGTAGTAAAGACTCGTGTCAACCTTTAGATCGATATCAGAATAGGAACAAAACCGACAATGTAAATACTTCTAGTGGCCAGCTTAATCATAGAACAAACACTAAACCAAGCACCGCCTCAGGCTGCTATAACTGCAAAGAGAAGGGTCATGGTTTCTTATTCTGTCCCAAACCTCTTCTTAAGTGTAGCTTTTGTTATAAAGTAGGTCATACTGCGGAAAACTGTTTTAGTAAATCTGAAAACAAAGCTGTGAAACCAAGTGGTACTGTATCAAATACTATGTGCATTGATGTTATAAATTCAGAAAACTTATCGAGTTCAAATTCTAAGTTTATAAAAGAAGTCATAATAAATAGTAGGTCGTACAGAGCTTTTGTTGATTTTGGAAGTGAGGTTTCGCTTGTGAAAGATTCCATGGTTAGGAAACTAGGTGTTACACATGATTTTCGTCCATCGTTACTGGAAGGATTCGGGAATGGTATCATAGAATCATTGGGCTCATTGATGCTTAATGTTAGTGTAGACGGAGTTATTGCTCAAGTACAATGTAAGGTTATATATGACGATTTGTTAGATTCCAGTATTGACATGCTCATAGGCCAGACGTATACAGAACAACCCCACATCTTAGTTCTTAAGAATTCGAGTAATCTTCAGTTTATAGATTCCGGTAGGGAAATGCTGTTTGCAGATTTTGACTTTGTTGAGCTCACGTACGTGATCAGAACTAGGGGTATTATCGAGCTTTATGGCCCAGCTTCAGTGAGGGCACGCATAGAACCTCCTTTTAGTGGTAGTGTTGTTTTTAGGAATAGTGTTGCTGGTAAACCAACCAAACAGTACTTTATTAGTGGAGGAATCCATAAGTGTCAAGGTGATTTTATTGACATAATTATGTCACCGTGCTCAAACCAATGCTGGCTTCCAGCCAATAAAATCCTATGTCGGGCAAAGCAGGTTGAAGTTGTTAACAGGGTAGTAGTCAATCCTCCCGAAATGCCCGTGACAGTGGAAGGTGATTTCGATGAAAATCTGATTCATGTCGGTGATAGGGTATCACATGATGTAAAACAGAATTTGCTCGATTTATTGAGGAATTTGCTCGATTTATTGAGGAATTACAGAAGCTGTTTTGCATCATCGCTTAGGGATTTAGGTTGTACCAATGCGACTGAAATGAAAATTGAGCTGAACAGTCAACGCCCGGTAGTTTATCGCCCCTATAGGTTGTCACACCATGAGCGCGAAAAGGTCAGGTCAATGGTCAATGAAATGATGGATGCAGGTATTGTTAGGGAGTCTGTCTTTCTGCGTATGCTAGTCCGATTCTGCTAGTTCGGAAGAAAGACGGTTCACTCAGAATGTGTGTAGACTATCGGATGCTCAATTCCATTACAGTAAAGGAGAGGTACCCAATGCCTGTAATTGAAGATGAGATAGCACGTCTTACTGGGCAAGCTTGCTTTATAACTTTAGATTTACAGTCAGGATACTATCAGGTGCCTATCTCGGAACAGAGCAAACATCTTACTTCATTCGTTACCCCGGACGGCCAGTTCGAGTTTAATCGAATGCCGTTCGGTTTGGCTTATGCACCCGCCGTCTTTCAACGAATGATTAATTCGATATTAGGGCCCGCGCGTTTCACTAAGGCAGCGGCATACATTGACGATATCTTGATATTTGGAAAGGACGCGAGTGAGTGCCTAGAACGGCTTGCTGAAGTATTGGAAATTATTAAGAACGCTAATCTCACTTTGAACCTTTCAAAATGTCACTTCTTGCTAGACCGCATAGACTACCTAGGCTATGAAATCAGTGCAGCTGGAGTTAGGCCAGGCGAAGAAAAGATTAGTAGTGTGAAAAATTTCCCTAGACCTGAAAACGTGCACAATGTCCGGCAATTTCTTGGGCTGTCAAGTTATTTTAGCAAATTCATAAGAGATTTCGATCGAATCGCTTTTCCTCTTAGTAAACTGTTAAAAAAGGACGCTGTCTGGTCTTGGGGTGACTCCCAGGACGAGGCTTTCCTAACCTTGAAGTCAAAGTTAGTTGATAGACCTATTCTAACAATATACGATCCTGCGGCAGAAACAGAGCTGCATACAGATGCGAGTAGGTTAGGCATTGGAGGTATATTGTTACAGCGGTTGAAGGAGGGCGAGCCATTTCGTCCAGTGGCCTATTACAGTAGGCAGACTTCTCCTGAGGAGAAAAATTTTCATTCTTACGAATTAGAAACCCTTGCGGTAGTATGTTCTCTACGTAAGTTCCGTATCTATTTGTTAGGGAAAATGTTTAAAATCGTTACAGATTGTAGTGCCCTACGTTCTACGTTTTCGAAGCGTGACCTGATCCCGAGAATAGCGCGCTGGTGGCTCTTGCTGCAAGAATTCCAGTGTGAGATTGAGTATAGGGCCGGTTCGAGAATGGGACACGTAGATGCACTATCCCGAAACCCTGAAAGTAGTCTTATGCAGGGCTCCGCTACCGTTATGTCTATAACTAGCGAGGACTGGCTACATACACTCCAACTAGGTGACTCTGAACTTTGTCGAATACGCAACATATTGGGTAGTAACTTAGATGAGAAGGGTCTAAAATATATGCGAGATAATTTTGTTTTGAGGGATAACAAACTGTTTCGTTGTGTAGGTGCTAACAAAGACGATATGCGCTGGGTGGTGCCTAAAGGTGCGAGGTGGCAGGTGTGTCGTATGAATCACGACAATATCGGTCATTTCGGTGTAGAAAAGACTCTTGAAAGAATCAAGAAAAACTACTGGTTCGGTAAAATGTCCAAGTTCGTAAAGAAATACGTAAACTCGTGCATAGAATGCGCATATGCAAAAAACCAGTCAAATACGCGTGAAGGTTTTCTACACCCTATTACTAAAATAGATGTGCCGTTTCATACGGTGCACGTTGACCACCTCGGGCCTTTTGTAAAATCTAAAAGGGGTTATACCCACTTGCTCGTCATGGTGGAATCGTTCACAAAATTTTGTTTCCTTAAGCCGGTTAGAAATACTAGCAGTACGAATACAATAAAGGCTCTAGATGATGTGTTCTTCACTTTTAGAACCCCTGATCGTCTTATTACTGATCGCGGTAGTTGTTTTACCTCTAACTCGTTTCGCAAATTTTGTCTAGATAAAGGTACAAAGCATATTCTAAACTCCGTATCCAGTCCTAGGTCAAACGGCCAAGTGGAGCGGTACAACCGGACCATACTAGATTCTTTAAAGGCTATGACCGTAAAATATGGCGAAAAGGAATGGGATAGTTTTTTAGGCAAAATTCAATGGGGGCTTAATAATACCGTCCATAAAACCACCGGTAAAACTCCTTCAGAGATATTATTTGGTACAGCAATTAATAGCGAATCGAACCCTATCCTTAACGAACTCTCAATAAATTCACGGGAGCAATGTGATGTTTCCACTATGCGCCAAGAGGTAAAAGAAAGAATCGACCGTGAGCAAGTGAAACAGAAACAAGCTTATGATAGAGGTAGACGGCCAGCTCGAACCTATTCTGAAGGTGACCTAGTTAAAATCACCAAAACTTGTTTCAATAACGATGGACAAAGCAAAAAGCTTATGCCTTCTTACATAGGACCTTATCGCGTGACAAGAGTCTTAGGCAAAGATAGATATAGGGTAGCACCAATCCCAGGTTTGGCTAGTACACAAAACAAACGGCCCACTACGGTCGCAGCAGACCGAATGAAGCCGTGGATACATATAGCTGCATTACAGGTTAACGAATCCGATCTCAGTAATACTGAGGATGACGACTAATAAGCAATGTATTCTTTGAAAATTTTACTAAATAATCCTTTCTTATGTCTTGTTTTGTGGAGGTGTGTGGCTACAGATATATTTGTTTTGTTACAGGTACGACACGAGAATCGATCGGTTCGTGTCTTGTAACCAAAAATAAGTTGAGTTAAAATTCTGCTGGCAGCCACAAGTAAATCGATCGTCTTGTAGGTTGACAGTAGAATCCCTGATTAATCGATCGTTCAGGGTTAAGTTTTGGGCAATCCGATTAATCGATCGTTCGGACCCCAAATAGATGAGTAACGTTAATGTGTAGAGAGAACGCATAAATCAATCGTTGCGTTCTGACACATGATACGTTGAGAGAAAAGCACTGATTCAATGAGTTTCATTCATGAGAAAAGTCTGATTATTATTTTTATTGAAGCTAATCTCGATTGTAAATACTGATCTAATTTCGTAAAGTTATAAATGTTTAATTATGTTTTACACTTACTTTAGATGAGATCATGACTCAATAGATGAGTCGACAAATTAATGTCACTGTTGTATACATTTTTCTTTCTTTATTTTTAATTAGTTAGTTCATTTTTTGTAGTATGTGTATACCTATTGAGATTTTTTTTTATTACCTTTCTGTACCATTTCAATTTTGTGATTCATGATTAATGATCAGATTCTACAAATACATACATTACAATTGTATTGATAATGTTATTCAGAGTGCATGTAACTGGCCAACACTTACTCCGATTGTTAGGGTGCCCTAGCGGCGTACGCGGGGACGCGCACGTTGTCAGGACGGTCGATTGTTAGGGTTCATAAATTTTTACAATAATTCATTCAAATATTTTTATAATTAGTCTAATATTATCACTTGCAATAGTTTATTTAATTCGTGTTCCCATATTTTGTACAATAACTAAGTGAATAGTTTTATTAATTTAGTCGAATATTTTTATTACCTGACATTATTTTGTTTTTCAACGATGGCAACTCGATCAAAATATTGTGCCGGGTAGGGTTTAAAAGCAAGTGTTGACCGGTGACTCGCTCTCTTGTGTGTCGAAAATCGTAACGGTTAGGAAGTCAAGGTTTACAGTGTAAGAGTATACCTAAGTGCTATTGTACCTAATTATTCTGTTCTTTGTTCTTTCGACAAATAAATAACGTTGTATTCGACATCTTCGGCTGTGTTATTTCCTACTCAAGATCACATCGCCTGCTACGTGTATAGTTTACACTATTGTTTATTTAAATTCTAACAGTTTTTCAGAAACAGTTTCGCGATAATCACACCAGTTAGCATTTTTTAAATTTCTTTTTTTTGTAGTGGTCGACACATTAGCCATCATTTTAATAATAAGATGGTCACTACCTAAATTTTCATTAAATATCTGCCAGCCGAATTTAATTGCAGAAGAAATAAATGATACATCAGGTGATGTCTGTTGTAAATTTCCATTCACTAATTTAACCCGAGTCGCTTGGCCGTTGTTTAAAGAAATAAAGTCATTATCTAGCGCCGCATCCATTATTTGTGTACCTCGAATATCTGATTTAACAAACCAATTGGTATGGTGTCCGTTAAAATCACCCGCTATTATTGTTTTATTCGGAAAGTATGAGAATATATCATTCCAGTCAGACGGTTGTGTTTGTACGGACGAAGGACAGTAAACCGATACTACATACTCTAAGTCGTTGCAATTTAATAACTTAACACAGACCATTTCGATACCCACATTATTATTATTTATTGACACTAGGAGAGATTGCACCGACTTGTGTATCAACAAAGCGACCCCACCGTAACCGTCATATCTATCATTTCTGTATACATTAAAACGCTAATATTGACATTAACTTCACAGTCAAACCATGTTTCGCTGATAATTGCAATGTGTATATTTTCTCGAATTAAAAGTTCTGAAAAGGATACTAGTTTACGACGTAAACTTTGCGAATTCCATTGAAATAGGTTCAGCTTAATTATTTTTTGTAAACTATCCATTACTAAAACAATTTATAGTATTCAAAATTTCCTCTCCTAATATTAACTTAATTACAAATTTTTTTAGTTCCTCACAAACAACTTTAAACAAAGATAGAAAGAAAGAAAGAAAGAAGAAAGAAAAAACATTTATTTGATACAGGCACAGGACACACAAAAACAACAATAAAATAAAAAAAATAAAAAACTATAAAGATGAAAAGAAAGAAAGACAGAATAACAAAAACTAAACGAAAATAAAACAAGGGAAAATGTGCGTCCCACCTGTACCAAACCGGACATTGCTCAGCAAACGCTGTGATGTTGGTATTAGCATCACAGCACTGGTATTACGCAATGCCCGTGTAAGTGACGTCAGCGGCGTCGGCCGGGTCATGAACGCAATGCTTTTAAATTTTAATAAAGAGACAAATTGTGTTTGGGTGTAAAATACATAAATAATTATAAATAAATATTAATTAAATTAAATTAAGTCGCCCATATGGGATAAATATATAATTAACTGCTTAAATTGCAAACCCAAACCCGTCGCCGGTCGCCATATTGTTTGGTTCGAGCTAGCGTCATAGGCACTACGTCGTGTCCGCTCCGTTCATTCCGTATGGCGATTGGCGGCAATTCTTATAAAGAATTGAAGATGTGCACTGTGTATTATCACCAACAAAGTGAAACACACGATACAATGATGACGCTGAGAAGATACACATAATTATAGCACAGGCGACAGGGCTACACCATTGAGGTAAGCTAACGGTTCATATAAACATTAAAAGTTATTATAAGAAGTTATCATTAAAATTCAGCAATACATAATAATATATGAATAAAATATTATGCTCATAAATAAGAAATTAATATGAATTATAAATTAAATTTAAAATGTGAGTGCAAATTATAAACATTAAAATTAAAAAAAATCCTAATACTACTAAAAATGTGTCTTGATTTTATCCTTAAATATTCAAGATACATTTTTTTTTTCAAATTTATTCGGATCTGATAATACTTTTAATTTTTTCCCAAATTTTCTTCCATTCAAATTTGTATAGTAGTTGTTCGCTTCGCTTTGTACCTTCCTCAATTTTCTGTGACATAAAACATTCTTCATGTACCCGCTGCTCTAAAATATCAACATTTTTGTTTTTGTAAGTTTTACTTATGTTTTTCGTGATACCCTGTTTTGAAGTAGTGACTTTCTTCTTTGTGATTGCTACTGGTGTTTCGGTCTGTTGAATTTCTTCTTCCTCCTTTCTATTTGTTTGCGGTTCTTGATGTACTAGGGCCCTCGTCAAGACACTACTGTAAGATTCTATAGCGGGGTTAGGCGTAATTATTGATTGCGTATTAGTAATTTGTGATGTCTCCATTGAGTATTTATTCATTTCTTGTTTTTTTTCCATGTAACGTTGTAGGGCTGTTTTGTATGTAACTTGTTCATCACTTATTATTTTTCTGATAGCTTTTTCTTTTAAGTAAATGGGACACTTTCTGTCCAAAACAAAATGATTCCCCTTACAGTTTAGACATGTGTATTCTTCCAAGCTACAATTATCATGATTTCCTCCGCATTTAGGGCAGCATATCTTTTTAGACGGACAATATTTAATCATATGTCCAAATTTCCAGCAACCTGAGCATTGTGTCACTGGGAAGATAAACGCTTCTACTATAAAACGACAGTCGTAGGCATAAACATATTGAGGTAGTACATTTCCTTTGAAACAAATTCTTATAGACTCGCAATCAATCCATTTTCCTTCCAAACTAAGCCGTTTTAATCTTTTAATTGATAAAACCTCAGTGTTCGATTTTAAAATATTCTTAATTTCGTCTTCGTTTAATTCAAGGTCGATACCTTTTACAATTCCATAGGACATCGTCATCTCCTGAGTTAATTGACACCGTACCCCCATGTCTTTGATTTTCTGACAGTTTAGTAGTCTTTCAGCATCTTCCGTTCTTTGAAATTGAATCAAAGCTTTATATGAGCTTTTATATCTTATTCTCAGAATATTCTTCATATTTTTAGAACTCAACAACTTAGACATGGCTATAGGTTTAGGCAGTTTATCCTGCGATGTAATACATACTTCATGACTATCCATTACTTTTGCCACATTCTTCTCAATCCCATTACCATTCCTTGTATCTGTAGACTCACTCCTTATTAAACGTTTAGGTCTCCTTCGGTTTACAGTTATAAAATCATCCTCGCTCGAACCATCTTCTCGTTCCTTTCTCTTCTTCACAGACCTTACTATTCCATCAGCTCTTTTTTCTGTCCCTATGACTTCTACTTCCATCGCAATCAATTGCTCTTTGCATCTCTTTATTAATTCCGAATCACTTAAGTCCGCTCCACTTGAATTTTCTCCCATTTCACAATTAACCAGGTATAGATGTGTCACTTGTTAAAAAGCAGCGAAAGCATAAACGCGTACGCACTGCTCCACGACTCGCGCCACACTGAAAACTTAGTATTAATTACATTTAAATATTTTCATCATTAACAACTTTAACATCCACATAAAGACAATCTATGCAGCCTGCGGATAATGACTGCGTCGTCGATGTTAGTGTCGGTGTCTGTGAATTGACCTGGGAATCATTTTGCTGACAGTGTCTTTCCTAGGTAGGCTTTTTGCAGCGGTAACCGACATCCACGCAGGCGGAGCCGCGGGCGACCGCTAGTAAACTATAAAACTTATCGTGTCAGTGAACAAACTGTGCCAGACGGGCGTAACTCGAAGCGTGTATGAGTATGTGGCTATTGCTAACGAGACGCTGATGTCCTGCACCTATAGGTTCCGGATGAGCGAGTGATAATAGGTCCGATGAATCTTGTACATGTAGCGTGGAAAGGAACGTTGCCGTTGAAATAAAACACCTATTTATTCTTCATAACTGTTCAGGAGGCGGCTTCTTGACTATTTGAAGCTTGAAAGATTATTCGCGGGTGCCGATGACTACGATTAGCCTTGCGACCTCGTGCGCTTACGTACCACGGAACTTTACCGACACGAGAGCCGCGAAATATATCGATAGAAATCCCTTTTTATGCCTTATCTGGATATGTAATTAGTTTTACTAAATTATAATTCAATAAAAAGTTATTACAGTTAGAAGTCAACAAATGTAATTAATTAATGTAAAAAAACTTTTGTATTTACTATATCTCCGAAACTATTTAATATATTTTAATGAAACAAACTGTTATATAAAGAGGAGATATCGTACTAACTAGATATACTATTTTAAACATTACATATTCAGTATATAAAGGCTATTTACCTCGAAATGATACACCGTAAAAAAATAATGTTTATTTCATCACTTTTATCGCTAATACACAAACTATCAACATGAAATATTAATAACAAGTTAGGTTTAGACTAAAACTTGGTGCCTATGTAACACTTATATAATATTTTAACGTTTAACTAAGAAAATTAGGGTTCAAACGGATCGTACTTACGGTTTACATTTTAAAGCGTTATCTTGACTGTTACATAGACACTATTTACTTATAAATATCACAAATCACTATTTTCACTTATAGTCTTTGTTTATATCGCCTAAATAGGTGGATACGTATATAAAACACACTTAATAACATTACGCCTACATATGTGAGTAATCATATATAAAACACATTTAACAACTTTTATCACCACATATGTGGGTACTCTTATAACATTTTGGTGACGCTTCGTCGCGAACACAAACTTTTATTCATCTCCACACACATATACCTGAAGAACTACGCTAAACACTGATTAAACGATGTAAATCTATATAGAACTGACTGCAGAATGCGCTGTTAAAAATGTTCTGTGAGATGATCCCGAATGACACTGATTTTATACCCCCAAATTGTAAAACGGTATACACACTTGAGAAATGATAATAAGTTATAGTTTATTTAAAATAAGTCATACATGCTGTCATACACTTTTAATCCTTATGCATGTAGTATATAAGATTTATAATCACTTATTATTTTAAACATCATTCGTACTCAATTATAACTTCGCCTTTACTTACCATTTTAGGGAGATATATTATACGGCGCCACGCTGTCGATGAAAACTGAGAAGAAAGGGGAATGACGAATCTAGGCCCAGAATTGCACAAGAGATTCATTTTACAAAAAAAATATGTTGGTATTTTTCAAATGTCTTCCACGTATTCATTAGTCTGTGCATGTCGGTAACATTTTTTCATAAATATTAAACATTATAACGACTAAACTAACGGAACTTGAACATAACATGAGTTTCAAATGTTGCCTTTACAAAAAAATGTTGGCAAGTAACTAATCAGAATAATAAGTTTTCGTTTATTATTAAAAACCGTTCAATTTCTTCCCAGCAAACATACATTATACCTATCTAATTCCTTAAAATATCTTTTAATAATTATTACCTATTATACCAATTATTAATAAAAAAATATATCTATAAATCGACCTTTTCAAAAAATATATCTATCTATAAAAACTTTATATGGCAACTTCCTATTGCTATGTCAAAATTTTACTACTTTACTTACTTGACTACTTTTCGCTATAAATACTGAATATGACGATTCTCCTATACCTGACGACCACGGCCTGATTATGGATTCTGTTCCCGCTACTCATGACGACACTGGCGACATAAACTGCAGTATATAAGATGGAATATAAGAATCTTAAATAACTTTGAAATGCTAAGTTCTTTGTTAACATTTCTATTACTAATTAATTGTTAGAATTGCTCCCTATTATTATTATTATTTTATATTTGTGTGCACAGAGGGCCTAAATTACTATGGCGACTTGGCATTCCCCTTTTTATAAGGTAATCGTATGTACTTGCATACAAATGATCTCTCTATCATGAACAATTCTAGAGACCAACTACAAATGGTTATTTCATATTAACATTAAAATTGACTTTTATAAATTGAACTCCGAAATATTTTATTGATAAAACGTAAAAAATACATTTTATAGAAAAAAAACGTTGTTAAACAGAACGTGGTTCCTAAGAATTGCATCGTTTTGAAGCCTGTTATACTTTATTTAGTATACGTAAAAACATAAAGTGAAAAGAAAATGTTACATAAATAATATTAAAATTATCTGTATAGTTTAATATTGAGATATTTTGTTTGTGTTTAGATTTATAGCACTTATATATTTTAAGTTCGTATTTTAGTGACAATATTAATGAATACTTTACCTTCTCCCTAATAATAATAATGTGTTCATACGTTGTCTGTTAAATACTCAAGCAGCGCATAATTGTTCAGTAATAATTAAAAAAATAAATATGATAATCAAAATAAATATACAAATTAAAATGTTATATAAAAATATATTATAGAGTTATTGCGCCTACATCATAATGCTGTATACTGCCCGATTGCGAAGTTCTTTCTTATTCCAAAATTTACATCGTTATAAAATATAATAAAATGAAACATTCACCATCATTCCATTAATTCCTCTCACAATGAGAGTGCTTAGGTCATAGTCTACCACACGAACCCAGCACAGATTAGTACTCTACACTAGCTGCGTTGAATGCAGGTTTTCTTACGATGTTTTTTCCGTCACCGTTTAAGCAAGTGATCATTAATAAATTACTAAAGCGCAATACACACTGAGCCCACCGGGCCGCCGACAAAGCCCGGCGACACAACCCGGCGGCCTGTATGAAAATAATCATGTCGGCAACATGCGCCCGCGCGTGTTGCCCGCCGACATCTTGGCGGCTTGGGTACGCCTGCGCTCAGTTGCTCGACCTGTAGTGCATCGTCAATTTTTAAGATAATTTTCATTTTTAAGTCTATTTACTGAATTATCAAAGATACAACACCAAAATTATATGACACAACCACACAACCTTTATCGACACGCGGCAATCACTGACTGCCTAATAAATTTCTCATCTCAAGCCGCCAACATGCCGCCGATCAAATTTTCCGACTTGTAATAAGTGAAGCCGCCAACTAGACCGCCCACAAAAAGTTACCGACATATGACGGCGCGGCGGCCCGGCGGGCTCAATGTGTATTGCGCTTTATGTGCACATGATTTCGAAAAGTCGGAAGTGCCTTGAGTTCCATCACTAAACCTAAGAATTAGCAGTACCTGGTTATACCACTAAGCTATCACTGCTTAATTAACTAAAACATTAAGTGATTACTCAATAAAAGACTTCTGAGATTATCTAAATCTATAGACCATGATCAAACTTCATTCATTTATAAACATTATAATTTAGTAATATAATGATTTACATACCGTAAGATAGAATGTCGCTGATCTTATTTTTGTATATACTCTATAATAATCTTGTATCTGTAATAACATCGTTAAGAAATAAACAATTCTGATTCTGATTAAGAATAGATAATCTGCTTTTGTTGTTACATAGCGATAGTTCTGGGGCCCGAGTCTGCTATTTACACTCCGTGTTACTATGATCATAGTGGGATGATAGTGTCAACCCAATATGTGCCTAATTTTCGTATTCAGTTAAGCCAACAACAATCAGTGGCATACTGGCATGAGTGGGATGCGGTGTTGTCAATTTAAATTAAAAATAAAAGTATCAAACATTTTGTAATTATTAATAGGCAACACCGATTGGCACTAATTATTAATAATCGTTTCTTATGTTGCAAAAAATTGTATTAATTGTTTTTTGAATACTAATTAATTGTAAAAGCCCATACAATATGTAATTTCTATTAAAAACTTGTAAATAAGGATAATTATGTTTTAAAAAAGGAAAGTTTTCGTTGAAATTGACACATTGTCTATGAAAAATAAAAAATGTTTAGCCATAGATATGATGCAACTGCTGTCAAAAAATAGCGGAATACGAAATTGTACCGGCCATCGGTCATATTCACTCAACTCGCGGCTCAATCGTTCCAATGGCCAATTGTGACGTTTTGACAGTTAGTAGAATGCCAATTATCGTAAAATGGTCCCACTAACCCCACCCACTCAGACGATTCAAGCAAATGTAAATAGCAGACTCGGGCCCCTGGGGACTTGGATAGTCAGCACGTTCATGGTAACAATTAAAGTTCAGTAGGTACTAAGAATACGTAATGATTCAATAAAATAAATGTCCAAGATGCTAAAAAAAAGTTCTATAACACAATAAAATTACAGAGTTCCACTTATATCAAACGCATTCATTTAAGATATAAGTTTCTTTACGAAGATGGATCGATGTAAATATAATAAGTTATTATGATTACAATTCAAAACAGCCAACAGTCAGTCGACCGCATCGATAGGCAACGTGTCATAACATACACAGAACTCAATTATTGTATTGTGGGTTTAATTAAATGAACAGACGGGATAACTACATATTTGCAAGGTACTGCATCGCGCCATCGAAATCGGATAGGCGCCGATACCCGATGAAATAAATGCAATCTGAGCGGTCGACATTCGTCGCGTCGTCGGTGCGCGAGCGCATGAGTCAATCCAATGCAGACGCTCTTATAATACAATCGCTAGATATTGTGTAGGACCGAAATAGAATTGGGGGTTCACTGTATCACGTTCGATACAGTGAACCCCCGAATTGGGGGTTCACTGTATCGAACGTGCCTCGCTTCGCTCGAGCCGTGATACAGAACCCCCAATTCTAACCTACTCTCCGCATAAATATGTTTTAAATTCACATCATCTTGTTTGAATATAATAAGAAAATTCACATTGTCACGTAACAGTTGTTTCGGAATTTTAGAGTAGGTTTGAGATAAATAGAAACAATCTATTTGTTTATTTTTTGCCTACCCATACAGAAATAATTTCGGATATTTACTTGATTTTCACACGCAACATCATCAAAAATAAATACAGAATTTGTTAAAGCTTCACTCGGCGATATTCAAATATTTAATTCAAATTCAAATATTCTTTATTCAATATAGGCTACACAGTAGCACTTATCGAACGTCAAACACAAAATACAAAAACACAGACAGCACCCTAAGGGTCGGTTCATATCCGGCGGAAACGCACCGCGCACCATCGGCCGCGCAACGCCAGAACAAACAAACACGCAATGAGACATCCAACCCCCCACACCTGACGCGCTAACGCAACATCAGTTGAGTGTGAAAAGCCGAACGCCCCACCAGGCATCCGCCCGCCCCGGCGCCAAGCAACCGACAACACGCGACGCGCCCCCCGCCAGAAATGAACCGACCCTAAAACGCCCACCCTTCACCGCTTCCTAAGTGCTTTGGCTGAGGAGAAGAAACGGCGCAACAAACTCACCAGCAACACGCTGTCTTTACAATTCTAAAATTTTCAACTTTAAAATACAAAATACAAGACGACCTCCGTGGTCGAGTGGCGTACGCACCGGTTTCAAGGTGTCGCTAGCTCTGAGGTCCCGGGTTCGATCCCCGGACGGGTCAATGTAGAAACCAACTTTTCTACATTGTCCCGGGTCTGGGTGTTTGTGGTTCCTTCGTTGTTTCTGAATTCCATAACACAAGTGCTTTAGCTACTTACTTTGGGTTCAGAGCAATGTATGTGATGTCGTCCGCATAAAAAAAAAAAAAAAAAAAAAAAAATTATACTGAACATCATTAAGGGACCGCGCCAAATAAACAAGTGTTTGAGGTACTATGAAGTTAAAAGTTCACTGATCTTAACCAAGGTCAACAGAACGACCAGTCACCGCAAGCAGCACCCGTTCACGAGTATGACGCAAGGGTCAGCCATCCCCTCCCTCGCCATATTAGAGGGAAGGAGGAGACCCGACCCGAAACGCCACCGCAGGCAGTGACAACTAAGGGAGCATGACGAGACTGTTGCCGGCTCAAACAAATATAAAGCAAAAAAAAAAAAAAAAAAGGAAATCCTCAAACACTGATTTACTGCACTGTCCCTTATCACAATAATATGAGTGGATACATAATTAAATTCTATAATTAATAAAATTATACATTAAAAAAAAGAAGACGAACAAATACCGTTCATTGGACATAGGTACACTATACCTACATTTGTATAATCGTACTAAAAATAAAATAAAAATAGGTAACAAATGTTACATAAGAAATGTATGCCTATCAACACAAAGATAAATCAGGTTGTTTAAAAAAAATAATAATAATAATCCATACAGAACCGTCTTGTGTCTATCACGGCGACCAACTATGTTTATCATTTAAATAATCATTAATTGTGTAGTAAGCTTTTTCACATAGCTTATTTTTTATTGTGCATTTGAATGAGTTAAAGGGCAACTCTAACAAACTAATAGGAATTTTATTGTAAAAGCGAATACCAAGCCCCACAAATGAATTGTGTACCCTATGCAGCCGATGTGATGTAGAACATAACTTATGCCTATTTCTCGTATTTATACTATGGATGTCACTATTCTTGGCATACAAGTGAATATTTTGTCTTATAAATAATATATTTGCAAAAATGAATTGAGACGCTACAGTTAAAATACCTATCTCCTTAAATCGCTTCCTAAGAGTAACTCGAGAACCTAGCTGGTAAATGGATCTAACAGCTCGTTTTTGCAAAATAAAAATGGTTTCTAAATCCGCCGCTTTACCCCACAACAATATGCCATAGGACATGATGCTGTGGAAGTAGCTAAAGTAAACAAGACGAGCTGTGTCCACATCAGTGATCTGTCTTACCTTCCTAACGGCGTAAGCAGCGGAGCTAAGCTTACTCGCAAGGCACGATATATGTGCCGACCATAGGAGTTTACTATCTAGCGTTATGCCTAAAAACACTGTTGATTCTACAGTCTCTAACACTTCATTATTAATAATTATATTAGGGCCAAGATTTTTTACGTTTGGCATAGAAAATTTCACGCATTTGGTCTTCTTCGCGTTTAAAACTAAGTTATTAGATGAGAACCAATGCGTAACCTTAACAAGTGCAGCATTTATCTCATTAAATTCGTGTCTATTCCTATCTACTTTAAAAATTAAAGAGGTATCATCTGCAAACAGCACGACGTCACAGATGCCTTTTAAAAAGAAGGGTAGGTCATTTATATAAACTAAGAACAAAAATGGACCTAATATTGACCCCTGGGGCACACCTAGCTTTACTGGTAGTCCGGTGGACCTATCACCATTGACATCAACGCATTGTAGTCGATCACATAAATAAGAGTTAATTAAATTAAGTGCTGTATTCCTAATTCCGTAATGCTCGAGTTTGCGAATTAGAGTACCATGATGAACGCAATCAAATGCTTTGGAAAGGTCACAGAACACCCCAATTGCGTTCTGCGAGCTCTCCCAGGCACTATAAACATGCTTTAGTAAAGCTACACCAGCGTCCGTAGTTGAACGTCCTTTAGTAAAACCGTATTGCTCGCTATGTAAGAGATGTTTCATGTTAAAATGAATTAAAAGTTGTTTCAACATCAATTTCTCAAAAATTTTACTGAATGCGGGAAGGATCGATATTGGCCTAAAATTACAAATTTCGTTTTTATTACCTGATTTAAATAGAGGTATAACTTTACTACATTTCATAAGGTCAGGGAAGATACCTAAATCGACGCACTTATTAAAAATGATAGCTAGTGATGGGGCAACAATATTTATTATATTACTTAAAAGGTTTACAGAGATGCCCCAAAAGTCTTCGGTTTTCTTTTTATTGAGCGATTTAAAAGCATTTACTATATCTAAAGGAGTTACATGTTCAAAACTAAAAATATTATCACATACAGGCACAGTATTACGCAGAAGGTTTTCAGCCTCAGCTGCTGATGAATTTAAGGAGCTAGTTGTGGTTACAGGTATGTCAGTAAAGAAGTTATTAAAAATTTGTGCAATGTCGTGGGCTTTATTTACTAATTGATTGTTAAAAATAATCTCTAGTCCGTTTTCTTGTTTCTTAAGCTTACCAGTTTCTTGGTTGATAATGTTCCAGGTAGCTTTTATTTTATTCGAAGAATTTTTGATTTTATCGTTAATAAATTTTGACTTAGCCATAAAACAGACTTTTTTGAATAATTTTGAATAATTTCTTACATATGTTACAAACGAAATATCAAAGTTATATTTTTTCATACCATAAAGCTCATAAAGTCTAGCTCTACTTTTGTAGATACCAGCAGTGGCCCATTGGTTAAAAGAGGCTGAAGTGCACTTGACATGTTTAGTTTTACACTTAAAAGTAGCTTCAAACTCATTTTTTACAACATCAAAAAGTGCTCCATAAATGTCATTAGGATTGTCGCATCCAAAAAATGATGGCTGTATTTTGGACTTGATGCTGTTTTTAAAACGAGTACACCGGTGCGCTGTGTATGGCCTACTAATAACCTTTTTAGGTTTATTTACAACTAAATGTGGAAAGCTTGCAAATTGACCACAATGATCAGAAGTAACATCTGTTAAAATAAACTTATTATTCGCTTCACTATTACAAAATATGTTATCTAAGCAAGTTGCAGAAGATGCCGTTATCCTAGTTGGTTCGCAAAACAGGTTATTCAAATTAAAAGACTTAAATAAATTAAGGAGTCTGATAGACATTGGCGTTGATTCTAATATATTTACATTGAAATCCCCACATACTATAATCCGTTTCTTACTACTTTTAATTTTAGAGAGTGAATCTTCCATTACTGATACAAATAAATTAAAGTCACTCAAAGGGGGTCTATACACACAAATTATAAGAAATTGCTCTAATTCAACACAAGACAGCTCAATAGTGCGCTCGATAGAAAGGTTCACAATATCAAGACGTTCTTTACATTTTAATTTGTTGGAAACAATAATAAGTGATCCTCCCCGAATGGCACTCTTTCTTACAAACGCACTTTGTATGGAATAAAACGAACTATTAAAAATCACTACCTTATGGGCTTTTAACCAGTGTTCGGTTAAACATAATAAATGAACACTATAATTTTCAATAAATAAACTTAACTCTAATTCCTTGCCGGAGAGACCTTGCATGTTTTGATGAACAACATTCAATTCATGCAGCCCTCCCGTTGTCCTATCTTGTAGTTTAAATTACAAGAAGTATATAAGCTGTTAGTACTATTACTAACATTATCAAAATCATAAGATACAAAATTAGTATCTTTATCTTGTAAATTAGTACATAAACTGTTAGTACTATTACTAACATTATCAAAAACCTTAGGTACAGCATAAGTACCGGTATCCTGTAAATTATATGCTAACAACTTAGCAATACGTCGCTTATTCATAGATGATATATACATATTGTACTGTGTGAGTCTAAATCTACTAATAAACTTATTTGTTTCAAAGTACAAAATTGAGCTATTGTGAAGATGTGTTATGTTATAAATTAACATATTTAAATTATAAATGTGCCTATTCTCTTCATGAGTTAAGCTACTAGAGTAAGGTAGGGCACAGAAAATAAATTTACAATCATATCTTACACTTAAGTGTAACATTAAATCTACACAATTTATAATATCTGTTCTACTCACAGCCAGACCATCACCATACAATAATATGCTTGTTGAGCCGGAGTTAAGCTCAGTCGAGGCAATATGACTTGTTAATTTATTTAAACTAGCACCAGGCAAACAAGTATTTAATACACACTGCTGGGAAAAAGAACTAATTAAACTACCAAAACCTTGACCTAGTTTATCTGAAAAGATGTATGTACCTATTTTATTTACTACACATGTATTTGAACTTTGCAAAGTATTAGATTCTAAAACAGGTTCAGGAAGCACAGGAAGCAGAGGTTCAACACTCTGAGTATTGGCAGGAGGTGGCGAGCAAGAACAGGTACAGCACAGATTGTTGGTCAGGGACTCATATCTTTCTGCATTGTACCTGACTAAGTCAACTAACTCACCGGCCTCCACCATGCGTTCACTAAGATCTTTCTGGGACGCTTGATATTTGTTGAAAATATCCTTCAGAGTATTTTCCCTCGATTCAAGCTGCTCCTGAAGTAAAGCTGTATCCTGATCATACTTTAACCTACCCTGAATTAATTCCCTATTCAAGTCCTGCAGATGACTTGTTAAATATAGATGTTTTTTCCTAAGAGAATTATTTACCTTATTAATATTCTGAAATCTTTGACATTTTTTATACTTTCTGATAGTTTTATTTAATTTAATATATTTTTTAAGTTTATTATGACTATTAAAAATGGGATATACAGCACTAGAATCATCTCCTGTCAAGTCAATAGTAACAGTATTCCTATCACTAACAAATGCAGATCCACTATCAACCAACTCATTATAAAGGCTACAGGTGGTCGCAGCCTGCTCCTGAACTTTGACTACTTTGAGTGAGGTAATGGTCTTATGTGCCTCACTTAATTCAAATTCAAGTTGTGATATCCGATCTAAGGCCTGCTCATGAGTGCCTATACACTGTTGGAACTCTGAAACTATTTGACGGAGGTTACAATGTTCATTAAGGATCTCTGTGTGAGAAACATGCAATTCTGATAGCTCAATCTTTAAGCTAGTGTTCTTATCAATAATTTTCTTCACTTCTAATTCACTATCATCTCTTTCCCTTAGCAGCGCATCACAAAGGTTCTTGGCCGACTCCAACTCCTTCAGCGTAGCCCTCAGTTTCTCCTCCATGGATGCAGCTCTGCGGGTCTGCATATTGATTAGCAGACCTCAGATGCTCCTGAAAGTTATTAAAAGGGAGTTAAGTGTAAGGGAAGAACTTTAGAGAAATGGGAGTGACAGTTAAGATTAGTTGGGAAAAGAAGAACTAAATGGATAAGATTGAAATAATTTACCAATTACTATAACAGTTAAATAGAAATTAATGAAAAGCAGTAGATTTATGTAAAAACTATGCACACTTAACTAAAAATTATTAATCATAAGAGGGTAAATCAATGTAAGTAGGTACTGGATTTTAATACTCTTGGTTTCTTACTTAACTATGAGAGAGTATCAATATTGAACTACGGTGAGGAATAACAATTAAATAAATGAAGTTAATGTTGTTTAAGCATAACAGTCGAACGTTAATAAGTTTGCAAAAATAATTTTGTACTTTGTTCAGTCTGTCAAACGGACCTTTTATAAATCTGTTTGGGAATAAAATAATATGCAACCAGCACAATAGTCTCTAGAATAACCTATATTTGATTATTAGAATACTGATATTATTTAGATAAAACAAAATACTCATCTGGTTTATGTGATGATTTCAAATCCGATCCGTTGCGATGACAGCCGGTAGATTTTTTCACTGTTTTACTGGTATTTCGTAGAAAAAGCTTTCACTAGGACAATTTTTATAACAGTACTATAGGTGACTAATTACTTAAACTATAATTTATATAAGATTAACAATAATTAAGAATTTAAATTGATTAAAATTACGAGACACGGTTTTTGACACAACCGGTCGTCAGTGTTGCCCTGAACTTTTGACATCTTTATCATCATTGAACTCATAGAAATTAACCTGTGGTACTCTTTTCAATACTTCAGTCAAGAAACGGTATTTAGGTTGAAAAGAAGTTTTAGAATACAAGTATAGATTGCTAAATTTGAGCCCATTTTCATGCAGCAGTAAACTAATCATAACATTTGTTTTGCCACAATTTGATGGACCACTTTATTGCCCAATACTGTTCGCTGTATAATACAGCGAACAGTATTGGGCAATAAAGTGCTGTGTCTGATGTGATGAGCAGAGTCACTTAATCTTATATTATTAACATTTTGGGATATGGGTTGCTTGATCAACTTCATCTCGTTAATTAACTTAATAACTGTCTTTCATACATATTTATACATTATTCCCTCTTAATTTAGGTAGGATTTAATTTAGGTAGTTGAAATTAAAAATAATAAAAAGAGATAAGATTACGTCTGCTATATTTTTATTTGAATATCTTTAATCACAAATATTTAACAATAACATTTAATAATCATAATAATAATAATAATAATTTGCTGTTTACAAAGTTACAGATAAATTATACAATCAATCTATACAACAAGATTTTTCACCATCGTCAATAATAATTTGGTTTTACTAGAGGAAGGTCCACCACCGACGCCGGGGCCAAATTAGTGTCTCACATTTTAGGAGCTTGGGAGGGTTCACAGAACGCCATCGGCATTTTTTGTGATCTCTCCAAGGCTTTTGATTGCGTTGATCATGATACTCTAATTCTTAAATTAAAACATTACGGATTACGAGGACAATCCTTAGAACTTGTATTGTCATATCTTTCAACTAGACAGCAAAAAGTAGGCGTAAACGGAGTAATTTCGTCGGGTTCCTTAATAAGAATGGGCGTGCCTCAGGGTTCAATTCTAGGCCCCTTTCTATTTTTATTAATGATCTCCCCTACATGATGGACGATTTAACAGACATTTTTTTATTTGCTGACGATACCTCACTCATTTTCAAAGTAGATAGGAAAATGAAAGATCTTAATTATTTAAATGGTGACCTTGAAAAATTGTCGGATTGGTTTTCGACGAATAACCTGCTTTTAAACACGTCCAAACAAAATGTCTTAAATTCTCACTTCCAAATATGCGGTGTCAGTCAGATTTAAATCTCATGCTTGACGGCGAAAAACTCGATTTTATTAACGATACTGTATTTCTTGGTATTACAATAGACTCTAAGTTACAGTGGGGTGCTCACATAACAACTTTATCTAAAAGGCTTAGTTCGGCTGCATTTGCAGTTCGGAAAATTAGGCAATTAACAGACGTTCCCACTACTAAATTAGTTTATTACGCGTATTTTCACAGCATAATGTCATACGGCATTCTGCTGTGGGGGGCTCTGCAGCGGATGTGAAGTCTATATTTATTTTGCAAAAACGAGCAATTCGTGCAATCTACTGCATGAGCCCTCGCGAGTCTCTAAGTTTTAGTATTAATAGTGATCACCACAATATAAATTATACCAGAAATAAAAATAAACTAGTAGTCCCAAGATTTAGACTAACTAAAACTAATACTAAATCTTTCCTAGGAAATTCTATTCGATTTTATAATAAGTTACCGGAAGAGATAACAAGTTTGCCTAATAAAAAGTTTAAAACGTGCATTAAGTCAAAATTAATACAGAAGGCGTATTATACGGTTAGGGACTACGTAGAGGATAAGCGCGCGTGGAATTAGTATCATCTGCATATGTGGCCTCCCTGGCGGTCTGCTAATAATATTGTTTTACCTTATTTACTACAGTTAGCTGCCCCATAGCCTCTATTCTCAGAAGGCTTTTGACATGCCTTGACATTCCTGTTAGGGATTTGATTAGGACTACATATTTATTGTATCGTCCCCGTAGAGCGAAAAGTCATTAAGTCGAAAATGACTAAAATGAGATACGAGGCTTCAAGGAAAAAAAAAGTAAAAAAAACATAACTTTCATTTGACAATAGATATTTCTGAATTTATGGTCTTATCTCATTGGTATCTGATTCGGGCTTATGTTCGAATATGAAATATTAAAAGAAAATCATTTGTTTTTAAGATATTTAGGAAATACGAAAGTAATAAATTTTTTCCCTAACATCATTTAACTCCGAAGTAAGTTAGTGATTTTTCGATCTGAGTTAATGATTTTTCGCCCATATTTAAACAAATTTGATAGAAATTAACTTGATTTAGTTATATTGTAACTTCTTTCTGAGAGCAACATAATATTCTGAAAATAATAACTAAGTATTTATCACCCCTATTAGTTATAATTGAGGATAAGAAAATCATTAAAACATAATTGATATACAATCATTAATCTTTATTAAAAATATAGAACAAAACCAGTTAAATGAAACCTAAAAAACAGAAAAACAATCAATTAATGCAAAACACACGAATTAAGATATTCATATCAAATTAAAAGTTCAAAAATCTAAATCTTTCACCTTCACCTTCTTCTGCTACATCTGGTTCGCACAATCTGTCTATAATATCTTTACTGGTAGGCAGAGTTTCATACCAAGAATGAAGCTCTTGAGGTATAATCCCTTTGGCGCAAAGATTCAACAGGTCCTTTTTCTTAGCTTCTGATATTGGGATTGGGCTAGAATAGGCCTTAGGAATTACATATTCTTTTAATTTGTCAATCCTATCTTCTTTTCTGCCTTCACTATAATTTTCCTCAATTGCATGACCATCTAGAGCTCTTTTCATCCTTCTTGTAGCACGAGGAGCTACTTTATCTAGTGTTTGAAATACATCAAATTCGGAATAAGGGCCATCGTGTGTGTAACGGAATTTGACCTGACCAGGATATTCTTTTTCGAATCTAAGGCACTTAATTTTTAGCCACATTATTTTATTACCCTCTTTGTCCTTACTTGTATTTCTAACGAAGTGTTCACTTAGAGCTTTTACGTCTATCATATCGTTATAGGTAATTTCTTTAACGATATATGGCGGTGCCGAATTCCTGTGTCTTTTTGAACGAGCACGAACCATAATAGATTTCCAATCTATCATAGAGAAAACTGGCGTATGCCTTTGACACTTTTCTATTGCACTGTGCATAGAGTCTACCTCCATGTGCGTATGGCCACTCTCTAAATATTTTTGCTCAAGGATTTCAACGTGCACATCAGGCCTCACGATCAGGTGGCATAGAAAAGCTGTAATAAATTTGTTTCTATTCTGGCCTGCGCACGTGTCACTATAAATAGTTACTTCTTTTACACATGTTGGTATTTGCTGTATCCACCAGTTCATCGCACTCGCGATTTCAACACTGCCTCTTTTGCCATTTATTTCATTCCACGTTATGCAAAATGCTTCATTCGGAGGTTTTGCTGTGTGAATAGTATAATTTTGCACATTCAGCTTCCTCGTATAATATAATATGCCAATGCCGCTGACAGGTATATGAAGGGTTGATTGCATATCTGCAGTTACTACGAGATACGTGTCGTCTTTCATAGACCGCTGTTTATCAGATTATTTTGCATCCTGTGCTGCATTTTTTTTGGCAATATGTGCATCATATTCTTCTTTCAGAGACTCAGATCGACCACTACTATCATAGCGTGTACATATTATACACAAATCCTTTTTGGGCTTAAAAAATGACAAATTAAATTGTGATCCAAATATTCTTTTATACACATAGAAAGTACACGGTTGTTCACCAGCAGTTACTTGTTCTTCTTTATATAATTCATACATTTTTGAAATACTCAATTTGCTGTCCAGGTATTGTCGTTTAGATTTTTTTCTACAGTAATGAGATTCAAGCCGAGGAAAAGAGTTAATATGATCGATTATTTTTTGTTCAGATGCGGCATCAGTCTTATTGACGGGAGCACGAGAACCACGTTTATTTTGTCCTTTGTAGTTACTAAATTCGTTTTTGTATTTAATGGCTTCATTAACGGGACCATTTGATATGCATAACGTTTTCAAAAAAAAGTCTTTGCAGACTCGATGCTGCTGATCATCTTTAGTGAAATAATAATATTCATAAGTGGCAGATCGATGTTTTTCATTTGGAATACCAGTTTTCATAGTTTTTATGGGTTTGGCAACAATGTGGCACAATAAGAACTGTTTCTGAGATACGTAATCATTAATCTTCCAGTAGTCTTCGCACAATTTAACTCTGTCATCCGCAGAAAAGTGATTCATGCATTGATATCGACATTTTTCAATACAATTTACATGCTTAGGTTTCTTTGCTGGCATAATATTACCCTTTTTTCCATGATATGGCAAACACTTATGTCTATTGATTTTTGTTATATTCTTCTTCCATTTGCTAGGGTCACTTTTCTTCCAGCGTTTTAATTGCTTTTCATTATTTAAAATGCTGGCTGCGTTGCGCGCGCGCAGTCGTAGCGAGCGGTCGAGTTAGCTGTTGACGCTTACGCGATTGTATTTTTTTTTTTTTTGCGCTTACCCTCATTTTTATTAATTAATAATTACTTGATGAGTGAAAATGTAGATTTTTGTGACTCAAGTGGAAGTGAGATAGTGGAAGAGGATCTTGAATCGGAAAACGAGCAACAAGTTAATATGGTGGAGAGGGAGAAAAGTATGGAGTTAAATAGAGAGCAACAAGTATTACCGGAGAAGAGAAGTAGACAGGAGGATGATGAAGAAACAATTGAAGGTGATGACGGATTTATAACTATAAAGCGTGGGATTAAACGACCAGCACGAAGAAATTCAAAAAACTTCGAAGAATTGAGATTTTCGAATAATAATGAACCCAAAGAATATATTGTGTGTATTACGGCCAAAGAACCACTACCGAGGCAGTTTGGGATGGCAAAGCTTTTGAGATCTCGTAGCTTAGAAAACATAACTAAACTAGTGTACAAAAATCCTTATAGAGCTTTAATATATTTTGAAAAAAAAGAAAATGCAGTGAATATGTTAAATTGTGAGAAATTATTAGACAACTTGGAATATAATGTCAATATACAAGGTGAATCATCGTTATGCTATGGATTATTGAGACAAGTGGACTTAGAAATGGAAGATAAAGAAATATTAGAAAACCTTACGTGTGAATACGAGATAGTATCTGCAAAACGACTAAAAAGACAGGATAACGATGGTAAATGGGTAAATTCTGAAACAATCCGCCTATGTTTTAAAAATCACAAACTACCGTCATATGTAAATGGTTTTGGGTGCAGATTTCAAGTTGAATCCTACACTTTTCCTGTATCCCAATGTTCAATATGTTGGCGATATGGACACCTTTCAAGGACATGTCCTTCCAAAAAAGTAATATGCCCTAAGTGTGGAAATAATCACGTGAACTGTGAAACAACTCTTTTTCAATGTATAAACTGCAAAGGTCCACATATGGCAATGAATAAGAGATGCCCTATTTTTCTGAAAGAAAAAGAAATTAGAAGAATTATGTCGGAAAAGAACTGCAGCTATCGGGAAGGATTAGAAATATATAATACTGAAAGAAAAACCCAGGTAAATAATACAGTGCATAAGATGGATGTTATCATGAATAATAAAACAAATAAACAGCTATCACAAACAGAATGGACTCAGGACACAGAACCAAAAAGAACATATAGAGATGTGGTCGTTACAGAAGCCGTTATTCATGAGGAAATGATTGTATCTGAGGAATCGGGAACAGAAGACAGCCATAATTTAAATAATACAACAAATAGGCAATCAGAAAAATCAAAAGAGAAGAAATCACTAAGAAAAAAAACGGAAACAGGGTCGTATGGACAGGAAAATTCACAAAAAAATATAAGTGAGACTGAAAACAGCGATAGCAAAGAGAATAAACAAAGTGAACCAGGTGAACACAAAGATTACTGGTATGGACTATATCAGAAAATTAAGGATATATGTATGTCGAAAAATAACTTTTCTAATAAGTTGGTATTAATTATCAACATAATTGTTCGGGATTGCATTGCACTATGTTTGGAAATAATAAATGGTAAAGATATTTTAACTCGGTTACTTTCGTTCTCCACTAATGGATAATAATTTTAATAACAGTTCTTATTTCATAAACATATTGCAGTGGAATGCTCAGAGTTTGAGACCTAAAGTATCAGAATTTCAAGCTTTATTAAGTCAGGAAAACATAATATATTGCTTTAACCCATTCCTGACAACTGTACCAATTTGGGAACACTTAATAAAAGAGGGTAGATAAAAAAGGTTTCGACAATAGTTAATATTTTGTTACTTTGTTGTGCAGTCGAAAGTGTGTTCATTAGGTACAAACATCGGATTATACTAATTTGTTCAAAAAAATTTCATTTTTGATACATTCAAGTTCGTTATCCGGATAACTCTTCAGGTAAGTGTAATTTTTTTATTTTTTTTTATTACATATGATGAATATAGTTTCGTTAGCCTCTTTAACTATAAGCGGACGGACGTGTGTCGCATCGCGCTGTTAATTTAGACGTTTTTGTGATTTGTAGTGCTGTGATTGATGCAATTTTAAATTCCTTGTCGCTCCTGTGGTGTTATTACCTGTGGTCTACGCCCACTGGGAGGAGTTAAAGCAGGACAGAACATTTTTGTCGGCTCCTACATTGAATGAGAGTTCAAATATATTTGAATAACTCATTTAAATAAACTCAAAAAGATTTGTGGCGACTTGGGTTCGAACCTGCGACATTGGGTGTCGGAGGCGGCGTGCATGCAAGCTGGGCTAAGTGCACAGCTGGCCTTCACTGCGAAATAAACGACGTGTATCGACTTCAAGGAGCTTCACTAAATTAAATTACTTGCATTGTGTAGTGATTGTGCAGTAGAGCAATGCCCCGCACTATCCGGTCACCTCCCCTGAAATCTGCCACAACTTTGCTCGAGACTCAGTCAGAGCCTGATCTGTCCTCTGACGCATCTATTCCTGATTTTAATACCGCCAATAAATCAGACGGCGTCACACTACGGCAGAGCAATAAGCGCTTCAGAGGAGATGAAGACTGCGCACAGACTGACCAATTCGAAGACTTGAAGAATATGTTGCAGTCATGGAAAAATGACCAAGATGTTGTCCTCAACAAAATAGTCGCTGAAGTTTCTGAGTTAAAACTACAAAATCTCAGTATCCAGAAGTCATATTCTGAGATTGAAAAATCAATTCAGTTTTTCAACTTGAACTATGAGGAGATGAAGTCTCGCCTGGAAAGTCTTGAAGCTGCACATAGGGAGAATGTCGAACGCTTGAATAACATGTCTGATAGTGTAAATGTAAGAGCTGTGGCTGTACTTGAGGCTAAGATTGAGGCATTGGAGCAGCAGGCACGTTCGTGTAACATAGAAATATGTAATTTACCGGAAAAAAGAAATGAAAATTTGTTCGCCGTCGTAGATTCCATAAGCTGCGCTATAAATCTACCAGTGTCTCATAATGACATTATATCGATACATAGAGTACCACACGCTCAGCAACAAGATCGGAAACCCAAAAATATTATTATAAAATTCAGAACGCGCATTATACGAGACAATATTCTTAGTGCCTGTCGCCAAAAGAAGGGCCTAAAGTCTGATCAGTTGGGTATCACTGGTTCCTCGGTAAACGTTTATTTTAATGAACATTTAACCCTTAATAATAAAACTTTATTTCGAGAAGCTAAGAAGATTGCCAAGGAAATCGGTTTTAAATACGTTTGGGTCAGGAATGGGACAGTACTTGTTCGGGAGCGGGATGGATTGTCTTCAATTGCTATACGTTCTGAGCAAGATCTTAAAAAGATTGTTGTCAGTAAGAAAGTGTACCCTGAAAACCCAGACTCGTAACTATATTTATGTTCATACAATCTGTTTGTATATTTACATTAGGTTTTATTTTGATTCATTTTATATATGTTTTTTTGTCAAGTTTATAAGTTTGATAAAAGGGTTTGTAAGTTTCATATGTTACATCCATAGCTTGCCCGCTAACTTACACAATTGGTTGTCAGTGTTTACATTTAAAGTCGTCTTATACTTTTCTCCATGCTTTCTAGATTCTGTACACTTAAATATTTTTGGTCAATTATGTTATGTTATTATATACAAAAATTGCAGCAGATTGCAACTTTTTTGTAATACTGGCTTTTCTGGTACTTATCATATAGTTACTTTACACAACGGGCTGTACTATCAATTAGGAAGTTTGCATTACATAATACAAATTTATTATAATACTGTTATTTATGACTACTAATAACATAACGTTTTACTATCAGAATTGTAGAGGTACTCGCACAAAGTTGCAAACACTCTATATGAACATACTGAGTAATTCTTATGACGTTATCGTCCTGACCGAAACTTGGCTTACTCCTGACATCCGTGATAGTGAATTTATTGATGAACGATATGTTGTCTTTAGATGTGACCGCGACCGTGTAGCGACAAATAAAAAAGATGGAGGTGGTGTGCTAATTGCTGTGCTTCGTAAATTGCGGGGGACAATATTGAAAACTCAATTATTTAACTGTGATGTTGAACAGATATTAGTACAGATACCTGCCGCGCAGCAGCACACACGACATATTATTGGCGTCGCATATATACCTCCAGCATCTCGCGCAGAGGTGTATGAACAATACTTAGACTTGCTACAAGGCTTAGCTAATAGTCCCAATTGCAGTTCATATCATTTTTTTGGTGACTATAACTTGCCTGGGATTGACTGGGAGCAGATAGGCAACCATGCCTCTGTGCGTCACACGGACTCTACGGGACGTATATTGCTTAATTTTATCAATATCATAAATGGATTACAATATAACTGTACAAAAAATAACTTAGGCCGTGTGCTAGACCTGATAATCTCTAACGCGGATCCTCAAATGATACCTTGCAATATCCTTGTAAATCCTGATATCCTCCACCCCCCTTTTTCTATATTAACTCAACTTGACATGCATTTCAAACCGATGAACTGCCAGCCCGTTCACAGGTTTAACTTTTACAAAGCAAACTATGATGGCATTAAACAGGACTTAGGCAATGTAAACTGGGAAGATTTACTCTCTCATCATTCTTCTGAGATGGCTGTCGATGTTTTTTATGAAAACATATATAGAGTTATCAGGTCACATACACCATTAACTTATGTTAAAAAATCTAAATTCCCTATCTGGTTTTCACCTTCTCTAATAAAAATATTTAAAACAAAGGATATTGCATGGATTAAATGGAAGAAATATGGTAATCACTCTGATTATGTGTATTTTTCTAAGTATCGTAAATTGTTACATCGTCAGACCGCTGAATGTTATAAGAGATACATGACATCAGTTGAGGACAGTATTCCTAAATCTATTAAGTATTTTTGGTCGTATGTCTCTTCTAAGCAAGGAAAAGCTAAGTACCCTGCTAATATGTTTTATAAAAATGTCTCATCCGATGACCCCAAAGAAATATGTAATCTGTTTTCAACTTTCTTTTGTTCCGTATACGAGCCCTCAACCTTTGATCCAGACCTATGGCAACCGCTTAATTGCTATGCAGACAATTCGCCATGTATCTCTGACATTTACTTGCCAAAGGAATTAGTATGTACGGCGTTGAAGTCACTTGATTCTTCTAAGGGAGCTGGACCCGATGGCATTCCACCCTCTTTCTTTGTTAGTACAGCTGATCACTTGTCCTCTGCCGTACATATTATTTTCAATAAATGTTTAAAGGATGGGGTCTTTCCTACAGTTTGGAAACGGGCCTCTATAACTCCTGTGTACAAGAGTGGTGATAAAAATAATGTGGAGAACTATCGGCCCATTTCTATACTGTCCACTTTGGCGAAGGTTTTTGAGCGAGAGTGCACAGTGCGCTGTATCCTCACATCCGTAACCTTATCTTACCCGAACAGCATGGTTTTGTTAAACGTCGCTCTACCACCACTAATCTCATGACTTTTGTGAACTATCTATTTGAAAATATGGATCGGCGGATACAGGTTGACGCTGTATACACGGATTTTCAGAAGGCATTCGACAAGGTGGATCATACTCTGCTTATGGAAAAAATTGCATTTAATGGTATTCGAGGCAATTTACTCAGATGGTTTGCTTCATATATCTTTAATAGAACACAAAAGATCGTCATTAATGGATATGAATCTGACTCTATAACTGTTAAGTCCGGGGTTCCTCAGGGATCGGTATTAGGTCCTTTTCTATTCGTATTATTTATTAATGACATAAAACATTGCTTTCTCTACTCAAAGTTTTTGATGTATGCAGACGATATGAAAATTTATACCACCTGTAAAAATATTCGTGACTGTCATTGTTTACAACAGGACCTTGATAGACTTTATGAATACTGCCTTAAAAACAAACTCTCTCTCAGCCTTCCTAAGTGTCACACTATCTCTTTTACAAAAAATAAAAATCGGATCAAATTTAATTATTCAATAAATAACACATGTCTTAATGAAGTTCAATCTGTGCGTGACTTAGGCGTTACACTTGACTCTTGTCTACATTTTGATACTCATATTGACAACATAGTAAAAAAAGCCTTTCAAATGTATGGCTTCGTGATGAGATGCTCAAATAGCTTTGTGCGACCCTCTACATTCTTAGTATTATATAAAACCTTGGTTCGGTCGCAATTGGAATACGCTGTCCATATTTGGAATCCTCTATATGATAAGTACAAGGATAGGCTAGAAATTGTACAGAAAAAGTATCTACGTGCTATGAACTATAAATGTTATCGTCCTAAAGCCTCTTATGAGCAATTACTGAAACGTTACAATGTACTTAGTTTGGAATCTAGACGACTTCTTCTGGGTGCAATGATGTTGCATGGTATATGTAATAATAGGTTTGACTGCATTCCTATTTCAAATAGTCTACGTTATATAGTGCCTAGATCTGTCATGCTTCGCGGGGCACGTGTGCCTCGACTATTCCACACAGATTCGTGCAAGACTAACGCTGGGGTGCGCGTGCCTCTTCGTCGCCTTGTTGATGCTTACAATGCTCACTTTATGGAGCTTGACATATTTACTCTCTCCAAACATCGATTCAAGATTGGAGCTATTGAGTTACTGAATTCTTAAGTCTATAATATATTCATCTCTTAGTCATTTGCTATGCACACAAACTGTCTTCTTTGAAGTTTACTGTATATTCGTGGACATTGTTGTGGGTTACATGTGTAGTAACATAAATATGTTTTTTTTTGTATACGTATTCCTTTGTAAAGTACTTATTTAAGAAACTTAAGTTAAGCTTGGCATGTAACTGTTTTTTGTCCCTAACAAATAAAATAAAAAATAAAAATAAAAATAGTGAATATTGTTGATAAAATCACAAGATAGGTACCTAATCTAACCTCTAAAGTTATTTTATTGTAGTTATTTTACATGTATGTAAAAACATAGTGACATAAATATTGGTGTGCCAATTTGGGTACAACGGCTACAAGTGTACTAAAAATAACCATTTTATTTACAGAATCAAGATGAATCGCAAGCAATATTTTAGTGGTACTAATGACTTCAGGGGCTTAGAAGAAGCTATCAGCACAATAGCTGAGGATAGTGACGACGGCTTGGAGTATGATTTAGCCATCATTCCACCAGAGCCAAGCGTTGTGACTGACGAAGAAGAAGGTGATGATGATGTGGCACCTAGTACCCTACCAAACGATGTCCCAGGTAATATTGAAGTTTTTGTTCGCAACGTGGGTACTCTGGAATCCGAGGATAGCAGTGATGATGAACCTTTGGCGGCTAAAAGGACACGACCTTCCTTTAGATCGGCCCAACCAGAGCGGCCCACTGTCTCCGCGCGCCAACCGTCATCCAGTCTTCCGCTTTGGCGAAAGTGTTCACCTAATTACTCGACAACCTTTCAACAAACTGAAGATATAGTAGCTCTTGAAAGTCGCGTCAAGCAGGAACTAGAAGGTTTGACACCCGTTTCAATATTTGAGAAGCTTTTTGACGATGAAGTTATTGCCATGATTGCTGAATTTAGAATATTGTATGCCAATCAAAATAATCGGCACAACTTCATTGTCACAGCTACAGAGCTGAAAACTTTTTTGGGAATACTGATATTGTCGGGCTATCACAAACTACCTCGTGAACATATGTACTGGTCATTGGATGAGGATATAGGTGTTGCATCGGTGTCAAAATCTATGTCCAGAAACAGATTTAGAGAAATAAAACGCAATTTGCATCTTGTAGATAACAATGACGCACCGAGTACACTAGACAAGATGTTCAAAGTTAGAAAACTCAGTGACTTATTGATGAAAAAATTCCTGCAATGGGGTGTTTTTCATGAAACTTTGTCAATTGATGAATCCATGATAAAATATTACGGCCACCATCCTGCGAAACAGTTCATTCGGGGTAAACCTGTACGATTTGGTTACAAGAATTGGGTTGCAGCCAGCTCAAGCGGATACTGCTATACTTTCGATATATATTGCGGAAGGTCGACTACCTCTACCACTGAGCCATTAGGTACTAGAGTTGTAAAAAGCTTGCTCAACAAATTAGTCACAAATCCTGCAAACCACAAGGTATATTTTGATAATTTTTTTACTAGCTGCGATCTGCTGTGTGATCTAGGGCAGCTAGGATACCGTGCCACTGGAACTATCCGTGAAAACCGCACTAAAAAATGTCCTCTATTGAATGCTAAAGAGATGATAAAGAAAGCAAGAGCTGAATTTGATTACAGATTTGATAAAAATAATGAGCTTCTGTTGGTCCGCTGGAAAGATAATAGTATTTGCACAATGGCGACCAATCACGATTCTTATGAGCCAGTAGGTTCCGTGAAAAGATGGTGTAAGGAAAAAAAAGAAAAGACTGATGTGAGCATTCCTCATCTGTTCCAAAATTATAATAAAGGTATGGGCGGAGTGGATGAACTGGACCAATCCATATCTCTGTATAGAATTGGCGTACATGGCAAAAAGTGGTGGTGGGTCTTATTCACTTATATGATTGATATGACCATGTCAAATGCATGGCGATTGCATGTTATCGCTAAAGAAAACCCAATGGACCAATTACTATTCCGCCGAAGTGTCGCCAGATACTACCTCAAACTGTCACCCCAAAGATGTTCTGCTCGCCCTTCATCATCCAATATTGAAAGTTTGCAGTTGGATGGAGTTGATCACGTCCCTGAAAAGCTTCCAAAACGAGTGCGATGCGCTTTGTGCCATATCAGAGGGCGATGGGGTTGCAAGAAGTGCAAGAAAACCCTGTGTATTGAAAAATCGTGTTTCGCAAATTTTCACTCATAAGGCGCCGTTGTGCCAATTTGGGAACACCATGAAAATTCATGAAAATGATTTTATTTTGTTTTTCTTTGTGATATTATTTTGTCTTGTAGCTACTAAATTTCAGTTAATTAAAGAATTTTGAAAATCCGGTCTGTAGTTTTGATTTGGCCACTAATGGGTTAATATCAGAGACTTGGTTGGAACCTCATTCATCATTAAATATAAGTGGATATAATATTTTTAGGAATGACCGAAGCGATTCATATGGGGGAGTCGCTATCATAATACACAAATCAATTAGAGTACAGTTAGACACTTTAAATCATAGTAATCCAGGAATAGAAATAAAATGTGTTAAACTTTTAAATTGTAAAGAGCTTAAGAATATTATTTTGGTATATTGTCCATCCTCGGTGCATACTATTCAATCAGACTGGGATTTTGTATTCACGAAATGTAATAGTAAATGTTTAATTGCTGGTGACTTTAACGCACATCACCATAATTGGTCATGTAAATCAGATACAAGAGGTACGATGGTTTTTGATGCTGCTTTGGATGCGGGATACATCTCACTTAACAAAGGGTCAGGTGAGCACACACGAATTAAGATCGTAAATGGTTATTTACAAAAAACGTCTCCTGATATTACATTTGTTTAAACAGATTTAGCTTGTAAATTTGAGTGGCATATATTGAGCGAAAATCTGGGCAGTGATCATGTGTATTTAAATTAAAAGTAACTATAGGGAAGCTACATACATAACTAAAAAACGTAAATACAAATCGGCCAATTGGAAGGGATATACAAAAACTATAGAAGAAGTTATGTTACCATACTGTGGAGAGTTAAATGTTCAACAAAATTATGATTATTTCATAAACATCATTAATAGTACAGCTGATAAATATATACCGTATACAAAACCACTCAAGCATTATAGACCGGGTTTCCAACCCAAATCTTACTGGAACGAATCACTCTCTAAATTAGTAGCCGACAGGAGGTTAGCTCTAAGTCATTTTAGGTCAAATCCTACCCCCTGCAATTTAAACATTCTAGAAGAAAAGACAACAATCGCTAAGAAAGCTATTAGTAAAGCCAGGTTAGATGAGCGCCGTAATTTTTATACAAGCATTGATGAGTCAACAACGGTATCAGAAATGTGGAAGCGAATGCGATGGTTGAAGGGGTGTAGTTCAGCTAAATCATCCCCGTCAAGGGACCAGAAAGTATCCCTAATCTGTGGTTTAGCTCCTGATTATGTATGCTATGAGAAACCAACATTTAATTCATTAAACGTACAGTTGGAACTCCCGGTTACAATACATGAAATGGGTAATTCACTAAAAACTAAGGATACAGCACCTGGTGGGGACGGGGTGTCTTATACAATGATATTTAATTTACCAGCCATAGGAAAACAATTTTTAGTAAATTTGTATAATGACATTTTAAATACTAGTATGGTACCCATACGGTGGCGTGACATAGTGTTGATGCCTATTCCTAAACCAGCTACAACTTCGGACGGTAATCCCAAATTAAGGCCTATATGCTTAATATCATGCTTGTGTAAGATTTTTCACTCCATACTGACTAAACGCATTGAATGGTTTATAGAGAAAAATAATATTTTGTCACCATATACGTCGGGTTTTAGAAGAGGTCAATCATGTCAAGACTGTTTAACGAGATTGATCACACAAATTCAATTAGGTTTCTCGAAAAGTTATGCAACAGTCGCGTGTTTTATAGATGTTGAAAATGCATACAACAATGTATCAATAAATAAAATGATATTGATATTAAATGAAATCGGGATCGGAAACAAATTATGCTCATATTTATGGAATTTTTTGAACGAAAGACATCTTAAAGTTATCGATGAATTTAATGAAGATGACACTATGATCAGATATACAAGTTTAGGATTAGCCCAGGGTGACCCTATATCACCAATATTATTTAATATTGTAACTTTTAAATTATTCTCTAAAATTAACAATGTACATATGTGTCAGTACGCTGATGATTTTGTCTTGTATAGTACAGACAAAACCCTTTCAGATAGTACACTCAAAGTACAAGAAGCATTAAACATATTTTCGTCTTGTCTAGGTGAATTAGGATTGTGTTTGTCGAAAAGTAAATCAAAATTATGTATTTTTAGCAGGGGATTTAGGAGACAAAATATAACATTGAAAATAAACAATACTGCTTTAGAATTAGTAGATAGTTACAAATATTTAGGGTTATGGCTAGACAGATCGTTACGATGGGGACGTCATGTTAATGAAGTAGTCAGAAAGTCACAGAAATACTTAAACATACTCAAAGTTCTAGCAGGTACTTCTTGGGGTATACACCCCAAACATTTACGTAGAATATATATAGCGATAGTCAGAAGTCGTGTAGACTACAGTTGTTTTATTTACGACAACAGTGCGAATTCACATTTATATAAATTGCAGAAAATACAGAATCAAGCACTGAGAATTATAGGTGGTTTTATAAAGTCTACACCGATCCACACCATGGAGAGTGAGCTAAGTATTCCACCATTGCACATAAGAAGAAAATTCTTAGCCTACAAATATTGTTTAAAATCCCTATCTTGGACTAACAATGTTACAATTAAATTATTAAAAGAATTAAGTATATTTATCACCAACAGCTATTGGACACGCAAAAAGATTCCATTGCTTGTGAATGTATTGAATGATATTAAAGATGTACAAGTAGCCTCATCCTCTCCATTGGAGATGTTTACCTTAAAAACATGGGTCTCTTACATTGATACGAATAATATGGTCTCGGTTAGTTTGGATAGTATGCATCGAGCTAAAGAGTGTTACGAATTAAATCTGTTGAAACACACCGTAATGCAAGAATTAATAGAAAAATATGCTGATTGGGTAGTAATTTACACAGATGGATCTATGAGTAAGAAAGGTAGGGGAGCTGCATTTTTCGTTCACTCGCAAGAAAATTCTAGTGCATGCTTTAAAGTTAAAGGAAATGTGTGTATAATGTCGTTGGAGCTTATTGCAATCTCAAAAGCACTATCATACATCAAAACCATGGCTGGAAAAAGAGCTGTTATATGTTCAGACAGTAAGAGTGCGTTATATCATATAGCTCGATGCGCCTCTGGTCGCAGAGGTACACCGATAGCATACGAGATACTCTCTAAAATCGAGGAACTAACGGAGAAAGGAGTGAATCTGAGGTTGCAATGGGTTCCTTCACACATTGGGATACGAGGTAATGAGGAGGCGGATAGATTGGCGAAAATTGGAAGTACAGAAGGACAAGAAATTTATGTGAAGCCATATTATTCAGAAATTTTAACAAAATATAATGGACAGTGTTATGATTTATGGAAGGAGTATTTCGATCAGAGATCGTTGGAAAAGGGATTATGGTATAAAACTATCCAATGTCAGCCTTCTCGTATACCGTGGTGTACATATAGTCGGCTAAGTAGGAAACTGATTATTATAGCGCATAGATTCAGGACCGGACATATTCCCTCAAACAAATTTGCCTTTTTAATGGGGAAGGTTCCTTCCCCTAACTGTGATACTTGTGGCGTAATTGATGATGTATACCATTTGTTGATGGAATGTGTTCAGTTCCACTCGGAGAGAAAGGAATTATTAGAAAAATTAGGTCTGAATATATTGCAAGTCGGAATCATGAATTCCTTACTATCCAAACCTTGCAGTGAAGAAGCTTGCGTTTTGTTTAAACTACTGGAGTCTTAAGTTAAGCTACTTAAAAATAACTAGTGAATAAGAATAATCGGACTGACATATACATGTAGTATAAAAGTCCAAAACAAAAAAAAAAAGAATAAAAAAAAAAAAAAAAAATGCTGGCTGTTGAAGAACTTCTCTGATCATCAGTTTCTACAGAGTCTTGGTTTATTTCCACGGTGATAAGTGATGTTCTAGTATTTTGCTGCTGATTGGATTCCGTTTCCAAATCCTCTACAGAATTATTTGAAACACAACCGTAGCCATCCTTAGAACATCCTGGTTTTGCTTCTACTACCTGTGTTCTGCTGTATTTTTTCCGTTTAGGATAGTCACAAAAATCACTGCTATCACTTGAGGATGATCTGATAACCACCTGTTTTTTCTTTTTTGAATCTTCCTCACTATCTGGATACCAAGAGTCGCCAGAATCAGAGAAATCAAGCTCGGAGGAACTGTCCAAAGGCTTAATTCCGCTTATATCAGAAAACGGACTTTTGGGTGGTTTTTGGGCAATGTTAATAAGGTTTTGCAGTTGTTGCTCAGATGGAACATCTTTTTCTGAAAACAAATCTTCTAAGGATATGAGATCATTGCCTGTATCAGTTAATAATGGGGCGGAGTTTGGTGGTTTGATTGATGGTAACTTGGGATATATTTGCTCTGATGGTGGAGCTGACTCATATAAATCTTTATTTAAAAAAAGGTCATCTACTTCTAAAGTCTTCGATGCCTCATCATCAGGCACCGGTAGAGTTATCTGCAATAAATACATTGACACAATCATGCTAGAAAATGAAACATGGAAATTAATTCAATACATGCAGTCAGTAATTGCTATTGTGATCTTAATCTGTGAAGCAGCAAACAACAGCCAGCCCTAAGTCTATGTTCCGTTACTTGATGGAATTAGTGCACACTTTGCTCAAGACAGGCAATGGTAAGGTAAGTGGGGTTAAGATTAATAAGCCAAGTAGGTACCTAAAATGTATGTAATAGGCACTTAAAGTCAGTCATTAGGTTTGAAATGCAAAATGAACGTTAATTCATACATTATTAGGCCTAGAACAAATGTAATTTATTAACTTATTAAATACTTAGTAAAGGTAATCACATCATCACACACCAAAACCATGTTAGTAAAACAATAGCTATGCACACACAACATCCACCACTATTAGCTACCCTTGAAGTAGTTTTTAAGCCAGGTATAAAACGAAATTCACAAAGAAATCAAGCAATCGCGTGCCATATCCGAAATAACAATACCTAATAATTATAGTTACGTTTTTTAAATCCTTTTCTGCTTGAAGTAGTCATGTCCTACAAAATTCATCAAAACATTTAATAAGTGTATTATAATATGGGTGCACAATATCATTCGAAAATCTTGAGAAAACTTAAATCGAATTAATGTGGTAATAATGTTATTAATAATAATAATAATAAATTTATTTATTTCCTAATAATATGATTTACAAGATATACATACTAGTAATTAAGTAAAACAATAGTATCAACTTAAGAATACAATGTAAATCACTCAAGTTATAGACCTCCGACACCCAAGCTAAGATTAAACTTGTGTTATGGGTGTCGTGGCTTCCTCACAATACTGAACCAAGAAGACATATAATGGTAATTTAACAGGCTGATAAGTGATAAAGTACTAGATACTAGACATTTGGCGATATTGATATCATATTAATTAACAACATGCCAATTAGAGGTGTGTAAGTTATAATAGTAAAGTAAAAAATAAAATAAAAGATACCTTACAAAATTCTAAGGGTCTGTGTGTGGTGTGTGTGAGGGTGTGTTTGTGTGTGTAGATTTATGTATAAATGTTTAAGAACTCTTACATATATTGTTCTGTCTCCTCATAGCTTAGGTTCATGATAAATTCACTCACTTCAAGAAAACTACTTTTCTTGCATTGAAATTTATTTAATTTATAAATATTACATTCCTTATTGATTTTATTATATATTCGACTACCGAGCACTCTAAAATGCCTTTCCGCTAGTTTGGAACCTCTTCTTTCCACCGGGCAGACGTTGAACGGGTTACGTCTTTCTAGACATCTGGGGTCATAACCCAGAGATGCATGTTTGCGCATTAAGGTACTGACAGACGTGCTCAAAAAAAGCATGCTAATAAGCTTGCTTAAAATTAGCATGCTCTGCAAACTGTTCACATTTGCCAGAAATAAGCATGCTTGATTTAAAGCATACTCCTAAATAGGCATGCTCAAAGCAAACGTACGGACAGACGTGCTATTTGGCACCAGGCTCTTGGCCAAAATGGATGTACAAGTATATAGTTAACACTGTTTTAAAGCAGCACTCGCTCCTCACCTACCAACCCTCTTTGGCTAAAAGTAAAAGGCGATTCAATCCTGTAAATCGGCATGACATCTATCTCACAACTGCTTTATCTAACCGCTTTTTTTGCCACCTTGGTGGATTTCTATATAATAAAATAAATAATCTTCTAACCATCTATAATCTAAATAATAAACTGTGTAAAAAAAAGTTAAATTCATGGCTTCTACAATTAAACTACGTTGAAACCGAAAAATTGCTTAGCATATTAGTCTAATCCTGTCTATGTACTATGTACAAGTAGTTAATGTAATCAAAACACACACACACACACACACCCTCACACACACTCTCACACACACACACCCACACACACACACACACCCACACACACACACACACACGCACACAAACACTCACACGTACAATCGCTCTACACACACACATCCACTAACCAAACTTATTTTAAATACCTATTTTTGTTTTGTTTTTCTTAATTCTAATTATTTGTTTTATTAATTTAACTAAGTAAAATTTGTTAATTTACATTACTTACCGCAATAATAGTTATAGCACATAATTTTATAAAAGCAATAATGGCTAAAGGGTGGAGACCTGGTGACCTGAAATACAGGCCCATAAAGCCTAGCTTAGGCACCAGTCTCCCACAAAATACTGTTTTTTTTTTTTATGAGACGCTGAAATGTAAATAATGTGTATGTATTGTGGTGAGAAAATAAACGTTTTATTATTATTTATTATTATTATAGTGACAGTGCTATCCGTACAGAACTTAATAAAATAATCCTATTGCTTGCAACGGAATTGTGTAAGAAGATTTTGATGAAAAATAAAAAAACAAAAAAAAGGAGAATTTGGGTTCGTAATGGGATAAACAGAACACAAAATGGATAAACACAAAAAGCAAAGTTTTTTCTTCTCCCCAACGCGATATATTGCGGGTTTAATTTTAATTAATTACATCAATTTTATTAATTGCATAAACAGTCGTCCGCCGCAGATCGAGACAAAATGGATAATAGCATGCTAATAAGCAAACATGTTCAGACGTGCTCGGAGCACGCCCCCCACCTACCCGCGCCTCAGGTAGCATGCTCGAAAATCAAACGTTTGATTTTTGAGCACGCTCTAAATAAGCATGCTCATTACATTACACACGTGCTACTAATGAGCACTTGCTCAATAAAAGCATGCTTTCGTGCTAGTAATGAGCACGTCTGTCCGTACCTTTATTGTGTGGAGCAGAAACAGCTGTCTCACAGTCATGACCTGACAATTTTTATACAATTGTGAGGTACTGTACCGGAAATGTTTAAATGTCATGACCTTGAGAACAGCTCTCTGCGCTCGTTCAAGAGGCAAGATATTAGTTTTTGGGGCACCGCCCCATACAGTAATACCGAAAGATAATAATGACTGGCACAATGAGTAGTAAACCATTTTTAGAGTTTCCGAATCTGCGCTGTAGCGCAAAGCCTTAAATATTGCTATAAGCTTTCTCACTCTGCCAGTCAACGCCCTAATGTGCGCATTCCATGAAAAAAAATTGTCTATTATGACACCCAGATATCGGGTAATTGCTGTCCTGGTCAACGGAACGCAGGCACATACGTCTCCCAGTTCACCATTACATACATGAGCTCTTATAGCAAGGGAGTCATCTGGTTGTGACGAGGATGCTCTCGAGAAGGTTATATAGTTAGTCTTCTGAACGTTAAGGGTAAGAATGTTTGTGGATAGCCAGGACATGACAGTGGTAAGGGCAGTCTCAGCTCGCTCCCGGACCCCTTTCCAGCTTTGATCATGAACAAGAAGAGCCGTATCATCGGCATACGTATAAATACTGCAGTTAGGAAGACGCAGGTTGCATAGGTCGTTAACGTATATCAAAAACAGACTAGGGCCCAAGATCGAGCCTTGAGGAACTCCAAAAGAAGTAAGGGCATGCTCGTCACTAATGTGTGAGCCGATTTTCACGCATTGAGTACGTTCAGAGAGATAGCTTTTGAATATTTCCAAAGCAGGACCCCTAACTCCTACTTTCTCCAATCCCGAGATTAGGATAGGTACAGAGACAGTGTCAAATGCCTTCGACAAATCAAGGAAAATCCCTAAGCACTTGAACTTCTTATCAAGCAAACCCACAGCATTGTCAACTAAAGCTTCAACGGCATCTTCACATGATTTTCCTTTACGAAAACCATACTAAGACATAGATAAGACGTTATGTGCTTCCAGAAAGTTAACGAGGCGAGTATTTAATAACTTTTCTAGGATTTTTGACAATACTGGGAGCACCGATATGGGTCTATAGTTATTGACACTGTCTCTGTCCCCACCCTTCAAGATTGGAGTCACAATGGCTTTCTTCAGGTATTTCGGAAAAATGCCTTGCGAGAAACATAATTTATAGATGTGAGTGAGAGGAGCGACCAGAGACTCTCGACTCATTTTTATCATCCTGGCGGATATGCCATCCCATCCCGCAGCAGATTCAGACCGGAGACTACTTATAACCCTATCTACCTCACATTCATCAGGAGGCAGAAGTGCAAGGGAGTTTAAATGAGTGCTCTTCTGAGAAGAGTTATCATGATTTGCGCACGTACTAGTGGTTATGTGTTTGTCTGCTAGTGTTTTACCAACATTAGCGAAGAACTCGTTAACAAAATTTAATGAGGACTTTTCATCGAGGGTTGAAATGGAGAGAAGGTCAACACAAGGGGATTTAAATGGTTTCCTATTGGTAATATTATTGATTATTTTCCAGGTTTGTTTGGGATTGTTTTTCGATTTCTCTAGCTCGTCTTTTTCGTAATTTCTTTTTAACCTATTCAGAAGTTTGTTGCAGAAATTGCGATATCGAATATAAGTTATTTTTAAAATATAGTTATCCGGTGACTGTTTGTGCTTTAGATGCATCTTATCTCGATTACGTATGCATCGAAGCAGTCCAGGTGTTATCCATGGCTTAAAAATTCGCCTTTTCGATGGTATTCGACAAATACTAGTATGTTTATTAATTATGATTATAATTTGATTAATGAGATATTCAATGGCATGACTAGGATCGTTCATGGAGAATACGAGACTAAAATCGATATCAATAATATCTGTGACTACTTTATTCAAGTTAACTTTAGTCGTTATCGTACGGTTCTTCATTGGTTTTATATTTTTTATACAAACTAGGACTGGTGCGTGGTCGGTAATATGACTTTCCAATATAAAGGAAATAACTGAGTTCGAGACTTTAGTAAACGCATGATCTAAGCAATTGTTATCTCTTGTAGGCCGTGTAAACGCAGGCAATAGGCCATGCGATGCAGTGATGTTCATATAGTCGTTATAATGTTGGTCACTATTTGTTGGGCTGATGTTAATATTGATATCGCCCAGAAGAAATATATTTTTATATGAGGCTACAGACTCTAAGACGTTATTCAAGCTATATATAAAGTTATCAACTTGACGAAAGGATGGCGGTCGATACAAACCTATTAAAATAGTGTCGGTATTGATTGTAATCAAAAGGCAGTTTGCATCAGCAAATTGTGGCTCTGAAACGCTGTGTCGTAAGTCCGATTTAATGTATGCTACCAGTCCATCATTTTGGTTATACGTTTTATTAGTGAAGTATACCGAGTAATCCTCTAGCAATGGAATGTTCACGACTTTGCTTAACCAGCACTCAGAAAGAATGATAACGTCACATTTTACATGCAGAGATGACAGTAATATTAACAAACTGTTGAAATTCTTGTTTATGCTAGTTACGAATGTTTAGGTGCAAGAAATTAAGCGAAAAAGTATTTTTATCTAAAATCTGAAAACATTTATCAGGCGAACAGTTGTAACTATCGTTATTACCGTACGAGTCCAAATTCACGATAATTTCATTAGTATCATTCATTGTTAATAATAGTGTAGAAGCCCTTTATATTTTTATTTTTAGTGTACCAATTTAAAATTATGTTTAATCCTACAATCAATAGATTTTCATTCTTAATATTACGAAAAGTATGATTTCCTGGTAGTAACTTATGTAAGAGTAGTTTATAGGGTAAGACAGCGCAAGTAACATATAATAACATATAAATGTGTGATATATCTTTGTGAGATTTTATGTATGCCGAATGTGTGTGTATGTTATGTTTGTAATGAGTAGAGGCGAAGTAAAGTTTAAAATTGACTAACTTAAGATATCGAACAGAATAAACAAAAATAAAAATAAAAAATATGAACATTACTTGTTTAGTCTTTTCGATTTTCCGAAACTTGCAGTAAGCTTTGAAAACAATTATTTGAAAGAACTCGTATAGGTTTATCACCCTCCTTTTTCCTTAGAAATATTTTCCCACTTGATGTCCAACAGTATGCGAATTCATTAGCTTTTGCAAATTTCCGCGCTTCAAAGAAGAGTTGTCTTGTACTAGGTGAAAGACGATCAGTAATATAGATAGGTGATCTATCGGTTGACAACCCCACATGTTCACTATTCAGTTTCTCTACTACCGATCTTCCCTTGTTGAAGTTACGGACTGCTTGGAGGATGTTGTTTTTCGCTGTTACCGTGTGAAATTCGACGACAATTAGTTTAGTGGGACCCTGTTTGTTTTGCACTCTATACAGGTCTCGTATTGTAGAAGATTCCATAGGTATTTCTAAAGATTTGGAGATATCTGTGGCTAATTTGGACAAATCAGCAGAGGTTTCATTTTTCCTGGGAGGTATATTCCTAATCTCGACTGCTGCAGACCGACGACTATCCACCATGTCACTTATTTGATTCTCTAGTTTATCTATATACGTACGCTGCTCAGCTCTTTCATTTTCCAGTTTTAACATTTTGGTCTTCATTTCCTCAAATTTGAAATTCATCAAACTTGCCGAATCCTCTATTTCCGTTTTAATTTTTTCAAGTTTTTCATGTTCCTTTTTTAAATCAACTATTTGAGATGTTATTTTGCATGTAAACTTATTTAAAATCTCCTCCTGATCCACTTTCCACTTGGAGAGCATAGCTTTAATTTCATCTTTAAATGTGGCAAATTCATTCTGAGGGCTAGACTCTGGTCGAGGGCGTTTGGATCTGTGTATAAGATTTACTAAACTCAGATTCTGTTGGAGTGTCAGGAATACTCGGATTAGATGAAGATCGCTGTATCTCAATTGCTGGTGTTGACGGAGGTGTGCGGTTCACTTTTGGCATGCTTCAGGATTTATGGAATAGCTCTAAAATGTGAATTATGTTGAACAACGCACTTCAGGTGATGTCGTTACTCCTGTTAGAAATGCGTTAGCAATGTGTAGGAACGCAGCGGTTGTAGATGTCGAGATGTCAGGCGATTAGTCGCTGTGACATGTTATGACTCACGCATTCGAGGTCACGGGTGGTGCGTAGAGGGGCTTAGCAATTTAGCGCGCAGCGTCTATGTTGATTTGGCGCAGCGGCTAAGCGCACAGCACTCAACCATGCGTGTGCCAAGTTCAAACCCAGCCGAGCGCCGACCCCGTGGAATCAGCAAAAATTATTGGTAGCAGAATATCCCAAACTCACCACTGTGCAGACGCAAGAGTCTCCGACACCGTCCAATATGGCCGCCACTCCCTACGATAGTCACCACAAGGTAGACAAGGAGGGACCGAGAATTACAGTAAAAATTACGATTTGCAAAAATTAAACTTAACACTTTTAAAATAAATTGCGCCGCTGGTATAATCAAAAACACGTCCAACCCGTACCAATGCCGCAGAGGAAGGGATTATACCTATAAAGTGTGTTTATCTCACACAAAATTATATTAAGATAGGTATCAATGTGTTTTTTTATAAGCTTTTTAACCCTACGGTAGTCGCGTATCAAAAAGTGACCTGTATGGTCGCGTGGTCTACATGGGTATACCATATAGAAAATAAGAAAAAATACAAAAATAAATCAAAAAGTCTGTGTATTTATTTTTTAATCTTTATTACTATGTATTTTCTATTTAAAATAATAAACAAAACAAAACCATATCTTCTATGCTTAGAATAATCAACCAAAACAAAAAATACCTCTTTTTCAGTCTTAATATCACATAGTTCACATTATATGAGATCAAAAAAAAAACATACATAAAAAAACTAGTCTAATCAGTATTTTGCAAACAAGATAAGCATACAATCTCAGAATGGTCAGGACATATAAACTTTTTGCAAGTACTGCACACCTTTCGTGTGCTTCTATTACGGGCTCTACCGCAGTCCTGGCACCGACCAACATAATTTCTCCGAATTGGTCCTGCTGTCGATGGCCTGGTTTCTTGGTGTGGAAGACCCAAGAAATCTTTTATTTTGAATGAAAGACTTCTTGGCAATGTCTTTTTGTCTGATCTTTGGTGAGCCAGGGGTTTCATCCAAGCCAGGGCCAAGTCTATGAGGAAATCACGACGTCGAACAAATTCAAAATTCTTATTTGCCGAATGTATGCATAGCGCGTTGAGGGCACTGAGGTTGATCAGGTTATAAAACACGGTTACAGGCCATCGTCTTGAATTCCTGGAGACGTCATATAATGAACACATTTTATCAACCAGATCCACACCATTTTTAGTGCGATTATAATAGGTTATTATTTCCGGTTTCTGTTTATCTCCAGTATCATCATCAATTGCTGCGTCGTTGTGCATTGTTGACATTAATATGACTATCTTATTAGGTTTAGCCTTGTATGACACTAATGTGCAAGGTGGGTGGAAACCAAATTTTGAAGAATATAGGGGATCCCTTCTTGCCTCCCGAAATGAGAGTGGCACCTCCCTCTTGTCCTTCCGTACAGTTCCAACCATGGTGGCTCCATTTTCGAACAGTTGTTTTGCAACTTGCAGAGACGAGAACCAATTGTCCATGGTTATATTAATGTTCTTTCCAAGAACTGGGCGTGCTACTCTCATTACTACCTCGCTTCGTTCATTACTCAAGCGAAATGGTCCTTCTGGTTGCTGGCCTGCATATATTTCTAAGTTGAACGTGTATGGGTAATGAACGTCCACAAGAGCAAAAATCTTTACTCCATACTTTGCTGGTTTGCTTGGGATATACTGCCTGAATGAGCAACGGCCTCTAAAGGATATCAGCTGTTCGTCCAGAGTCATTTCAGCGCTTGGGACAAAAAAACTTTGAAAGTTTGTAATAAACAAATCAAAAATTTCGCGGATCGGAGACAGCTTATCAATTTTTGCACGTTCTTGACGGTCACTTATGTCATCGAATCGTAAAACTCTGAGAAGGAACTTGAACCTTTGCTCAGACATGGTCAAATATATTGCATCAATTCCAGTGTGTTTTACATGCTCAAAAATTTGACCTGTACTCAGACGGTTTATTTTCAAGACGCCAGTCATAAGCAAGATCCCAATAAAACCTCTCATCTCAGTGGTATGTGTTGACTTAGCATCTCTTTCTCTCTGATATTTATCTTTGATGTGGTCAATTTTTATATTAGTGTACTTTGTAATCAGATCAATAATATTATTATCTAAAAATAGTGACATACAGTCTGTAGGAGTACTTTTCTGACGGGCGAGTCCTTTGGGACCTGGAGGCACAAAAACAATGTTATGGCTCCTAGTTCTTCCCCTATTCAAAGGAGCAGTCTTTGACCAAACAGTGTTATCAACGCCAAGATATATATCTCCACGTCTACTTCTTTGAACGGGATCGCTTTCATCTTCGGAACTATCAGGTTCAGGCTCACCTGGGATATCTTGTTCTGATCCTGAGTCAGAAAGCTGCTCCTCTACTTGGTCTTCTTCACTTTCTGAGCTTGAATAGTCACCACCAAAATCATCACGACTATCGCCTTCGCCCAGCCAAGCCTCGATCAGTCTCTCTTGTCTGTTGTCCATAATTTTCTAAATACCTATATTTTTACCTGCAAATATAAATAAATACATTAATCAACATTATAAAATAAATAATTTGTAAGTATATTAAATGTATAATACAATCTCAATAGGTAATATTTGCACAAAATAAAAGCAACCGTCATAATAAAAATACTTACGTAGTTGGTCGCGCGGCATACATACGTAGACCGCGAACTTTGCGGAGCTCCTGTTGCACAACCACGCGCACCCGACGCTCGCGCAGCACTGAGCGCACGCGGCAATTATTCAACTTAGAATACACGAAGGATGAAATAACTGGCGCTATTAGGTTTTTAGAACTTTGCAATTTCGTATCATTGGATTACATATGTAGACCACGCGACTACCGTAGGGTTAATAGGTATACCTACTTATCTAATATAAACATTAAAACACCTATAATAATTACACATCAGCATAATAATTATTTGCGAATGATATTATTCACTTCATTCCATAATACCTATTTTGTTAAATAAAAATACTTACTTGCATAGAGTTTTCTTCTTTTTTTTGTAATAAATCCAGAATAAACTTAGCTCGATTCATTGTATTGTTGCACGTGCAATCAATATTATTTAATTCTCGACGAAGCAATATTATTATACGTGAGCTCCTTGTTCAGCGCACGCGTCGCGACTGGCGTCACGAGAAAGATAACTAAAGGTACTGACAGACGTGCTCAAAAAAAGCATGCTAATAAGCTTGCTTAAACTTAGCATGCTCTGCAAACTGTTCACATTTGCCAGAAATAAGCATGCTTGATTTAAAGCATACTCCTAAATAGGCATGCTCAAAGCAAACGTACGGACAGACGTGCTATTTGGCACCAGGCTCTCGGCCAAAATGGATGTACAAGTATATAGGGACAGTGCTACCCGTACAGAATTTAAAAAAATAATCCTATTGCTTGCAACGGAATTGTGTAAGAACATTTTGGTGAAAAATAAAAAAACAAAAAAAAAGGAGAATTTGGGTTCGTAATTGGATAAACAGAACACAAAATGGATAAACACAAAAAGCAAAGTTTTTTCTTCTCCCCAACGCGACATATTGCGGGTTTAATTTTAATTAATTACATCAATTTTATTAATTGCATAAACAGTCGTCCGCCGTAGATCGAGACAAAATGAATAATAGCATGCTATTAAGCAAACATGTTCAGACGTGCTCGGAGCACGCCCCCCACCTACCCGCGCCTCAGGTAGCATGCTCGAAAATCAAACGTCGTTTGATTTTTAAGCACGCTCTAAATAAGCATGCTCATTACATTACACACGTGCTACTAATGAGCACTTGCTCAATAAAAGCATGCTTTCGTGCTAGTAATGAGCACGTCTGTCCGTACCTTAACTCCCTACCCGGCAGCCAACGAAGGCGGCAAACTCACTAAATCGCGCGCGAAATATACCTAACTAAATAGATGCACGTAAAAGTTGTTTAAAAAATCATTAAAACATTTTAGTGATATTACGAAAACTATGATTTTGTTGGCTTCAAGGTATAGAAAAACTTCTTAACATGATTTAATTAATTTTTGCCTATGTAGAATAATGCTAAACATTATTGATGCGTCGATCGAGAAATCATTAAGTATACTTAGTTAGTCTTCGCTTTCATACTTTTTAATCAACCGTTTATTCTAAAATTAACTAAATTGTTTTGGTGAATTTGGAAACAAAAAAGACTGAAAACATAAGTTTTCTATTTAAAGGAAAAAATAACTAAGTTTACTTAGATATTGTGTATTGCTGATTTTAGGTAGTCATAAAATAATTAAGTAACTTAGTTATTTGTTCCCCAAAGTTTAAGAGCGTAGACGGGCTGCATTTTTTCCATACAAACGTATTCCGCTATTCTCTTCCTGAAAAATGCCTCTAGAGTAATCGTTTTTATTTCTAAAAATGTAGGCCTACTAAAGGCATGTCCCTATCATTTTTTTTTTCAAAATATCCATTACAAACATAAATATGACGTTCCGAAAACCCAAAAAAATACCCCGTTTTTACCTACGTATTCAGACGACTACCGATGAAAATTGAAAAGGTTTTAAGATAAAAGAAAAAAAGAGAGACATAGATCTATTTTTCCTTTAAATTTTGATACCAAATATATTTTAATCGGCTCAGATTTGGAGGAAAGAACAGCGGAATACGAAACGTCGATCGGTCATAGTTTTTTGTAGGTAAATTCGTTCTGAGCTGCAGTTGTCCCTATCGCACACTTCGGGGGGAGACGAGAGGTGAGGGACGGTTAGACTAAAACGTACACAATTAGGGAAGTAACAAGCGACGAAGTTTTTATCGATATTATAGTGATGTTAGTCGATATCGACGTTTATCCTATACTGATTTACTGAAAAGTGTTATTGATGCTTATATGTATTCTTATTTTTTAAGAGACAACGAAATAACAATTATGACATTTTTATGGTTCATAATTAACTATTATTTTTTCAATTGAAATTGAGCAAAGTGTCTCTTGAAAGAATATAAACCGTAACCATATGGTACGTAACTAAAGTTACGTATTATATTATAAACTCTACTGCTTGGTGTGATAATTTTGCTCTTGACTTGACAAATTTACTGGGGAGTTTATAAAATAATGACTGCTTAGTCCGGTCAAAGTAGACCAAAAAATACAGGTGAGGTTTCAATAATTCGCACGCAGCTGAAAATTGGTAGAGGTTTATTAATTTACATTTAATTTATAATAGTGTTTTAAACAATCTTAATTTTCAGCTGTGTGTGAAATATTGTAACCTCGGATGTAAGTATAAATTGACCGGACTATGCTCTTATCAAGTAAATCTATACCATACAGGTATAGATTAGTATATAGTATTAAAGGAAGTCAAAAATCGTGTTGCTTACACTATTTATAACTCGAGAACGGCTGGACCGATTTTTACATTGTTTCTGTTTTTGAACTAGCCGTCGTCCGGAATAGGAAAATAAGTTTTTAAATTATTATTTTTTCACCTTTAAAAAGCTACATTCACCCTGAGTAACAAAATATGTATGCTATATTTTTTGCTAGAAAAAATTAGAGATCCTTACTAAAACTTAGTAACGTAACCCAAGACGTAAAAAATTGGCCTAGAAAAATCCTTTCATCGCGTGAGCTGCTAAAACTATTGATGATAGAACAAAATAATGTAAGTACTGCGATTTTGCAAAACATAATTATCATTGTCTACAAAAACTGTCGGGACAGCATAATAATATGTCTAACTATTACAGTTATGTCACAAATTCACAATAAATGTTTCTTTTTATTAAAAAATAAAACATATTTTTTTATGAGGCTTCTAGAAAAGCATCTTTATTTGTACCTTTGTATTAATCCTTATCAAAATAAAATACTTCATATTCAAGACTGCTTCATTACCGTTATATAACTTTTTGAACTAGTCAATTCGAAAGATATGACGAAAATGTATTTATCAAAAAAAAGTCATGTGGTTGCTGCTCACTCCGCTCGGGATGGATGGATGTCAGTGAATTAGAAACAAAAATATTTTTTTTACGAATATTAATTATTATAAAACATAAGAAAATAAATTCATAATTTTCAATCAATTTTTATAATGTACTTTTCTTAGTAACCCGACGTTAAAAGACGGGTGTCGGTGTGTGTATATGTTATTTTTTTTATATTAGTTCAATACCCGTGCGAAGCCGGGACCGGCCGTAGCCTAGTAATAAATATGTACATTTATTGTGTCATTTCCATCCTTTTTCTTACAGGTAAGTTCCTTGGTATCCGACCGTCAATTATTGTAATATGTATAACGTAAAAAAATAAACCTTTGGGGCTTCACATAACAAAATAACTAAGTCTTCAGCATGTGACGTGCAATTGGCCTTGGGCCCGATGCCGCTATTTTAAGTCAGTGAGTGGCAGGTTTATGAACTTTCCAGTGTACTTGTTATTGTGCCTAATTTTCGTATTTAGATAATTTTAGTAATGACAAAAGGTACACCTGCTTGCCACTGTTGTCATTGTAGGATTGATAGTGACTGTTCATATCTGAATACGAAAATTAGGCACAATAACAAGAACACTGGAACGTTCATTAACCTGCCACTCACTGACTTAAAATAGCGGCATCGGCCCCTTATACTTGTTATTTAGTAATTGTGAATCCTTTTAAATCGGGCGGACGAAAGATGCGCGCTATGAGCTACGCACACAAACACAGACTACCTACCTATTCACTCACACATTGACAACGCGCGCCCGGTTGCGAGGGCCCAGCGCGACGGCAATACTTTCTTCAAATACCTATTTTTCAATTCTCGCGCAGCCCGTCTACGCTCTTAAGGTTCAACATGTCAACATGATGTGTTTCCGCACAAGCTAAAACGAAAACTATTAAACTTATTGAAATCTTAGTTAGATATAAATATGGATAAAAATACGATGAGTTTGATGGCATTTAAAACCATTTTGACGATTTTTGGACTTAGTGACTTTTCCTTCCACGGGGACGGTATGTAAAGTTATATTTTTATTTTGCCTTCTTCTATAATTTCTTTTTCCTTTATACGTTTGTCCTTTGTAAATGTGACGACAATGTAAATTAAGTTGAATGTTCGATTTCTATTTTTTTATTTTTTTCTTCCATTTTGGATGTGTTAGTTTACATTTATCTAAAAATTCAGCTGTTTACGTTGTTGTCGCATATTTTAAAATCAGTGTAATATTAACATCGATGTTAACCTTTTTTTAAAAGAGTAACCTATGGAGTTTCTTGCCGGCTCTTCTCCATAGGAAGGACACTTTGGAACCGAGCAACTAGAGTCAGTAGTAAATCTACTGACTCTAGTTGCTCGGTTCCAAAACGTAACGTTTCTTAAGCGCCTTTTTTTGGTTTATGAGAAATAAAAATATTTTGATTTTGATTTTTGATTTTGACAACATTTAAAATTAGTCGACTCACCACCAAGCACTAGCTAATCTGTTTTAGAATTGCAAGAAAAGCTAGATGAAATGTCGAATAACCTTAAAAGTGCACATGTAGAAATAGAAAACCTTCATTCAGAAAATCTTAGACTGAAAACGGACCTACAAAAATGCAAAAATCTATTAGAAGCCTATAAGAAAATTAATTCCACGGAAATTATTAACATGACCCCGCTTACCGGACGGAAACGGAAACATAAACTTCTAAATAAGAACACTACGCCTTTAAAAACTAAAGAGCAACAAACCACACAAACATACGAATGTATCACAATAGAAAAGGGGCATGAAAACACAATCCCACCAAAAACATTCAATGTAAAAAAAAGCCAAGTCTCTCTACCTATGCAATTCTTCCATCGTAAAAAGTTTTGAGATCGCATAGGAGCCAAGTCCTGTTCAACTTAATTTGTAATAATAAATCAATATTTTGTGACCATATCAATAGTTTTGTTTACATTACAATAACAGTGACTTAGCCATGAGCACAAGTTAAAGGTCGTTTGCTCCTTGTAATTACGTGCAAATACCGTTGAATTTATATATTATATATATTATGGACATGATTTTGTAACTGATTGGAATTTGAGATCACTATGGACTAAACATGCGCCATAGTGTATGTGCAGTTCACTGATCTTGGATGATACCGACTGTCGGTTAAGGTGTCCTGATATTATTAATTATTTACTTGCAACTCCTCCAAATATGCCGCTTTATATTTGTATCTTATTGTGCTCATGGCCAAGTCACTATTATTGTAATGTAAACAAAACTATTGATATAGTCACAAAATATTGATTTATTATTACAAATTAAGTTGAACAGGACTTGGCTCCTATGCGATCTCAAAACTTTTTACGATGGAAGAATTGCATAGGTAGAGAGACTTGGCTTTTTTTTACATTGAATGTTTTTGGTGGGATCTCATTTATTTTTTGTAGGTCTCTTTCTTTTCTTTTTATAAATAAACAAAATTGCTATAAAAAATATTTGCTTTTTGTACATAAACAAAGAACAAAGTTAACAATGCAGTCAAAATTCATATACCATGTTCTTGTAAAACCGCAAATATAAATTTGTTTCATATTATTTACTAAGGTATATAATTTATTACCGTTTTTATAATTTTCCCTTTACATGTAGCTAATAACCTATCTTGGTGCCAAATTTGAAGGTTCTAAGTTTGCTAGAAGTACCTTAGATTTTTGATGATCGGTCAGTGAGTGAGTCAGTGAGTGACAAAATGGTGTAACTTTGATCGCTCATAACTCGTAAACTATTGGTTCAAATGTCATGTAATTTTGAGGCTGAGCTTGTTTTAATACTTACTCTAGGTCATCGAAAACCTAAACCCCTAGCTTTGTCCGTATCGATGATACAGGGGGGGTGAAATAGCCGCGAAACGCTTCGAGAAAAGAATGGTACGGCCGTGCCCGTTTTGCTCGAGACTTGGCTGGGGCACTGCCGTGCCCCCAGATTAATAAAAAAATGGATAAAACACCGGGTGTAACGGCCTGTTTCATTTATCTAGGTTCTTAAAATATTAATTCTAAAAAATATTTAAAAAAAAAAGAAATATTAATTCTAAAAATATTAATTACTATTTTACATAATTCAAAACAAATAATAATGATAATAAAAAAAAGGAAACGAAAAACTAATAACACAAAATAAACAAAAAAATATTAATTCACAAGCGAAGCCGGAGCATGTTGTATGTTTCGTTTATTGAATCATGTTGAGTTCACGTGATACGCACAGACCGGTTCGGTGCGCTTGCGCCGCTGCCGCGCGCCGCCGCCGCGCCGTGGTGGATTCATTCCCTACTAACCGCCAACCTATTTGGACGTACTACTCTTCTACATAATATATTCTATGTGCCAATACCCACATGCTAGATGGTCTATTAGTCGTTACAATTTAAACTATAAGATAATTAATTCTTTTGTGAATTGTGTTTCCCCGGATTGGGTGAGTGTTGCAAAGTCTATTTAACGCTTAGCTGCTTTTATATAACTTAGTTGTATATTAAGGATCATTTATACTGCTAAATGCTTCCATAATCTCATGTAGTTGATCCTTTTCAATTTAATTCACCATGCTGTGTCATAGTGTAGCAGTCAATTGCCTTTGCCACCTTTAATGAACTATATTGTAATAATATAGTTAGTCTATATACCTGTTTGTGATTGCTTGGCTGTATAATAAAACAGCTATTCTTAAAGCTGTACTAAATAGATATTGTTTCTCTTTCTATATACAAATAATGTAATCTATGATTTCATCATATTAACAGAACGGCAAGCTTTGTGTAAACCTTGAACGATTCTGCTGTTCTTATGTGCTGTTTTTATTTTGTTTGACTGCCACACCATTGAATCCTATTTTATGCAAATCATTACCATCTGCACTGCATAGTATCATCGCACAGCTTGCGGTCATGGAATGTCGCAGTCAAACTATGAACATGGCATAGTGCTAAGTGTCTGATTACACTATTACAGGGATCACCGTTCCGGTACCGGACTTCCGGGGTCACCCTTGCCTTGGACATCCGTTCATCCTGAATAACTGCTGTGATTCTACTTGGAAGCTTCTGAAGAAGCGAAATACTGCAGGATAGTGGTTTTGATTAGACCCTATACACAATTTAGTCTGCGATAGTTGCGAACCACCCTCACCTATTTTAACTTATTTTAATCAACCTATTTCTAACGATTATTAAATTGTTTTTGTTCTACCTATCAATTGTTTTATTAAGCATTCCCGCTAGATAGGAGTGTTACACGGGTTTAACGTCAAAAAAAACGAATCATCCAATGTTACAGCAACACAACACACACAACTCTAGATCTTTACCGTCCTCTCCACTGCCATCTTCTTTGAATGTTGACACCAGTTACCATGTACTTCGCCTGGAAAGGGAAATATTAATAATTCAAAGGAAATTACAGATCGCAGAAGAGGAAATTGCATTACTAAAAGAGCGTATTAATGTCTGTGAAACTAAGCAGCTACCACAGTCATTGCCAACAAAAGCGATGGACCAACAATTAATTACAACTAAGAACATACCCATGACATCAGTCAAACGAAGAAAACTATGTATCCTAACTAATAGCGACTCATATGATTCATTACAATCAGTTGCAGATACATTCGGCCGTGATTTTGAATATATTCGATATAAGTGACCTAACTGTGTTATATTACAACTGATAAAAAACATTGATTCAAAATTACATGGATTCACAATGAACGACTTCTGTGTCATTATGATAGGCGAAGAAGATTTTAAAACGACGCATAACTACATCGCCATGATATCTCAATTTAAGCAAACCTTGCAAAAAGTAAATTACACCAATTTAATTATATGTGCCCCAACATACAAATATGGAGTCAGTAGTATGTATAACTGGCGGGTTGAAAATTTCAACAATCAATTATTTTTGGATATATTAGCCAATGAGTATGCGTACTTTTTAGATTCCAACAAAAATCTTCAATGTTCCTATGCAATGTTTTGCAAAAACAAAGGAACAGTTAATTATTATGGGTTGTCAATAATCTTTAAAGATATTCTGGACTACATGAAAGGAATAACGGAGGAGTTGGCGCTCTCGTGTAAACATAACGTAGTTGACGAAGAAAGTCAGGTCACGCTAGATACTACCTTTTTTCGTGAATAAACACATCAACGTCATGCATCAAAATATTGCCGGACTGCTAACAAAGGCTGATAATTTAGCAGTGTGCCTACAAGAGCTTACCGAACGTAACATGAAAATAGATGTCCTATGCTTAACTGAACACTTCGTTATGGAAGGCTATGAAAATCACATTAACATACCTAACTACTTCCTAGCTGCATGTTATAGTCGCAAAGAAAGTAAGAGAGGAGGTGCATGCATTCTCGTCGAAAAGGGACATCAATGCAGAGAAATAACAAAAGTCTCACAAATATCTACCACTGGTGTATTGGAATGTTGTGCCGTCGAAATAATTAATCAAAAGACTGTAATAGTGTGCGTGTATAGAGTACCCAAAGCAAATAACTTTAATCTTTGTATTGAAAAATTAGAAATTTTAATGCGTATTATTTAAAAAAATGGCTATAAAAATGTTATTATTGCTGGAGATTTCAACATTAATGTACTTAAAAAAAACAAACAAACTATAGATTTTGAATGTTTACTATTGAATTATAATTTACACTTAGCTCTAAAACAACCGACTCGCCTCAAGAGTCAGACATGTATAGATAATTTCGCGCATAATTTTAAGACATGCAAGGCAACTGTTCTGGAGCTTGCACTGTCCGATCACACGGCGCAGGTTCTTAAATGTCCGGTTGACTCGGTTTGCTCTATTGATCGATGGCGTACAATTAAAAGAGACTACAGTGAGGAAAATATTAAACTATTTAAATCTTATATTAAAAGTCTATCCTTTCTTATCTAGAAAGGATAGACTTTTAATATATGAATTATTTGAAATATTTAATTCAGAATATGGAGGCATATTCTGAATTAAATATTTCATAAATAATTCATTTATAAATCAAAATCATATTTAAAGACGTGAGTCTTTACAGACTTGGACAGGGAAATGGTTAAGTCTTGGTAGTCTCACCAAGAATCGGATGGTTTTTTGCTTGCACTAAGCACAGCACAGCGGGCACAAACTTCTTTCATTAAAATATAGTGTACTTATGTTTATTAAAATAAATAGATGACTGAATATGGGTTAAGTGAAGTTGAGTGAAGATTGCGTCAATATTATCATTACTGATAACTTTAAAAACCTGGCAACGGGCTGTACGCAGCCAAATCTTTACTTAGGTAGCATTTTTGGATAAATTGAGATTTTCTCAGCCTAATTTTTACTAAAGATTTTAGAGATAGAATACTTAATTAAATAATTTATATACCTATGCAGCGCAACAACTGAAACAAGTTAAGAAAGAAAACACCATATATCACATTTTTTAATTAAGGACGATTAAATTCACACATAGTTAAATTGTTTTTTTTTGTCTTCAGTCACTAGTAGAAGATGGATTTGAAAGTAGCTACTGTTTTAGTAGGCGGTATTGATACTTATGTTTTTTTTCAGGGCATATAGTACCCGCCATGCTTCTGCACCTATGGTTAAGACAAAAAGATTTTGTACTACTAGATGTAATTACACAGACTGCTGGATAAATATATTAAATAACATTAGCAAGATTTGTAATTTTCTATTAGAGTTTGGCCAGGTTTTGTTGCGCTTAAGAGCGTTAACGCCAAATCCGCGGCACCAAGATTAGGTATTTGCAGCGCTCTTTGCACTCACACAGATGCGCGTGTGTCTGTGTGCGTAGAGTTGCTGCGTTCTGTCCTTATAGTCAAACTAGCCCATGTTGATCCGTTGAGTTATGTTTACTGATACTTATTTAATCGTCAGTTAATTTTTATTTACTATTAATATTTTTATTACTACCTTGTGAAATAAAGAGGAAATTTTGGATACTTTATAAGATATAGTACTAATCAGGGGAGAAAAGTTAGAATTGTAATAAAAATGTAAAATCGTACAAAGATTATTATAAACTAGCTGATCCCCGCGACTTCGTCCGCGTCAATTTCTGTTATTATGACCACGATTAAGAAGTTAAAAAAAAAAGTATTTCTGCGTAAACGATAATTATATATAATTAGTATAGATTATGTTGATAAAACTCTGTAGCAAATAATTGGCAATAATGCATTAATTTCGACCAAATGATTACCTTAAAAAAGGTTATAGTGAGTCAATTTTAAAAGATAGACATATACTGTTGCAGACATTTTTTTAGATCATTCAAAGAGGATCAATTCTTTCATACATATATTTTGGGTACCTCGAACCGTTTACGCAGCGCACGCAACGGAAGCTTTCAAGTATGAATATTTTCCCCCGTTTTTGTGACATTTTTCACTGCTGCTTCGCTCCTATTGGTCGCAGCGTGATGTTATATATCCTAAAGCCTTCCTCGATAAATGGACTATCTAACACAAAAAGATTTTTTCAATTCTAACCAGTACTTCCTGAGATTAGCGCGTTCAACCAAACAAACAAACAAACTCTTCAGCTTTATAATATTAAGTATAGAAGATAATGCATTAATTTCGACCAAATGATTACCTTAAAAAAGGTTATAGTGAGTCAATTTTAAAAGATAGACATATACTGTCGCAGACATTTTTTTAGATCATTCAAAGAAGAACAATTCTTTAATACATATATTTTGGGTAACTCGAACCGTTTACGCAGCGCACGCAACGGAAGCTTTCAAGTATAAATATTTTCCCCCGTTTTTGTGACATTTTTCACTGCTGCTTCGCTCCTATTGGTCGCAGCGTGATGTTATATATCCTAAAGCCTTCCTCGATAAATGGACTATCTAACACAAAAAGATTTTTTCAATTCTAACCAGTACTTCCTGAGATTAGCGCGTTCAACCAAACAAACAAACAAACTCTTCAGCTTTATAATATTAGTATAGATATAGTATAGATAATGCATTAATTTCGACCAAATGATTACCTTAAAAAAGGTTATAGTGAGTCAATTTTAAAAGATAGACATATACTGTCGCAGACATTTTTTTAGATCATTCAAAGCGGAACAATTCTTTCATACATATATTTTGGGTAACTCGAACCGTTTACGCAGCGCACGCAACGGAAGCTTTCAAGTATGAATATTTTCCCCCGTTTTTGTGACATTTTTCACTGCTGCTTCGCTCCTATTGGTCGCAGCGTGATGTTATATATCCTAAAGCCTTCCTCGATAAATGGACTATCTAACACAAAAAGATTTTTTCAATTCTAACCAGTACTTCCTGAGATTAGCGCGTTCAACCAAACAAACAAACAAACAAACTCTTCAGCTTTATAATATTAGTATAGATAATGCATTAATTTCGACCAAATGATTACCTTAAAAAAGGTTATAGTGAGTCAATTTTAAAAGATAGACATATACTGTCGCAGACATTTTTTTAGATCATTCAAAGAGGAACAATTCTTTCATACATATATTTTGGGTAACTCGAACCGTTTACGCAGCGCACGCAACGGAAGCTTTCAAGTATGAATATTTTCCCCCGTTTTTGTGACATTTTTCACTGCTGCTTCGCTCCTATTGGTCGCAGCGTGATGTTATATATCCTAAAGCCTTCCTCGATAAATGGACTATCTAACACAAAAATATTTTTTCAATTCTAACCAGTACTTCCTGAGATTAGCGCGTTCAACCAAACAAACAAACTCTTCAGCTTTATAATATTAGTATAGATTAGTATAGATTATGTTGATAAAACTCTGTAGCAAATAATTGGCAATAATGCATTAATTTCGACCAAATGATTACCTTAAAAAAGGTTATAGTGAGTCAATTTTAAAAGATAGACATATACTGTTGCAGACATTTTTTTAGATCATTCAAAGAGGATCAATTCTTTCATACATATATTTTGGGTACCTCGAACCGTTTACGCAGCGCACGCAACGGAAGCTTTCAAGTATGAATATTTTCCCCCGTTTTTGTGACATTTTTCACTGCTGCTTCGCTCCTATTGGTCGCAGCGTGATGTTATATATCCTAAAGCCTTCCTCGATAAATGGACTATCTAACACAAAAAGATTTTTTCAATTCTAACCAGTACTTCCTGAGATTAGCGCGTTCAACCAAACAAACAAACAAACAAACAAACAAACTCTTCAGCTTTATAATATTAGTATAGATACGAAAGTTTTTGACTATGTATGGATGGATGTTTTTAACTCTTTCCCTTAAGAAAGGATTTTGAGGATTTTGACGAAACTATAAATTAATTAATATAGAGTATACATCAAAATAGCATAGAGACCACATTTTCAAGTAATAATTATAAACGTGAAAGATTGAGAGTTTAAACGGATAAGTTTTATCTGTTTCACAAAAACTACTGAACGAATCTTGGTAAAAATTTGGCCATTTGATAAAAAAGTAAATAAAAAAATCATAATGATTTGTATCATTGTTTTTTTATTGGCTATAATTTAAAAAGACATTTTGAAGTTGTACGAAGTCGCGATCATCATCTAGCAAATTATAAAGTACTATCTTTTGCCCGCGGCTTCACCCGCGTGGAGGTTGGAAATTATTGCACGGGAACGTACTTCCGGGATAAAAAGAATCCTATGTCCTGATCTACATCATGGTCTACCCACGTATCAAATTTTATCCAAATCCGTTCAGCCATTTTAGCGTAAAAGCGTAAAAAACAAGCAAACTCACTTTCGCATTTATAATATTAGTTTATTAGTGAGGATTCTTGTTTAAAAAAATTTAGTACACTTGTATGTAGATTTAAAAAAATGTGTCCCTTTACTGACTTTGAAAGATAACCAACATAATGTGTGTGCCACACATCGACAACCCTCAAAAAATCAGTTAGTTTATAATAGAAAAAGAAATCAATAATAGGAAAATCCCTAATTCTAAACATGAAATCAATTCACGTTTAAATGCAAAAACAACAAATAAAAACGTTATTTATAGTAACAAGAATCTTTAATAATAAATATGACTAAAAGGTAGTGCTCCGTAGTGATCAAGATCGTTAGGTTGCACGATAAACTCGCTCGACGCCGACTCGACGCCAAGGGTCAGGAGCGATACGTCCACTCGCTAAAAGGCCTCGCGGCGGACTGATTTGAAACGAATTATGCCCGCAGTTTTATAGTAGTTTTAAAAAAATTGTAGTAAATTAAATTAATTTAAATAAGCTGAATGCTGTTTCGTATTTTGTAGAGAAGATATTGTTCTTTTACGATACACCTTTATTTTGTAAAATTAAGTAAGATTTATTGGGGAAAATAATGAATTTAGCAACCGCTTTTTTTTGTTAATTTCACTTTGTTTATTGTTTAATTTATCGTTGTTAGAAGCTTAAAATCAAAAAAATCTCTGGTAAAGTTTTGCTCAAGGATATGAACAATTAAATAAGCTTGTTTGTTTGTAAATTTTATGACAGGTTTCGGATATTTCAAGCTTCGAAATGACCACTGTAAAGGAAATTTAGAAAACACTGTTTGTTTATCTGGTTACAATTCACGCATACTTTATTAATGTTAAAATGTTCTCACCTAACTTTTTAGAACAAAATATTTCCTACAATAATTGGTAATTCACACTTTCGTTAAATACGTTTTATGAGGAGATTAAATGGTTTGAAAAGTACGCTTTTTGGGTCAAACAGCCAAAATCGGCGTTAACGCTCTTAATCACTATCACTATCACTACTCATCATCACTATCATCACTACATAGTATAAAGCAAAGTCGCTTCCCGCTGTCTGTCCCTATGTATGCTTAGATCTTTAAAACTACGCAACGGATTTTGATGCGGTTTTTTTTAATAGATAGAGTGATTCAAGAGAAGGTTTATATGTATAATACATGCATAATATAGTAGAGAAACACAGATGATCTAAGAGGTTTTTATGTAAGGTCGTAAATAAACACACTTTTTTGCGCTTACATTGCAAACGCTGGCTGAACCCTACGAGATAGATCAAAATAATGTACTACAGTATTGTACACCTTAAAAAGGTCTACAAAAAAGTCCGCGATGATATATGTCTATCTCTTGAGGATAACCCACAATAACCATTTTTTATCCTTTATTTATTACTTAAATTTTAAGCAATACAGCATTAATCCTTATCCAATTAAGTACCTTAAATACATTGTGCATGTAATATAGACCAATATGGCCCTTTGCAGCATGTAATTTAAATGAATATTTTCGAAGATATCACAGATTTAAAACGCCAGGGACATAGCGGATGCGGCGGTACCGGCTAGGGGGCGGGGGGCGCGTGCCTATACCTAAATAGTGCGTCGAAGGCCGCGCTTCGCCCTACAACACTTTATGATTATGTAGTATATTTAGTATCAGCATTGCACCCGTGCAAAGCCGGGGCGGGCCGCTAGTGCAGAATAATTTAAACTTAATACTATTGTTCTCAGGATTGCTATGAGGTGTCTTAAGACATTGGTTGTTATTCTATAAATAATACTGGTTATTTTGTAACATAGTGTGACTACGATTGTTGATTGAACTTGTTCAGGATAAGTCAAAACAGAACAACTCAAGTTTAGTTTATTTAAATGATTGCATCTAACTAGAAAGAGTTGACTGCACAAGTGCATAGTATGTATTTATGTATAGGACATGCCTACTTATTTATCTTAAGTTTTATCTCAACTTTACCATCTCTTGAACATCTGCATGGTAAATAACATATATCGAGAAAGAACGAGGCATGGAGTGTATAATAGATGATCAAACGAACTTACCTGATGTTCGATCATTATTATTCGAAGTGCCTCGTTCTCGATATATGTTCCCTACCCATCCTACCCTTGGTAAAATTGAGATAACCTACGAGACTCTAAAGGAATGAAGTTTGACAGGAGAACAAAGACAGTGTGACACTAATACTTCGTTTAGTTTTGGATCTGAAAGAGTTTAGTTGCCAAGCGACGCGAGAAAGCTGCCATGGTAAATAATGCGTTTGATCATCTATTAGTGTGCGTAATGTGCGTTACATGTGCATTACAATGACGAACTCCGTGGTCGAGTGGCGTACGCACCGGTTTCAAGGTGTCGCTAGTTCTGAGGTCCCGGGTTCGATCCCCGGACGGGTCAATATAGAAACCAACTTTTCTACATTGTCCCGGGTCTGGGTGTTTGTGGTACCTTCGTTGTTTCTGAATTCCATAACACAAGTGCTTCAGCTACTTATTTTGGGTTCAGAGCAATATATGTGATGTTGTCCGCATTTATTATTATTTATTTAAATGTAGAAACGCGTCCTTGACTCGCCGAGCGCCAGCAAGTTCCCGCCAATACGTATAGTAAGGTATGAATTTTTACCGTGATGATAACTGTAACAGTGCATTACTGAAAATGACTACCACAATATTTACGATAATAAAACTGTAATCGCATTAACCAGTTTTTTTTTTCTGATATATTTAACAGTATTATTACTTTACCGAAATGTAGCCACAGAACTTAATTTGTAATAATGTATTACGTTATTTTTCTAGTAAATAAAAAATGAAAAATTTCCAAAGAATAAAAGTGTTATAAGGAAAATCATTAGAAATTACCGCAGAAAAAAAATAAAAAAAATTGTATAGGTGAATCCCGACCTATAGATGCCGAAAATGATATAACAGTAAAAAGTCAGTAACAGTATAATACAGGTTTATTCCTTGGGGGCGTCGAATTCAACAATGACATAAATAATACTCTAATTAATACCGTGGACTGGTTAGACAGTAATAATTTGAAAATTAATCTAAATAAAACTGTAATTATACACTTTAGTCAACGACTAAATACATCAATTAATATTAATTATAAAAACAATAATATTGAATCGGTTACCACGACCAAATTCCTAGGTTTAATATTAATAATAGACCAAAATTTAAACTGGAAGGCTCATTTAGAGAATCTAGCTAAAAAATTAAGCAATAGCGCATATGCTTTATACCGACTTTCTCAAACAATGAACACTGATACATTATTAACTGCCTACTATGGAATAGCTGAATCCATTTTGAGATATGGAGTTATCTTTTGGGACAACTCTAATGAGTGGGAGACCATTTTTAGAGCCCAAAAAAGATGCCTGAGATCAATGTTCAAATTAAGGGTTACTGATAGCTGCAAGCCGTACTTCGAACAGTTTAAGATCCTAACATTGCCATCGCTATACATTCTCGAGGTTGCTATGTTCGTCAAATGTAATTCCCATTTATTTCCGCGTCTGGAAGATGTAACTCACCGCAACAGACGTGATAACAGTAAACTCTGTCTCCATCCATGTAAGACTACACTTATGCGCAGAAATAGTGCGCAGTGTTGTTCCCGACAGAAAACTCATTATTTCTTAGTACAGTAGACCCCTACGAGGTGAATAAAATATTAAAAAACCTAAAAAATAAAAAGAGTCACGGTATAGACGAACTTCCACCTACTCTATTGCGACAATGCGCAGACGAATTAACTTTACCGTTCTATTTCCTGTTAAATCAATCCTTTGAAGAAGGTACTTTTCCTAACCTCTTAAAAAAGGCCCTTATTAAGCCTATCCATAAGAAAAATCTAGAAACCGACCCAAATAATTACCGTCCCATTGCCCTTTTACCAACAGCCTCTAAAATCTTCGAAAGAGCCATGTGCAACAGAGTTTACGCGTTTTGTGAAAAGTATAACGTATTTAACGACTGCCAGAACGGTTTTCGTAAGAATAGATCGACAATCTTAGCCGTTTACAAATACATTCAAAAGGCTCTTGATATCATTAATACTAAAAAATATGTACTAGGACTGCTGCTCGATATGTCTAAAGCATATGATAAGGTTCAGTTTGAAATCTTATTAAGAAAATTATACAGCATAGGGATTCGCGGTAAATGTTATGACTGGTTTGTATCTTATTTAGAAAACAGAGAGCAATTAGTTGAAATAGAATTTTACAATCATAAAACCAATGAAATAAAATTAATTCGCTCCGACAACAAACCCATAAAAGCTTCAATACCCCAGGGGAGCGTTATAGGATGTTTCTTGTTCCTGGTTTACATTAACGACCTGCCTAATAATATCAATGCACCGTGTGTCTTATTCGCGGACGACATTTCCATACTTACCCCTTATGAAACAAATATCAACCTTAATGAAACTTTAAACTCCATACTTACTGACACAACAAAGTGGATGAGTAATCATAATTTAGAAATTAATTTTAATAAGACAAAAATCATAACATTCCATCCTCGCCAAAAAAAACCTTTAGAAATAAACTTTAAATATAACGACACCAAGATAGAAGTAGTTAATAAATTTACTCTGCTAGGCCTAGACATCGACACTAACATCAACTGGAAGTCGCATATACAAAAAATAAGAGGTAAATTGTCTAAGTTTTCTTATGCTCTCCGGGAGATCAAAAAAACCACAGACTTAAAAACTGCAATGGTCGTATACTATGCTTATGCCTACGCATGGCTCAAATATGGTATCATCCTATGGGGAAATAGTACGGACGCGTTTTCGTTATTCATTTTACAGAAAAAAATAATTAGAATTCTGGTAAACATCAAGGAAACCGATAGTTGTAGACCCCATTTTCAAGAGCTGAAAATATTAACCTTACCTAGCCTTTATATTTTTGAGATATGTAAATTCGTGCGCAAATATCCAGAATTATATACCAAAAGGGAAGATAAACAGATTAGAATAACACTAAGACATAAGACTAGACTAAACTTACCAAGCTCGCGACTAAAAATGCACTCATCCAGTACTTTAGTCACATCTATAAGAATATATAATAAATTACCAGAAATTATCAGAAATATACATGAATATAATATTTTTATTAATAAATTAAAATCCTATCTATTAAAAAAATGCTATTATAACTTAAATGAATATTTTAATGACAAATAAAAGACATAATTCAGCGATATTATATTCAAATCCAATTATATTATTAGTAATTCATAAAAATATTATTATCTATTCAATTACATTCAATTAATTTATTAAAATAATAACGTATTACCAAACTCTCAAAAATTAACCTTGTTTAAAATTATGTATAATACCATACCGGACGCAGAATTAGGTACTTAAATATATACCCATCAGATAATAAATCTTATATTTGACAATTATTACTTTAAAACTAAATTCCTAACTATATCTACCTCTCAAATCATATTATATTAACAAAATTTATTTAAAATGGCTTCCTCTCTTCTTTCTTCTTTCTACGTTGCCGTGCCCGACAGGGTCCATATTGTACTAAATATTATCAATAAATATAACATCTGTATTAAACATATGGTGTGCAATAAATGAATTGAGTATTGAGTATTGAGTATTGAAATATATTTTGTATGGCGCCCACTGTGTATAACAAAATTCCTAAAACCTGGAAAGAGCTAAGTGTCGAAGATTTGAAACGTAAGCTCTACTATAATGTCACCAAATTTCTTAATGATAGGATTGTTTGATTTAAATGTTCGTTGGCCTATTATCATTTTTTTTTCTATTTACTGATTTCATTTGTTAAATTTTTGCATGCCATGACAAGTGGCAAACATGTTTTAGTAGTATGTATACATGTTTATGTAGTAGTAGTACTCATAATTATTATTCTTTGTCATCCTACATACATGCACCTGCGTGTGTGCGTATGTATACACATGTTTATGCAAATAAAAATATTATATTCTATTCTATTCTAGTCTTTATTGCCTATAACAACACTGCTTGCTTATCCAATTTCGCGTTAGCATATATTTATGTGATTTATGAACAGAACAAAAGAAAAGATAAATTTATGAGCAAAATATGTATTTATTAGTTTATTAAGTAAATATTATAAGTATGCAAATATACTATCTACTTTAATAAAACTTATCATACTACAAGTTTCAAATCGCTCCATAGCGCACCATATAGTTACACGTTTTATAATACATTTGTTATAACATATGAAATTACAAAGACCCAAACATAACAACGCTTTTACAGGATGGCATCACAATGACCCCAAGGTAACGTATTTATTTGATTCGACTGAACTTGTATTTTGTCATCAACTCTTTTCAAAACTACTTTATTAACATTTTGTGAATATAATACATTTCTAATGGATTTGATCATATTCATTTTACGCTTTAATTCAACATTGTTAAATAATGCTTCTTTATAGTTGGATGTATTTAAACTTTTTGTAATTGGCTTTGATACTCCTTTCGCTTTTTTGATTTGGGTTTTTAGCGTTTTAATGGAGTAAAGTTTTGCTCTTAATCCAATAAATTCTGTGATTATATCACCACCCAATTCGTCCTTGAATAAGCCAGGTACTTTTTCGTTTACTCGTGGTATACCGTACGGATTATTTACTTCAAAATTGCTAGTATCAAATTCATGTATACTATCATGCATGTCTTTATAAAAATCAGATGTATGTATTAAATATAGTAAGCTATCAGTATCAGTATAACATAATTTGGCATTAACGCCATATCTATTTCTAATGAAATTGTAATGGAAGTTATATAATAATAATAATAATAATTCTTTATTGACATAATGTATACAATTTAATTATAGGATTCTCTAGCACCTGCGCTAGTAAAAACTGTGTTGCAGGTGTTAGTGTCTTCCCCTTAATAACATGACAGTAATCTTACGTCAAAGAGAATTTTAACGAAAAGAATTTTATATAAACTTATTGTTACTAAACGTGCTGCTATGTTTGTGTACGTGTGTGTATTTGTGTTATGTTTGTGTTATGTGTATGTTTGTGTTTGTGTTATGTGTATGTTTGTGTTATGTGTGTGCCTTTGTTAACTGTTAGGAGTTTTGTACATGTGTTGTGCAGAATGGCTTATATTTTGATCAGATTTTCTACATCATTATAATCCATTGACTTCAGCCAGGTATATAGAATTATCTTGAATTTATTGTTATTCATTTTGCTTACTTTCTGGATTTTATTTAATTTATTATAAGTATGCGGAGCTAGAAAGGTATAGTGTCTTCTTGCAATTGCTGATGTAGTACGAGGGACAGGATATCTTTCCACGCGCTTCAGTGATATGGGCAGGTTGGGAACGATTTGTTTGTGGTATCTTCGTAGAATTTCGTAAATAAATATCCTTCTCACAGATAAAACACCAGCCTGTTCATACACTGAAGAGGTGGGGTGCCGATACGGTAGGTGTAGAAGTACTTTAAGCACCATACGTTGTGCCCGCTCGACTCCAATCATGTGGGTTTTTGCCGCACCTCCCCATGCGCAGATGCAATATCTGATAATGCATTCGCACAAAGCTCTGTAAGTTTGTACAAGAAGAGTACTATTTGCCACTGTGCGCAAGTTTTTAAAGATATATACTAGTTTTCTAATTCTAGCTATCATCATCGCGAGATGCATAGTCCAGGTAAGTTGGTCATCTAGCATGACCCCTAAATACTTTATAGAGGCAACTCGTGAAAGCGTCGAACAGTCACATTTATATCGAGTATCTCTTCTGTTGCAGGGGAAGGTATGTATTTTAAGGGCGTGCGATGCAGCAGGTTTGCCTGCAGATGTTTTGCTGAAGCATAAGTATTTCGTCTTACTAGTATTTAAAGATAGCAGACTGTTTTCCAGCCAAGACGTCACTTTTGCTAAGCCTGCCTCAGCCAGTTTAAATACAATGTCCCAAGTTTGTGCATGAAAGATCAGCACCGTGTCATCAGCGAACATTAGGAGATCCAGATGTGGTAGGGTAGCAGCTAACTTGCATAGATTGTTAATATAAATAAGGAATAATGTGGGTCCTAGCGTGCTACCCTGGGGAACGCCATATTTACATTTTGAATCAGAGCTTTCATAGCCAGCAACTCTAACTCGTTGAGACCTGTCAGCTAAATAATCTATAAACCAGTCCAGAGCCACCCCTCTTATACCAACGTTCTCCAATCGTGTTATCAGTATCTTAACAGATACGGTATCAAATGCCTTTTGGAGGTCTAAAAAGACCCCCAAACACTTGTCTCCCCCGTCTAGATAAGATACCAAAGTTGAGGTTAGTGCCAAAACAGCATCCTCTGTTGATTTTCTTTCTCTAAAGCCAAATTGAAAGTCGCTTAATAGTTTGTTCTTCTCTAGATATTTCACAACTCTCTTGTTGACGATTTTTTCTAAGATCTTGGATAACGTTGATATAAGAGAGATAGGGCGATAGTTACTTGGCTCATTTTTATTCCCAGACTTAAATATAGGACAGACAACAGCTTTTTTAAATAAAGACGGAAATGTGCCGGTTGCCAGACTAAGGTTGCACATGTATGTGATAGGTGGTGTAAGACAAACGATGTTCTGCTTCAGAATTTCCGTGGTAATTTTATCCCACCCGGGTGCGCTATGCGATCTTAATCCTAGAATAATGCCCCTTACCTCGTAAGGATCCGTAGGCATGAAGGACATTGAATATGGTGGTGAGGCATCCTTGGCAGCTTCACGTGATAGTTCCTGCTCAGATTTATTCAGTTTAATTAATATCTCATTTGCCAATGCTTCTCCAACTCCAGTGAAATAGTTATTGACTTTATCCAGAGACTCAATCGGGGTGTTTTTAACATCTAATAACTCTATACTTGACGGGCCTGTTGGTCTAGTGGTTAGTGACCCTGACTGCTATACCGGAGGTCGTGGGTTCGATTCCCGCCCAGGACAAATGTTGTGTGATGAGCATGATCATTTGTTCTGGTGTCTGGGTGTAATTTATCTATAATATGTATGTATTTAGAAATATATAAGTAAGTTTATCAGTTGTCTGGTTACCATAACACAAGCTCTGCTTAGCATGGGATCAGATAACCGTGTGTGAGTTGTCCCAGGATATTATTATTATTATACTGGGTTCTATATTTTTCTTCATGTCACAAACTTCCTTTATTATTTCCCAGGTTTTCTTTATGTTCCCTTTGTTTATGTTTAGCCTTTCTTCATAGTACTGTTTTTTTAATTTTTTGATAATAAAATTGCACATATTTCTATATTTTTGGTACTTATTTTGTAGAAGTATATTGTCTTGTGTTTTCACTGCGGCTTTGTGTAACCTATCTCTTTTTTTAATGCATTTAACTATTCCTTTTGTAATCCACGGTTTAAGGGGCCTATATCTATTAGATGCTTTTACAATACTGGTATTTTTCGTAATGATATTTAAAAGTCTTGCCGTTATTATTTCCGATGCAATATTAGTATCGGTAACATTACAGAGACTCTCCCAGGACTCGTCAGTAAGTTTGTTTTTTATTGTACTGTAATCGACCATTACTTTGTTGCGCACATCAACCTTTTTATGTATTTTACATTTGTCAATATACAGAAGTATCGGAGAGTGGTCTGTTATAGGCTGCTCAAAAACTGCTGTTTTCCAATGACACGAGCATTTAATCATGAAATGGTCAATACATGTCTTGACCCGCGTTGGTTTATCTATGCCTGGTCGTAGTCCATGCATAGCCATCAGGTTAAGGTAATCTTGGGATACACTAGATTGGTTCCGCGGTAAAATATCAATATTTATGTCTCCAGTGAGAATGACGTTTTTTGTTTGGGAGTTACGCAGAATAGAATCTAGCGATTCCAAGTAAGTATTTGGATTTTTAAAAGACGGTGGCCTATATGAGCAAATAATCGTGTATTCACTTCTAATGGTGACAATTAAACAATTTCCTTCAGCAATTTTAGGCTCATGGACACATGCTACGATGTCACTGCGCACATATACCACCACACCATCATTTTGGTTTAATTTAGTTTTGGTCCAGTGTTTTCTATAATCATCCATACATGGAGGCGGATTGTTCAAACTTGTCCAACACTCGGACAAAACAATGATATCAATACGTATATTTAGAGCGGAAACAAACGCCACCAAAAGGTCAAAATTGCAGTTAGCACTTCTAATATTAACACTTATTATTGCAATTGCATCGTGAGTTTGTAGATTATAATCAAACAATTCCGGGCAAAGACTAGTGTCACTAAGGGATATGCATTCTATTGGGTCAGCTGTATCTACTTCCTCTGTTATATTAATGTTAATATTGTGATCGAATTTTAATTATGTTATAATTTAATGGTACTAATATCAATGGGACAGAACAAACAGAGTTATTACCTGGAAGTAATGACTTTGGCGTAGAAATTAAGGTTAAACAAATGTAAATGTAAAAAAACTGGTATAGTGAATTGTGTATATTGTGTATTGTATGTGTTGTCCTGTGTAATGATAGCGTGTAATGTGTAATCAGATATGTACGAATAGTGTATTTTAGTTTTAATGTATTAGCATGCACGTATAAAAATATTATAAACAAAAAAGTAAATATTAAAACTATTTTGAAAATAAAAAAAATGAATATTAAAAAGTTTGTAAGGCAGGCAACTTTCAACAGAAGTATCAGTTTTTCCGCTGGGATACGTTGTTGCCTATAAATCAGTGACTCTAGTCACTTTTCCTGCTGTTTTAGGCCTTCAAAATCTGAATCTTGTGTTATTATCTGTGCCAGCGCTCCGTCTTTCTTTTTTATGTAGACTTTACCATGTTTTGTCCAATGATATGCATACGCGTTTAGCTTTGCAAATTCTCTTGCCTGGTAGAACAGCTTCCTGGCTTTAGTGGTGAGACTCTCTGATATGAATATGGGAGTATTTCCCGCCATTTTAATATGCGAGCAGTTAAGGCGATTGGTGTTGTGGTCTCGATTGTATTTTTTAGTGTTTGTAAGGAACTTATTCTTCGTTATAGTGGATGTAAATTCAGCGATTATGTGCCCATTAGCTTTAGGTTTTTTGTTGTTATTAAGACGATAAACATCTTTGAGTTCGCTTGCTTGAATTGCACAGTTAACAGTGTTACCTAAGTTTTTAACAATATTTATAAGATCATCCTTAGACTCATTTGCAACTTTAGGCACATTGCGAAGTTCTATGCTAGAGGATTTAGCATTTCATATAAATGCTGTTTTGAGTATTCAAGCACGGCAAATCCAATATATGTATATCGGTCTATCTAAAATAAGCTTTTCATGACTCATTAAAACAGCAATTAAATCTTCGTTAAAAATAGATATACTTTTTAGATTTGGTTTCGTAATCAATTTCTCTGCACCTAGTGACTTATTTGTGTTATTAAAATTATCGCTCCATTTAGTGACTAATTTGACATCTACTTGTTTATGCTTATTTTCGATTGTTTTACCAAATATAGAATTATTCAAAAGCTTAAAGAAATCTTCTTGAAATGGTGTCAAACAGTGTTGTTATGGATATCCATATCCGTAACCGAAACTATCGGATATCCGAAATAAAAAAATATCCGTAACCGTAACGGAATCCGAAATAAAAGTTTTGGATAGTTTCGGATAGGGCGGAGTCTAACTAAATACTACACTCGTACGAATTAACTGTGCACTCCGCTGGAATGCGACACCTCTCCCGCTACCTAATGACGTCACAGCGCGAGGTGTACAGCCATTCGTACTTACAGTTCCTTAAAAAATTTATATCCGTAACCGAAATATCGGATAATCCGAAAATGAATGAATTTGTCGGTACTTGAAACAAATAGACGTGTTTACTTTTGCTCCCGTGAAATTGCCTTTAAATCGCAGTTAAAGTTATTACTTGGTGCTTGATATTATAACTACATTGTGAGAAAAGTGCCCATTGATCTCTTGTTAAAATTTCAATTGGAAACATTAAGTGGTTCGAGAAATATAGCAATTATAAGTTTAAAGAAATTTTTAATGTTCGACGTCCCTGACCTTTTTTTTTTTTTTTTCGGGGGGAAATCCTCATGGACTTCCTCCGCCTGGGGAGAGGCGGAGGGGCGTGCCGGACTCTTACCGGCTAAAACCCCCCCGGTGTCTCCTCCTCGCACGTGCGCGTGGGGCCGCGAGAATCCGAATTCTTCCGCAGCCCCACACTGGTGCTGGCCCGGTCTGTCCGGGCCTCAGCTCCTGCACGGGGTAGCGAGGTGTACAACTACCCCGTGCACCGCCTCAAAGGCGCGCGCCGACACCCGCGCGCGCCTCCGCCTCGGGACCCTGACCTTTTTTTTTTTTTTTTTTTTTTTTGGGGGGAAATCCTCATGGACTTCCTCCGCCTGGGGAGAGGCGGAGGGGCGTGCCGGACTCTTACCGGCTAAAACCCCCCGGTGTCTCCTCCTCGCACGTGCGCGTGGGGCCGCGGGAATCCGGATTCTTCCGCAGCCCCACACTGGTGCCGGCCCGGTCTGTCCGGGCCTCAGCTCCTGCACGGGGTAGTGAGGTGTACAACTACCCCGTGCACCGCCTCAGGGGCGCGCGCCGACACCCGCGCGCGCCTCCGCCTCGGGTCCATCGAAATAGGGGGCGGGGACTTCCCCAAGTCCCTCGCCCCTGGACCCATTCATGGGGGGCGGAGAAGGGCGTTGTCCGCCCTTCCCCTGCGCCCGGTGCGTCTTCTGCGGCCGGGGAAGGGAGTCGAGATCTCCCTCTCCCGTTCCGCAGTCTCCTTCTGCGACATCACGTCCTCGCAGAAGGACACCACCGCGTCCCACGACTCTGCGCTACCGACCATACTCCGCACTACGGCCGGCAGCGACAGGTCGCCTCCTACTTCATTTGCGAGGACACGGCGCTGCTCCTCCCAAGCTACGCACTCGGCGAGCGTGTGTTGCGCCGTGTCCTCCCCGCAATGGACGCAGTGGTGGCACCGAGTCGGGACCCTGACCTGCCCCAACCCGCGGTTGGCTCGCTTCTATGAGTCACCTCGTCGAGTCGCCTGCGCCGTGCCAGCGCCGCTGTTGTGTTATCGCCGATCGTCGTGCATCGCTCTCTACTACTTAAATAAGCAATTATTTACGCACCATATCAACATCACGCCGCTTGCGCTAAGGTGTTCAGCAGTATTAGAAGAGCGTAATTCATATTCGGACTGTGAGAGGTGCTGGGTAAGATTGTTTTTGTACTTTCATCGATTACATAGTGTCGAGATAAATTCCCGGTCGCTGAAGCGTTATGGCGGAGCAGTCTTCTATGTCGTCAAGTCCATCCTTTTCATGGGGTTGCTGTGACCAAGTGGTAGCTAATGAGAAATATGCAACATGTGTCAAGTGTCACAAAACATATCATTATATTTGCTTGTCTTTTGTGGAAACGTACAAAGTACCGACTGATTGGCAATGCCCGGCCTGCATAAACTCCGGTCCGAAAATCAGCAAGTCTGATAGTACTCCTCTGCGTAATATCTCAACCACCAGGGGGAATAAAAGACAAGCTCTTGGATCTCCGCCTCAGACGGACAACATTACTCTGTCGCGTGATGATATTCGGCAACTCATTCAAGATGCTGTTAAGAAGGAACAGGCAGAAATGTTGTCAAAATTTACTGAAACCCTAAATAGAGAACTGCAGCCTATTAAAAATCAAATGGATGAGATGGACCAATCTATGACATTTATGAACTCACAGTACGAGGATCTTTTGAGAGAATATGCTGCGTCCAAAGAGACCGTGAAGGAACTGCAGAATGAAAACTTAGAGATGAAAATGTGTATTAATGATCTTTCCTCACGTGTAAACCAACTTGAACAACAAACTCGTTCAAACAATATAGAAATCCAATGCCTGCTGGAAAAAAAACAAGAAAATCTATTGCAAATAGTAACGCAATTAACTAAAGTGGTGGGGAGCGGCATCATCAAACTGGTCTTTACGAGAGTAATGAAGCGATAAATGCATGAAATCTTTATCTGATAAACTTTTGGTTAACGTATCAATGCTTGAACTGAGAAACTGAAAAGAATCTATAAATTTTATTTGTACTGGCTTTTTATCATAATCTGATTTCATGAATTTTGTTATCCATAAATACTTTTCCTTTGTTTTAGGTATAATTTTTAATTCACCATCGTATTTAGACAATTCAGTAATAAATATGTGGGCATCATAACCAGATAAGTTATGAAATATAACCGGCACGAATGAACACACTTTAAATAATAAATTACAATGCGAATGAGCTGCACCTCTGTATTCAGAAGTAATATGATCATGGTCACACACTTTATCGTCAAACAGTAATTGCTTACAAATGTGGCATAATGTTGCATGATAATAATCATCAATTTGTTCTTTAGTCATTGCTTTCATAGGTTTATTTGAAATTAAAATCTTATGAATTAACTGTACATCTTGAATCAATTTTTTAACGAACACTTGCACACAATCTCTTCCTCTGTATGTTACAAATTTATTCAAGCTTTTATCATGGGAACAACATACGTAGTAGGCAAAACAAGATGGTCGGTGTAATTTATTTCTTACAGTACTTTGATCAGAATTTGATTCTTTAAAATCCGATAATAAACATTCAAAATCTGCATATATGACGAAGTTTATTTTTTGTTGTCTCTCATAATGTTTGAATCTTAAAAAACTGTTATTTTCTGGTAATATCGTTATAATTTTAGAACAACTGTGGGAAGTGTATTTTGATTCACTAGCAAAAAATTGCAGACATATTTCACATAAGTACATTTTGCCTTTATGTCGTGAAACTTGTCGTCTGACTAGGCGCGTAAGATCTTTTATAAGACAATAATGTGCTTTACAATTTTGTTCAAAATACAGCAAGTTAATGTGTTTAATTCTCTTACTATTGGTAACATATAAAGGACCAGTAACAGTATGATGCTTGTCTAATCCGTAAACATTGACACTTATTTCACTATTATTTTTTTCAAACAACTGAATATCTTTGTGTGAGGGCGGAAATGACATCCCCTGTATATTAAATATGGTATTTAAATCGGGGTACGAGCTAGTTCTACAGACATTACTTTTAGCTGGAAATAATGCTGCAGCTATGCACCACAGAAAACAATAGTTATCATTATTTTGAATGTTTAAACAGCTCTTTGTATTCTTAATTTTAGTAGGCAAGTCAATGAAGGATCCACCTCGCATGGGTGAATACTTGTTAATATTAACTTCTAAATGACTTACAGACATGAATGACCATCCAGATTGACAATGTTCAAATTCAGATAATTTCATTTTATAAACATCTCTTATTCGGGAATATAACTCATCATAATTAGTACTTTGATAAATAGTTTCATATTAAATAATAAATAAATAATTGACTTTATTAAACAATTTGATTTGTGTATATTAGTTCTATTATGAAATCTGTATTCATGTTCTGGGATCTCAATTTTACATTTGTGACATATAAAATGAGTACTTGATGATGAATTAACGGATGGTTTAACTAAAAAAAATAAAAAAATGGTATTGTACACATAAGTATGATTATTTATTTAATAAGAATAAACAATGGAGTACATAGCGATTAAACAATACTGATTATAATAATAATAATACAGTGGTAAATATGATTATTATACATGAGTACCTACTTAAGTTCATATTAATAATAATAATTTATAATAAAATACATTTTTATTGATATGAACTTATAAAAGTTGGGGGACAGTCCTTAAATTCTTTTCTCACGCTCTTAACATATGCATTTAAGTGATTCCACGACTCTGAATTTGTTTCACATTTATTTTTCACTGTCAACACAGAATTTCGCCATCTATTAACCGGTGGCACGCGTTCAATGTCATCGCAGTTATATATTTTTAATTCAATATAGTAACTACCGGTCTTCCGATCATCCATCTGCCTCGAAAAACCATTTGCTAATATGCGCGTGATATATGAGTATATGGGTTGCAATTTTTTACCAGTTGCCTCCAACTGCTCGTCGCCGGAATCACTGCCGAATAAATCGCTTGCTGTTGGTCTGGTAGCGGACTTCTGCCTCTTACTAGTCGACGGCTGGCACTCGGTGGACTTGCGCTTCTTTTTTTCTTGTTTAGATTTCACCGGGATCTCCACCTCCGAGTCGTCGGATGGAAAAGCTGGTCTGCCATTTGCTTGGGCCTGAAAAATGAATAAATAATAATTAATTAAATATAAATACTAGCACTACATCTAATAGTAATCTTTTGATAGTTGAATAGTTGCAGTATTACTTTATTCTAAGGATGATCGATTAATTTATTGCATAGTAAAATTATTGAGGACTTGAATGGCAGAATAATAGAGTTATGGAATAAAAGAATTATTTAATGGTAAAGTTATTGAATAGTTGAATGATTGAATAGAAGAATTATATAAACATGATTATAAACCAAAAGTAACTTACATCTTAAAGAAAAGCTCGTCAGGTATCTGGTAGGTAGATACTGATGAATGGTGAAGCTCTTGCGTGTAGCTCTTGAAGAAATGCTTTGTGGTCTTACTTTGACGGCTACTCTCTTAAATAGTGATAAATCCACGTCATAATATCCCGAATATGGGAACAGGGCACGTGCTGGTAAAATGCTGTGTCAGATCACTGCACCCAAATATGATTTACTTTTAAACAATATTATAATACCTACTCCTGTTACATATCACATACATAGGTATACGTACAGTTATTATATCTATAAATAATGCCATAACATACATATAATACAGTTTATTTATAATTAGATGATAATTACAACTTGAATTCGATGCTAGCTGACATAGCACCTACCTAATAGAAAAAAAACATTACTATTTATCCTCTGTGGATGTGATTATATTATACATTCCACCCAAACCATACCAATATATACAATATATTATAATATAACTTACTTACCTTTTGTATTGGTGACTTAACAATGAAAATAAGCTTGAAGAATATTAAAGATAATAGCAGATGAAACCGAACGTAACAATAGTATGTCAATATTGCTGTATTATTTTGATCTTCTCCTTATACATAGGGAAAGGTGTTATACCTGTGGACATTCGCCGGATTTTGAATGAAAATATTTTTTTATGACTTAATTATAATTTAATAGCCATAAAGTATCACAAATATTATTACAGTAATAGTTAATGCTTAACAATTAGCAGTCCTTAGTTTTGTACAAATTATAATTATTAGAATAAATGACTTTTTTTAAAAACACTAAATTTGTCCACAGTACGTCGCACTGTTCACATGTCTGACGACCAGGGCAGTGCATCTCGAAGTTGCTGCCAGCCTCAGCGCAGACTCCGCCATACTCGCTCTGCGCAGATTCGCCGCACGGCGAGGCTGCCCCACTGAAATATACTCAGACAACGGTGCCAACATGCACGGAGCTGATAAAGAACTACGTGAAGCGTTCAGAGAAGAAGCTAGTCACCGTGGCATCGCGTGGAGATTCATCACCCGTCCGCACCGTTCATGAGAGGAGCATGGGAGCGACTGGTGCGCTGCGTGAAAACTGCTTTGTACACAGTACTACACGAAAAACATCCGCACGAAGAAGTATTGGCTACGTTATTGTGTGAGGCCGAGTACACCGTCAACAGCAGGCCGTTGACTCACGTCTCTGTGGAGAGTGAAGACGAGGAGGCCATCACACCGAATCACTTCCTACTGGGAGGATCAGCAAGGTTACCAGTTCCCGGCACGTTCAAAGAAGAGGACTTGGAGAGCCGAAAACACTGGCGACGCTCACAAATACTAGCCGACATGTTCTGGCGTCGCTGGGTGCGGGAATATCCCGAGCTGCAACACCGGCGGGAGCCGCACGCGCGCGGCCCCGGACTTCAGGTCGGTGACCCTATCCTCATCGCCGACGGCCAGATGCCCCGCAACACATGGCCGCGAGGCCGTATAGTAGCCGTGTATCCCGGAGCTGACGGTCAGATTCGCACCGCCGACGTTCGCACTGCCGGCGGCGTGCTGAAACGCCCAACAAAGAAACTGGTACCCCTGCCAAAATGAACGAGATCATCGAGACGACGCTCACCGGCATGATGCGGCTCCTACTCCGAGTCGTCGATACGCCGCACGGCGGGAGAAATGTTCGCGACGAAGCGTCACCAAAAATATTATAAAGTGTTTTTATAAGTGTACCCACATACATAGTGATAAAAGTTGTTAAATATGTTTTTATATAATTACCCACATGTGTAGGCGTAATGAAATTAAGTGAGTTTTATATACATATCCACCTATTTAGGCGATATAAACAAAGATTATAAGTGAAAATAGTGATTTGTGATATTTATAAGTAAACAGTGTCTATGTAACAGTCCAAATAACAGTTTAAAATGTAAAATGTAAGTACGATCCTTTAAACCCTAATTTTCTTAGCTAAAACGTTAAAATATTATATAAGTGTTACATAGGCACCAAGTTTTAGTCTAAGCCTAACTTGTTATTAATATTTCATGTTAATAGTTTGTGTATTAGCGATAAGAGTGATAAAATAAACATTATTTTTTTACGGTGTATCATTTCGAGGTAAATAGCCCTTATATACTGAATATGTAATAATTAAAGTAGTATATCTAGTTAGTACGATATCTCCCCTTTATATAACAGTTTGTTTCATTAAAATATATGAAATAGTTTCGGAGATATAGTAAAAACAAAAGTTTGTTTACATTAAATAATCAGATTTTTTGACTTCTAACTGTAATAACTTTTTATTAAATTATAATTGAGTAAAACTAATTACATATCCAGATAGGGCATAAAAAGGGCTTTCTATCAATATATAGATGTAATATAGTTTAATTTGTAAACACCGAGAAAAACATATAAAAATGTAAATCTTATAGTAAAAATGTTCGCAAATAAAATGCAAAACAGGAGACGGTTTCGCGGCTCTCGTGTCGGTAAAGTTCCGTGGTACCTGAGCGCACGAGGTCGCAGGACTAATCGTAGTCATCGGCACCCGCGAATATTCCTTCAAGCTTCAAATAGTCAAGAAGCCGCCTCCTGAACAGCTATGAAGAATAAATAGGTGTTTTATTTCCACGGCAACGTTCCTTTCCACGCTACGTGTACAAGATTCATCGGACCTATTATCACTCGTCCATCCGGAACCTATAGGTGCAGGACGTCAGCGTCTCGTTAGCAATAGCCACATACTCATACACGCTTCGAGCTACGCCCGTCTGGCACATTTATTAATGTTAATTTCTAAATGGGAATTATGTAAAAATGACCATCCACTATCTCTTTCTTGAAATTCCTCAATTTTTTTTAAAAGCTGAACTGAAAAGTTTTGATACAACAAATCAAAATTGTAATTACAATGAACAATGATGTTTTTTGTTGCAAAAGATTTTAGTTCTTGAACATCATTTTTGTACATCAAAAAAATACCGTAATAATCAAAGTTAACCTTGACCGATGTATGTTTTTGAAGTGAATTGTCTATTAAAGAATTTACTTCTTTTTTGATACTATTTAAAAAAGATTCTGGATAGTCATTTATATTATTTTCGTACGCTTTAATACGATAACTTACAATACGTCCTTTAAAACAAGTATCTATAATTTCAATTTTGTCATCGAGGGGTACAATGCTATTATTTTTATGTTTATTTGTACGTAAATGCGTAAACCAAGTGCGAGAATTAACATCAATTTTGCATACCGAACAGAAAGGCATTTTTTATCAAAAAACAAATTGAAACTTACAAAAATATAAAGTAATCGTTACTTACAAGGTATATAGGTACTAATTTTAAAAGCTAAAACTTAACTACTGGATCTGTTGCCTGCTGCGATTAGACTTTGTTATATTTTCATCACATTCACCACATAACAGCTGTTCACTTCATATATTAATGCATGTAGCTAGATGCAGAAACAGTTGCGAATAAATCATCATTGAGTAAAGACGTTTGTTATTTCTTTAAAACACCGTTCCATTATTACAAAAGAAAGTGAACCTTAACACATAAACATATGGTCGAAATCGAACCGGATAATTTAGTGAATGGAACGGCTTGCCGGCTCGCGCGAATACAATAGAGGACCGCATTCCTCAGATAAGGATTGGAGTTGTTTACAAGTAATTAGTGAATTTGAAGACTTTTATATGAACTTACATAGAATAGTGGTTAAGACATTGTGACGATATTGAAAGTGTTTGTGCTAATAAAACCACGTGGACTATTTATATTAATGCTACAAAATGACTTCACCGACTCAAGAACAATCAAAGTTGTTATCTACGTTAGAAGATGTGGCTAGTATGATACGAAAAGCGCAAGTTAACATAAAGAAGTGTCCGAAACAGCGATTAACAGCGGGTTATGTTAAAGCGAGAATAAGAACCATTGAGGAGTATTGGGATTCCTTCAAAGAAACGCATAGTATCCTTACGAAGTGTACACCACGAGAACAGCGGGGCGTGTTGCCTTACTTTCTTAATGAAGAATATTATACGTACGAAGAAATGTATATGTGTTTACAAGCCGATTTAACCGATCTTCTAACTAACTTGGAGTCGCAGCAGAGATTAGCAGAAGCGTCCAATATGTCTGCTTCGTCACTGGATAGCCAGCTACCGTTTGCTAAGCTGCCGCGAATAGAGCTACCTACGTTTTCGGGCAGATATGAAGAATGGCCTACGTATAAAGATATATTTACAGCACTCGTTCATAACACCAATATTAGCGATGTACGTAAGTTGCATTACTTGAAGACTAGTGTTGCCGGGGAAGCAGAGATGTTATTACGACATATTCAAATTACAGAAAGTAATTATGCAACCGCATGGGAACTACTTCAAGGTCGTTTCGGTAGTAAGAAGATGATTGTGTCGTCAGTTTTTAAGAAGTTTTACTTTCAGAAAAAGATAAGTAACCCATCAGCTGCACAAATTAAAGCTTTGCTCGATAATACTGTAGAATGCATCAACAGTCTAAACAACATGAAAATAGACACGACCACTTGGGATCCTATCCTAGTATTTCTAGTGATACAGAAATTGGATTCAGAGACTTTGAAGTGTTGGGAAGAGCATTCTTACAATGAGAATAGTGATGAGTTGTCTACGTGGGTGGAGTTGAAAAAGTTTCTCGAGTCTAAGTTTCGCACTCTCGAGCTAACCGCTCCCATCACTACTGCCGCTACAAGGGAGAAGACACAAGGTCACAAAGCATACCATGTTGTAGCAAAGGATACTAAGAATGATAGAGGTGACTCCACGCACAGCAACAGCAGTTCATCGCCTTTTTGTGTATGTTGCGAGGGTAACCATTACATTTTTAGTTGTAAAGAATTTTCAAAACAAAATGTGCAGCAACGACGTGAATTTGCAAAGAATAAAAACCTCTGCTTCAACTGCCTAGTACCGAATCACATAGTCTACAAATGTAAACAAAGGAGGAAATGTCGAGTCTGCGGAAGAAAGCATCATTCTCTTTTACATGAAGAAAGGGATACAACACAAGAGAGTGATACACAAGAGAGTAACAAACATGATGAACAACCAGAACAGAAGGTCACAAGTGCGCACTTCTCCAAAGAACAACCTGGTCGTCAAGTTTTATTGGCAACAGCACAAGTACATGTTAAATCAAGTGACGGCAAAACACATTTACTTCGTGCATTGATTGACCAAGGCTCAGAGGCGTCATTCGTATCTTCAAGAGTAGTCGAACTCTTGAGATTGAAGAGGACAAGCATCAACGGTGTAGTCTCGGGGGTGGGAGAAGGAAACCTGGTTCCTATAAAACATGTAGTTGACCTGGCAGTTATATCGCAATATAATAGAAAGGAAGTTATTCAAGTGAAGGCTTATGTTTTAAAATCGCTGTCTACTAGATTACCTTCAAAACACATTGCGACGAACCGGCCAGAACTCCAAAAATTACTATTGGCTGATCCTACTTATAACACACCGGGTAAAATTGACATTTTACTTGGTGCAGATATCTTTTCTAAAATAATTGAAGTTGGTTTAGTAAGATGTTCTGATGGCATAGTGGCTCAGAAAACACGTTTGGGGTGGATACTTTCAGGTCAAAGAGAAGACAATTCAACTAAAGAAGAACGTAAAATAACTACACTACATGTGACAAGTATGGTATCAGAAGACAATGACTTATTAAGAAAATTTTGGGAAATAGAAACAGCTTTATACAAGAAAAGAAAACTACTCACAAAGGAAGAGGCGATGTGTGAAGAGATTTACAAGAATACAACTAAGAGAATGAATGGAAAATATACGGTACACTTAACTTTGCGACAAGGAATAGAAGAGACACTGAAATTATGTGGAGATACAAAACATCAAGCTGTTTATAGATTCAAACAATTGGAGAAGAAATTACAAAATTCACAAATTTTAAAATCAAATTATTCTAAAGTAGTTCATGAGTATATGGAAATGGGTCACTTGACAAAATCTGACCCAAACGATGATAACAAATCAGTCTATCTTCCTCACCATGCTGTAATACGCGAAGACAAAGATACAACGAAGGTTAGAGTAGTTTATGACGCGTCTGCGAAGGGTTCTAACGGTCATTCTTTGAACGACACCATGATGATTGAACCCGTACTACAACCTGATTTACGAAGCTTAATTATCACATGGCGGACACATAGAATATGTGTAGTAGGAGACATAATTAAGATGTATCGAATGATTGATATGACACCAGAACACACAAATTTACAGCGCATAGTCTGGCGAGATGACCCTGAAGAAAAACTAGAAAGTTACAACTTGATGACTGTAACCTTTGGTACAGCTGCAGCACCATATCTAGCTGTACGAACGTTACAACAACTCGCAGATGATGAGGCAATTGAGTATCCTAATACAGCACCTGTAATTAAAAATTCCTTTTACATGGATGATTTGATGTGGGGAAGTGAAACTGAAAAAGAAACAAAGAAAATATGTGAAGAATTAAAGCTGATACTAAGTAAAGGAAATTTTAAAATGCAAAAGTGGTCTAGTAATTCTGAAGAAGTATTAAAGTATTTACAAGAGGAAGATGATACAAACAGTGTGAAGGATGGAATAGAGATAAAGCTAGATAAAGTTATAAAAATTCTGGGATTGACATGGGATAGGAAGGATGATACATTTAAATTCACAATTAACTTACCTGAAGTTCGATGTCCTGTAACGAAGAGATCTATTTTGTCTGATGTAGCAAGGCTGTTTGATCCATTTGGATGGCTGTCACCGGTGATCATAAACGCTAAAGTTTTGATACAAAAACTGTGGCTATGCAACATGGGATGGGATGACGAGCTGCCGTCAGAATTGATAAATGAGTGGATGACATATAGAGATGAATTAATACACCTGCAAAACATTACAATACCACGCTGGTTGAAAACTACACCAAGTAATACAAACATTGAGTTGCATGGTTTTGCAGATGCATCTACTCACGCATATGCTGCTGTTACTTACCTTAAGATAATTGAAGAGGACACAGTACATGTCACAATCATCGCATCTCGAACCAAGGTTGCACCATTGAAACAACTTTCGGTCCCGAAATTAGAGTTATGCGCCGCAGCGTTACTGACGGACTTAATCAATGATCTGGTAGACCTGTTGAAAATACCTAAAAACAAAATCTTTGCGTGGACTGACTCAATGGTTGTTATGTCATGGCTGCAATCTCAACCAAGTCGTTGGCGTACCTTTGTAGCAAACCGAGTGGCAGACATAACACGAATACTGGACAATGACCGCTGGAGACACGTTCAGTCTACCGATAACCCAGCCGATATCGCTACAAGAGGCGTAAAAGCAAGCGACTTGGCTTGTTTAGACTTATGGTGGACTGGGCCTATATGGTTAAAGGATAAAAATCTCGATATACAAACTTATGAAATTCCTCAAACTGACTTAGAATTAAAGGGTTCATCATTTCACACAAATTTAGAAGTCAAACCAATTTGGGAACATTTTTCCTCAATTTCGAGAATGAAAAGAATATTAGCTTACTGCAGAAGATTAAAGAAAAGAGACAAGGACACAAGAGAAAAATATTTAACAGTTAATGAGCTGGAAGAGGTATTACAATTATGCATAAAGTTTTATCAAGGCTTAGTTTATCAGAAGGATATTGAAGATTTACAGAAAGACGGAACCGTGAAGAAAAGAAGTTCACTCATCACACTCGCCCCTTTTTTAGATAAAAATGGGTTAATAAGAGTGGGAGGAAGGCTTGAAAATGCCTCCATAGCTGAAACAACAAAACATCCGATTGTAATACCAAATAATCAGCATATCACTAAATTATTACTTCAGGAGGCTCATCTTAAGACACTGCATGGTGGAATACAAGCGATGATGGCTTTTCTGAGAACAAGATACTGGGTGATAGGTTTGAAGTCTGCCGTAAGAAAAAGTATTCATAACTGTAAGACCTGCATTTTGGATAAAGCGAAGGTAAAAACCCAGTTCATGGGCCAGTTGCCTGCCGTTCGAGTCAATCAACATCGGCCATTTATGAATAGTGGAGTTGATTACGCTGGACCGGTATTCATAAGGACTTCGAAAGGCCGTGGACACCACGCAACAAAGGGCTATATTTGTTTATTTATATGCATGGCCACTAGAGCGATCCATCTCGAAGCAGTCACAGACCTAACAACACAAGCTTTTATAGCAGCATTTCGGAGGTTTGTGGCGCGCCGAGGCCACTGTTCAAACTTATGGAGCGACAATGGCACCAATTTTATTGGCGCTGCCAAAGAATTAAAGGAAATGTTCCAGAAGGGAAAGAATAATATCGCGAAGGAAGCTGCTGAACTCCTAGCTAACGATGGTACAATTTGGCACTTCATACCACCAAAGATGCCTACATGTGGTGGTCTGTGGGAGGCTGGAGTTCAATCTGCTAAACGGCACCTTTATAGAATAAATAAAGAAACTAAACTGACCTATGAGGAGATGTCTACGCTCTTAGCACAGATCGAGGCGTGTCTGAACTCACGTCCCCTTTATCAAATGGACAGTACTATGATGCCGCTTACTCCAGGGCATTTTTTAGTTGGCGAGCCCTTGATTTCAGTTCCTGATAAATGCTACGAAAACCAGTCTGTCAGTCTTTTAACTAGATGGCAAATTATTCAGAAAATGACTCAAGACTTCTGGCATAGATGGCGTACAGAGTATCTCAACACGCTCCAACAAAGATACAAATGGCAAGTGAAGGTTCCAGAGCCTGCAATTGGAGATGTGGTCATTATTAAAGAGGATAATTTGCCCCCTACGAAATGGTTATTAGGTCGGGTGAAACAAATACATCCTGGCAAGGACAAACTCGTAAGAGTGGTGACAGTCCAGACTATGGGTAATAAAGAGTTAAAAAGGCCCCTATACAAATTAATACCGCTGCCCAAAGAACCAATAAGCCAGTGAACTATGGTGGGCGGTTAAAAGTAGAGTAACAAAAAAAATTATGTTTTCCTATAGTATAAATGTTTTATTTTGAAGCAGAAATTATTTACAGTCCATTGTTCGATTTGTATGACATGTAATTAGTATAGAAATAAGTAGATTTTGTATATTGATTAAAAACTAATGTTTTGGTGGGCGGTATGTTCACTTCATATATTAATGCATGTAGCTAGATGCAGAAACAGTTGCGAATAAATCATCATTGAGTAAAGACGTTTGTTATTTCTTTAAAACACCGTTCCATTATTACAAAAGAAAGTGAACCTTAACACATAAACAACAGCTCTGTTCTGCTTCTGAAAAAACATGAAACTTTGATTAGAATACGTACAGAAAATGTAATTCTTACTTACGCTCGCGGTTACAAGAACCTTTTTATCTCCTTACTTTAGAAAACTATACATAAGATCATTATCATAAAAAATACCAGATTTTAATATTATTAGTTGAGTAAATTTAAATCTCTAAAACCGAATGATAATGACCATTACCTACCTTTTAATAGGATAATCTCAGATGATCGTTGTAGATATTTCTAAATCATAAATTTCACAATCTTCTTTACTGTGCGACGATCACTGTTTCCGTAAAGGCATCAACTTATTTTTTATCGTTTGAGATTGCTGAAAAAATAAAATACACATGTGCTTAAAGTATCAGTAGGAAATGGTCATGAAATAATAGTTAAATAGTTAAGGACTTACCTTTCAATGTTGAGAATAGAGTTTCTTCGATTTACAGGAACATTATAATATTTATTAATTTAAGTTTAGTTTAGTAAGTAAACTGCAAATGAAAATTATTTATTATTACATAGGTCCACCATGCTGCAACAATTACGAAATTATGAATGTAACTAAGTTTCAAATTGCTTGTATTGTTGAATCAAATATTTTATGTAGGGTTGTCACTCATAGAATATTAGTAATAATATTATCATTACAGAAATAACAAGATGTCTTATTTGTTAAAACAAATAAAGAGTGAATTACCAAAGTTCAGTACTAATACAAATTCAAGTTATCTATTGGTGGTGTATTATAATCATTCTTTTGTTTGGTTAAATATTAAAACATTCTCACTTTAATAAAAAATCCTAGAGTAGGTTTCATGATTTCTAATATTTTATTTACTTTAAAAAACCTATCAGATTATTTATTTTAATCCAATTTTATATCTATAAAAATGGTAGCCCTTATGAATTATGCTTAATTAGCAACAAGTATAAAATCGTACGATGTAACTTGATCACGTAAAGCAATATATGAAGTCATTACTGACAACAAATGAATCCCTTAGTCGGTACTTTTTGCGTTTACACGAATATAATACGAACCCGAGAAATGGTAGTGTCGCTTAGTTTGTTTGCTTTGATTATTAACATTTTAAATTATCCAAGGAATCACATCACATTTGCTTATAAGCAAAGGCATGTTTGTTAGCGATCATTAGTTTACTTTCTAGTGCTGATATAATATTTGGTACAATACCATACCCCAGCTACTGGTTTTCAGCTAAAATCTAGAAAGTAAACCGTGCATCAACACAACACTGAGTATCTTTTGTGTAAATAAACTATACTCGTACATCACCGCTGCTCAATTTGCTAGAATTCACACCAGTTAAAATGTAAGTATTGTCTTTATTACTTGATTAATTTATATCTAGATTGTCGAGTGTTTGATGTGATCGAACCTTCGAATACAATACACAAACATTTTATTTCATATAAAATTATTGTGTTACTGTATTACGTTCAATAAATAATTATAACCAATTGATTTGTTAAACTTTCAGGTCTGACTGCGAGAGTGACATCATTTCCTTCAACAATGAACGCAAAACAGAAAGCTCTCAAAAACGGACAACATCTACAGGCAAGCGCAAGACTACTCCAACTACAAAATCCGCTACTATAAGGTAACTAATACGATATTTTAACTTTTGTGTATCCCAGATTCTTAACAAAACATGTACCTATGTAAATTTAAACGTGTTCCTAAAATTATCGTTAGTATACGAGTACTTGTTAACATTATTATTTACTCTTTGTTCCAGCAAAAAAATAAATAAGCTTGATATATTCGGGCTCCGACATGAACGAGACGATGGATGTGATGGCACATCGACGCCTGTGTTGTCCACGTTCTTCGTTACAAGAATAGCAAACGGTAGCGAACGCCGGACTGCAAACACCTCTGGCGAGTACTATATTGACCTCAAGGTGTATCAAACAAATGACGCTCGTGAAACAGACTCTCAAGAGCTATGGAGGAAAGCGCTACTTCGAATAAAATTCCAGACTGAGGGTGACACCAGCCAGTGGCGTAAACTCCAAGCGTTCGTGCAGTCCGCAGATGAGCTGTTCTTGAAGCCTCCAATGTTTAGTTCGTTCTAGTCTCAATAACTTGTTATATTTTGAATACAATTTAATCTATCTTAATAACTTTTGTTTGTTTTTTATTATGTGCTTTGCGATGAAAAAGCATACTGCGTACACCAGTCTGCATCACAGACGATTGTAGCAGTTGTGAGCGCGCGATAGCATATTACAAAGACAAACATTGCCTGTTGGTTTCTAACGTTATTGCGATGAAAAAGCATACTGCATACACGAATCTGTATCACGGACGATTGTGTCAGTTGTGAGCGCGCAATAACAAACACATTACATATCAATACAATCATTGCCTGTTGGTTCCTATTGCTATTGCGATGAAAAAGCATACTGCGTACACCAGTCTGTATGGTGTTTCGATGGTGTACCACCGTTGGAACGCAATACAACAAGTCGTTTTAATGGTTTAATATCATTTTAGCGCAATTTAATGAATCAAGTCGTTTCGATGGTGTATCACCGTTGGAACGCAATACAACAAGTCGTTTTAATGGTTTAATATCATTTTAGCGCAATTCAATGAATCAAGTCGTTTCGATGGTGTATCACCGTTGGAACGCAATACAACAAGTCGTTTTAATGGTTTAATATCATTTTAGCGCAATTCAATGAATCTAGTCGTTTTGATGGTGTATCACCGTTGGAACGCAATACAACAAGTCGTTTTAATGGTTTAATCTGGGGGCACGGCAGTGCCCCAGCCAAGTCTCGAGCAAAACGGGCACGGCCGTACCATTCTTTTCTCGAAGCGTTTCGCGGCTATTTCACCCCCCCTGTATCATCGATACGGACAAAGCTAGGGGTTTAGGTTTTCGATGACCTAGAGTAAGTATTAAAACAAGCTCAGCCTCAAAATTACATGACATTTGAACCAACAGTTTACGAGTTATGAGCAATCAAAGTTACACTATTTTGTCACTCACTGACTCACTCACTGACCGATCATCAAAAATCTAAGGTACTTCTAGCAAACTTAGAACCTTCAAATTTGGCACCAAGATAGGTTTTTAGCTACATGTAAAAGGAAAAATTATAAAAACGGTAATAAATTATATAATTTATTACCGTTTTTTTTCATATCCGTATTTATATTTGCGGTTTTACAAGAACATGGTATATGAATTTTGACTGCATTGTTAACTTTGTTCTTTGTTTATGTACAAAAAGCAAGTATTTTTATAGCAATTTTGTTTATTTATAAAAAGAAAAGAAAGAGACCTACAAAAAATAAATGAGATCCCACCAAAAACATACAATGTAAAAAAAAGCCAAGTCTCTCTATGCAATTCTTCCATCGTAAAAAGTTTTGAGATCGCATAGGAGCCAAGTCCTGTTCAACTTAATTTGTAATAATAAATCAATATTTTGTGACTATATCAATAGTTTTGTTTACATTACAATAATAGTGACTTGGCCATGAGCACAATAAGATACAAATATAAAACGGCATATTTGGAGGAGTTGCAAGTAAATAATAAAAAATATCAGGACACCTTAACCGACAGTCGGTATCATCCAAGATCAGTGAACTGCACATGCACTATGGCACATGTTTTGTCCATAGTGATCTCAAATTCCAATCAGTTACAAAATCATGTCCATAATATATATAATATATAAATTCAACGGTATTTGCACGTAATTACAAGGAGCAAACGACCTTAACTTGTGCTCATGGCCAAGTCACTGTTATTGTAATGTAAACAAAGCTATTGATATAGTCACAAAATATTGATTTATTATTACAAATTAAGTTGAACAGGACTTGGCTCCTATGCGATCTCAAAACTTTTTACGATGGAAGAATTGCATAGATAGACTTGGCTTTTTTTTACATTGTATGTTTTTGGTGGGATATCATTTTAGCGCAATTCAATGAATCAAGTCGTTTCGATGGTGTATCACCGTTGGAACGCAATACAACAAGTCTTTTTAATGGTTTAATATCATTTTAGCGCAATTCAATGAATCAAGTCGTTTCGATGGTGTATCACCGTTGGAACGCAATACAACAAGTCGTTTTAATGGTTTAATATCATTTTAGCGCAATTCAATGAATCAAGTCGTTTCGATGGTGTATCACCGTTGGAACGCAATACAACAAGTCGTTTTAATGGTTTAATATCATTTTAGCGCAATTCAATGAATCAAGTCGTTTCGATGGTGTATCACCGTTGGAACGCAATACAACAACTATTCCATTATATGTATCGCTCATAACCTATTGGGCATTCTATACCACTTTCTGTAGCGAGCGCTCGGCGTGTAGCCGAGCTTGACTGGCGAGCGACAGAAAGTGGTATAGAATGCCCAATAATATACTACTCGTATATACTCCACGATCTCCTCGACCTTCGTGGAGTGGTGAAGGCGCGACACATACAGCTGCGTCGTTGGAATTGCGGGGCTCAGCAGCATGTTCGGACCGGTCAACGCAGTTCCGCATTGATTGCGGCTAGATGGCTTCTTCTTCCTTCTCTCTACCTTGATGAAACCATCTGCATCAGTCGTCTCTTTACTTATATACACGTCCAGGCTTTGACGTGCTTACATTCGTCGGCGTCCCGACTATGGAAGACGCGGGGAGGGCGGGGCACAGTTTAACATCGCTAGTAGTGGCGCCGGCTGGCGACAAGTGCAATCTTGCTGACTCGGCGCGCGGCGGCGATGCGTTGACCTGTCCGAGGCGTGTGTTGTCGCTGTTGGCATGCGCGTGTGACCTACATACAGAGTTTCGCAATTCTGCTACCTCGCTACGTAGATCACTGATGGTGGATTGTGATGCCTCCAGCTTCAACTGCAGCTCGACCAGGCTAGACCTCATACTCGTGATGTCCTTTAATAGCCTGGTGACGTCGACGTGATCGAAAGTGACCGGGGGCAGCTTGCGCAACTCCTTTGCCACGAATGTCGGCACGTCGTCCGGGTCGGTCTCCTTCAAAAGCCTTATGGCGTCTTGGAGACTCCTCTCTCCCTTTTCATCCCTCCTGTGGGACGGCATTCGGTCTGCCATTTGCAGCGACTCGTACAGCAGCTTCTTTGCGCTGCGTATCTCCTCCTCGGTGAAATTTGAGGTGCAGATTTGTGTCACACTGACCTCATCCATGACGTCCAGCTGGTACTGCAGGAACGCCAGGACCTCGTTCGCCACAAGTTCTTCCGAACGCATGGTGTCAAAACAAGCGGCGGCTGACGCCGCGCTCGGCACGAAATTATAATAATTTCTGCGAACTGTGCAAACGCGTCCGATGGCACCCACTGATCGCAACGCAATTAAGCCTTAATATTTATTGTAGGATCTCAATTAGGCAATCTATCTTCCTTCGGTGCTTAATATTATCCTTTTCGGCCTATATTAACTGTTAGGTATCGTATCGTATCGTAAAATATCGGTCATTAAACATACACAAAAAGTCCTTTGTTCGTGTGACATTTTTAATTCGAAGGTAGGTGGTGTAACAAAATTATCTTAACGTACCGCGCTACGCTAGTATGATTTGTCAGCGGCTTGCGTTCGGATACGTTTAACTTCAAAACTTAATCAAATTAACTTAAATTGAACAAAGGATTTATGTTGCGCTCTTTACACAGTCTATAATCTGTAGATATATATACACACGACTAAAATTAAATAAATATTACTACCGGTTAGCGAAGCGCAATACACATTGAGCCCGCCGGGCCGCCGACATATGTCGGTAACTTTTTGTCGGCGGTCTAGTTGGCGGCTTCACTTATTACAAGTCGGAAAATTTGGTCGGCGGCATGCATGTAATGTCGGCGGGCAACACGCGCGGGCGCATGTTGCCGACATGATTCTTTTCATACAGGCCGCCGGGTTGTGTCGCCGGCCTTAGTCGGCGGCCCGGCGGGCTCAGTGTGTATTGCGCTTAAGTGCTCGTGTTCTTATCTTGTTTACATCTTTGTAAGCAGATAGCGCCTATCTGTTGGAACCTTGTATCGCCGACTATTCGTTATCAGTTACCGATCTTGCTAATTGTTTTTATCATGTCATTGTTAAGTAAACATTCGTCTCGTAAACAAAGTTGCTTTAAGAAATCGAAATCCCACTCTACGGAGAATGAATATACAGTTCAAGATTTATCACAGTTACGTAGAAAGCGTACTTTAGCTACTAAGCGGTTGGATAAGGCATTGGAAATAGGTACATTGGCAATGAGTGATGACTTACAACAACAACAAAAATGATGACTGACAACATACAACGGAATTTATTTCTTTCTTATTATCAGGAACTCAAACATATTCTAGATAGCTTTGAAAGTGCTCATCAGATCGTTTTGGAGCTTTTAGATGATCCTGATCATGCAGATTATACGCTCCAGGATACATTTGACGATAAATATTTTCAAATCTTATCTATTCATCGTAGTTTAACTAAAAGTGAACCTCAAGTAAATAATAATCATAATTCTTCATCGTCGAATATCCGTTTACCGAAAATTGATCTTCCAACTTTCAGTGGTGACATCAAGAAATGGCCTGAATATCACGATATTTTTACACGACTGCCGAAAAAGGAGTGTTATGTTTTCAGGGTTCATGTATGTATGTATGTATGTTTGTGAGTTTTTAATGCATTGATTCATAATTCTAGTAGTCTTACTGATACGGAAAAATTTCATTATTTATTCTCATCGTTGACCGGCGATGCATTTTATCTGTTACAATGATGCCTACCAGGCCCTTGTTACTCGCTATCAAAGGAAACGACCTTTAGCTTTTACGTCATGGAAGGACCTTTTAAACATTAATTTTAATACTACTGACGGTAATGAGTTTAGAAAATCATTGGACCTGTTTGAGGAAAATTTAATTATTTTAAAGAAAATTATTTTACCTGAGGATCGATGGGATTTTGTATTAGTCTACCATCTTCTCTCTAAGATGGACTCAAACTTGCGTTGCGATTTCGAGGAAAAATATCCTGACATTGAGTTTCATCCATATGCACAGTTGAAATCTTTCTTACACTTGAAATGTGAAGCGCTTTTACGTGATTCTCATTTTTGTGAAATTAATAATAAAACTTCGAGTAAGCCACTACAACGATCTGTAAAATCATCTCAAACAAATTATCGGGCAAACGTTTCTCATGCGCTTGTGGGCAGTACAGATAAACCTCAAGTTGCCACAGCTAGTACTACAAGCAGTGAAACTCCTACGTCACAACCAGTTAAGTGCGCGTTTTGTGGTGACACTCACTCAATATCATCATGTCTGCAATCTCTTAATAAACCAGTAGATGAGCGGATATCTATCGCAAGCAAAAATAATTGGTGTTTCAATTGTCTTCGAGCTTCACATCAATTAAAAGGTTGTACATCTATTTTTAAATGTCGTAAGTGTAACCATAAACATCACACTTTACTTCATAAAGATAAACCGGTCGAGTCGAACCCAACCTCTTCATTATTTTCTAATAACAATAACACAACTGTTTTATTAGCAACTGCCATTGTGCAAGTACGGGATGCGGATGGCAAGTTCGTGTCTTTTCGAGCTCTTTTCGATTCGGGGAGTCAGATTAATCTTATTACTGACTCAGCTGTCAAAATTTTAAATTTAAAACTATCCAGTCCTACCACAACTATAAGTGGGATCGGTGAAGCCCCGGCTTCAATCTTAGGATACATTAATTGTTCCATTGTGACTGATGATCAAGTTTTATTTAATTTAAATATGCACGTAATGTCAAAAATTTGCGGGGACCAGCCAATAGCTAAATTAAATACATCGGGTTGGTCTCACATCAATTCACTATCGTTAGCCGATCCCGGTTTTGACATTCCTGGCCGGATCGACCTACTGTTCGGTGCGGATGTATTTGCGGAATCGCTTCGTAATCGTCATATTAAAAGAAAATCACATCAACCTACCGCCTTCGACTCAGTCTTTGGATGGCTATTGTTCGGTAAAACTCGTTTAGCTACTCATTCACTCGGCTACCTACTGAACACTTCTATACAAAGTGATAAGGAATTAAACGCATAAGTTCAACGTTTTTGGGAATTAGATTTCTTACCACCCGCAGCATCCCTAACCCCAGATGAGATAGCATGTGTGGTGAAGCGTCAATGCCATTTCTCACAAATATATATTTGTTAAATAATCTATGAAATAGATTAGTTATTTTTCCCGCACTTAAGAACATTATTTTCCCTTATTTTTATAAAAAATAGTAATATAATTGAATTCCTGTTGAAGATTCCGACCGCTATTACCTGTCACCGCAGCGCCCATTGGTTACGTATCGAGTGTTTCCGGGAGACTCACGCGAATGACCAATAGAGGGCGCCCTCAGTTGTGAAAAACATATAGTTCGTTCCGCCGCCATTCGCATTGCGTCGAGTGTACATCGCCCCGCTTTAAATATTCCGCATATTATGTTGAAATTCTCATGATTCTCGTGAATTAAATGGACTTCCTGCCGTGAGACTTGAAGAACTTATAGTGCAGTGTTGATTTTACGAGTTTTCACCTGGCCACCGGTGGATGAATCAGGATTTAGCTCGCCGGCCGGCAGCCCACAACGCAACGACGCACCCTTGAACGAGGCATCTTCTCCGCACCCAGGTTCTAAGTGTGGTCCCTGGATTCATAAGGTACGTGGGCATTTGCTGCAATAGTTGTGATCGGTATTGGTGTCTGATTCGGAATCGGTCAACAGGTTTTCAATTTTCAATTTTTATTAACCGCCATTGGTAGTTCTTAAAAACACCATGCTAACAGGGGAAGCTATTTACACGCTCCCCCATAATTATTTGGTCCTTTCGAGCCGGATAGGCAACCGCTCCCCGCATAATAGGTACCTACAGGTTAGGGTTACGTATACAGTGTGGAGATGACAATACGACTTTAAATGAAAACACTGGCAGTACTGGTTTATAGAAACATTTTTCAACTATCAAATAAATCCGAACATCGAAATTAAAAAAAACATTTTTTTCTAACAAACTAAATAGCTTAAAACTGCAAACAAAATAAAACATCATGTATAAAATTGGTACACTTACGGCACGCTTACGGCGATAAGAACGGCAACGCAGCTTGGTTTCATTCATGTTATAGCTGTGGCCGACGGCGACGCAGCGACGCGGCGACGTAATGTTTGGCGCCATTATTCTTATTTTTTCAATTACACAAATCAAATCACAGAATATTAACCAAATAGTCAGGCATCATTCACCCGCGAGTTATTCACTAATCAATTTATTATTCATAATCACTTTTCGATCACATAATTATGTCGCCAGTCATTAATTTTTTTTATTTTCAATATGTCCGCCATTTTCTTGAATACATAAACTACACCGACGTATAATGTTATTTCTCACTCTTGATAATAGGTCACCATTAGCAGCCATTTCTTTCAATTTATTAAAAGATATTATTATTCTAGCTTACTACTAGTAACTAGATGCGGATTCACGCGGCTCCAGTACCGAAGGTTCTGTCGGTTCCATAAACCATTCCTTGTAAATGTATTCTCGAGATGTTTGGTTTCCAACCAGCGACAGAAAGTTTCTCTTATTGGTTTATCTCTCGGTAACAATGCTTGTACTTTCTTGTACTTGTAAGGTCTGCGTTTGTTACGTTTCAAAACTTTTTGAATGGTTTTGTGATTTACATGAAAATGTCGACCTGCATTACGCAGACTGGACGTCGGATTGCGATCATAATAATTAATAACTCTTTCGTCTGAAATCACATTTGCACGTGGAGGAGCACCATCTACGTGCGGGATCAAGGATTGATTTTCCCGTATCCTCTGGACAGCTTGTACAATAGTACGCCCGTGGGTCGGACACATACGCGTGTTCTCATACCTCTCACGGTATGTCCGTACAGCTAAAGCGGCATTACCGTGACACTCCCCATAAATTAAAATCATATCGGTGTATTCCGAAGCGGTATAATTGTAACGAGGCATGATTATTTAATAATAAAACCTTGAAACACCAAGTATTAAGCGTCTAATTTCGCAAAGTTTACTTCACTATTTAACTAAGTACCTATAATACGTTTGTGTCCTGTCACTATTAAAACAAAGCGTCAAATTTCGCACAACACAACACAACAACAAAGATACGATAACACTCGCGCCGCGACTTCAAACGGGCGCGGGCGCATCCGAAATTCCAGAGGAAAACAAAACACGTCACAGCAGGAAGGAGGTCCGGTGACACACTGACCGCGTAACCTATAACCTAGACACGTCGACAAAGTGTAAGCAAAGTAGAAACAAGCAATTTACCTATCTCTTTCGCACATACATATTTTGCGATTGACATGAGTGCGTAACAGGATAGTAATAACTTTCGCATGCATTTTTTATTATTTAGCTGTGACGACACGCTTTATGACTCTTTTTTTGAGAATAGGTTTTTAAAGTAGCGAGCTGGCAACGTGTGTCGTTAACTTGTAGCGCGCTCAGCTGTTTACAATACATCATGTAGAAAATACTTAAACTGAAAAATAATTTCCTGTGGCTAAACTACTGGATATATTCATTTGATTTTTTGTGTGACGGTTGGGAATATCATGACTTATACGAAGTTTAATTTATGATCATATTGTCCTCCCCACCCTGTATAGTATTTACGTAAACTTTTGGTAAACTAAACCTGCCTAGGTATAAACCGCTCCGCTTTAACATAAACAATTGACAATAGATTCTACGTAATTCTTTGGTAAATCTGTCAATATTGTTTCATAAAATTGAACGTGTTACGTATTAATTGGTAAAGTTCATTTTATGTAGGTACTAGCGACCCGCCCCGGCTTTGCACGGGTGCATTGCTGATACTAAATATACTGCATAATCATAAAGTGTTGTAGGGCGAAGCGCGGCCTTCGACGCACTATTTGGTATAGGCACGCGCTCCCCGGCCCCCTGGCCGGTACCGCCGCAACCGCTATGTCCCTGCATTTTAAATCTGTAATATCTTCGAAAATATTCATTTAAATTACATGCTGTAAAGGGCCATATTGATCTTTATTACATGCACAATGTATAGTAATAAATAAAGGATAAAAATGGTTATTGTGGGTTATCCTCAAGAGATAGACATATACCATCGCGGACTTTTTTGTAGACCTTTTTAAGGTGTACAATACTGTAGTACATTACTTTGATCTATCTCGTAGGGTTCAGCCAGCGTTTGCAATGTAAGCGCAAAAAAGTGTGTTCATTTACGACCTTACATAAAAAACTCTAAGATTATCAGTGTTTCTCTACTATATTATGCATGTATTATACATATAAACCTTCCTCTTGAATCATTCTATCTATTAAAAAAAACCGCATCAAAATCCGTTGCCTAGTTTTAAAGATCTAAGCATACATAGGGACAGACAGCGGGAAGCGACTTTGTTTTATACTATGTAGTGATACTTAATTTATTTTTAACTTTGGTAACTAGTGCAATAGGAGGTAGTTATCCATATTGTTTTGTTTCATAAAATTGAACGTGTTACGTATTAATTGGTAAAGTTGATTTTATGTAGGTATACTTAATTTATTTTTCACTTCGGTAACTAGTACAATAGGAGGTAGTTATCTATCGTTTCGGCTTTGTGATATTAAAGTAGTTAACAAAATGACTGATCTAAAGCCTGAAGATTTACTGACAATCCTTCACGAGAAAAAAGGATTGTTGTTTAAACGTATTAATCATCTATATGATTCGTCAAAAAATATGTCTTCCTTCGATTCGCGTAAGAACGAAAGTTTTATGACTGAGTCCGAGACTATTGACGACATGCGAGACAAATTTGAATCTTATGTCGATCAAATTAACCACATAAATATTAATATAATAATAATAATAATATTCCGGGACAACTCACTCACGGTTATCTGATCCCAAGCTAAGCAGAGCTTGTGTTATGGTAACCAGACAACTGATAAACATAGGTACTTATATATTTCTAAATACATACATATTATAGATAAATTACACCCAGACACAGAACAAATGATCGTGCTCATCACACAAAGATTTGTCCTGAGTGGGAATCGAACCCACGACCTCCGGTATAGCAGTCAGGGTCACTAACCACTAGACCAACAGGCCCGTCAAAGTTATTTATTAAATTGAAACCTGGTTCGAGTCCCGACTATGCTTGTTTAGAATCCTTTGAAGATTTGTTTATTCATATTAAGCGTATTAGGAATAAAATCAATAGTAGTCAATCTCAGTTATCACAAAATATGTATCAAAAAATTTAATTGCCTCCGATCGCACTGCCATCTTTCGACGGGAAACCCGAGAATTGGCCTGTTTTCTACGAGTCGTTCAAGGTGAATATTCATAATAATGATCAGCTGACTGACTCGCAGCGTGTGCAGTACTTAGTTGGTAGGCTTACACATAACGCGTTAAAAATCACAGCTGGTATTGTGCCTACGGGTGATACTTACCAGTTTTTATGGGACAGCTTAGTTAAGAAATACAAAGATAAGCGCACATTAGGTACACACTATTTGAATAATTTATTAGATTTAAAAAGTTGTTCATATAACGCAAATGGTCTCGATTCTTTCATTAAAACATTTAGTTCAAGTATTTCCGCTTTGAAACAACTTGGGATTCCGGATCTTGCGGACTTTATACTCTTGCATTGCGCCATGAGAAAAATAGATTCGCAGACTGGTCAATCGTTTGAACTTTCCATTCACGATATTGAAATACCCACAACTAAATTGTTGATAAGTTTCGTTCAGGATCAGGCAAAGATATTAGCACGCTCGAATTCATCTCATTCGAATGCGAAAAATAATTATAATAAACCTCATGGTTCCGCATCTCGCGATCCTTGCACGCAAACAAAAGCGTTTGTTGTAAGTGAATCGCCTAATTTTTCCGCTCCGCCCGCGAACTCGATCTCGAGTTGCGCGTTATGTAAAGCTACTGCCCATGTTCATTTGTATAAGTGCCCTAAGTTTCAATCCGCGTTGACTCCTAGAACTAGATTTGAGTTTATTAAATCCGAACATGGTTGCGCTAATTGTCTGAGCATGTCGCATGGTTTGAGTGATTGCAAGTCGACCTCAGTCTGTAACATATGTAAAAAACGTCATCATACGTTATTACATTTTAATAAAAATTATCACTCGCAAACAGCTGATGTCAAACCGACGATTTGCAATGTAGTCGTCGCGTCTTCCCCGGCCGCGCCGCTGTCCGCCGCGCCTCCCGCGCTTTCCCCGCTCCGCGCTGCGTCATCGCTTGTTACGTCACCCGCCACTGTGGCGCGCTCTTATTCTCATTGCGATAAGGTCGATATTTCCGCACCGGTGCCCGTGTGTGGTTTGGGCGATGTTATTACAACATCTCCGACTCACAACACGGCCGTGTTATTAGCAGCAGATAATAAGACTAAGGCGATTCTGTTATCAACCGCGCAGGTTTATGCGAGAGCTAATAACAATAGCTCGGGCCATAAAACTATTGTTAGGTGTTTAATTGACAATGGTTCGCAAAATAATTTGATAACTACAGCTTGTTGTAGAAAACTTAATTTAGTAATAATTCCTTTGAGTAATTCTTTTGTCAAAGGCGTTGGTTCTGTATCGCGGCCGATAATAGGTTATGTGAACTTAGATATCGAGTCTCGCGTATACTCGCATCAAAAGTATACCATTCACGCGTTAGTAGTTGAGTGCATTACGGACCAGCTACCTTCGCACCATATTAAGTGGGATTGCCAAGTGGACTTCCACTCGCTTACGCTCGCTGATTTAAGCTGGAATATTCCAGGTGATATTGACATAGTGTTAGGCGCTCAGCTGTTTCCGTATATTTATTTGGGGAATAGGGTAGACTTAGATTCACATGCCCCACCCGCGTTATTGATCACATTCGGGTATGTCTTTATGGGTGATTTTCCGCATAGTAAAGATAATTTAAATTTACCTAGCTCTTCTTTCACAGCATTAGCCCTTAATGATTTATTACAAAGGTTCTGGGAATTGGAAGAAGTTGAGAATAAACATTTTTTATCTCCCGAAGAAACCGAATGTGAGAATATTTTTTCCTCAACCGTGTCACGTGACGATGTGGGTCGTTATACTGTCGCGTTGCCCTTTAGTAAGGATCCCGCTGAGTTAGGTAACTCCCGCACCGCCGCGTACCGTCGACTGGTTGCGCTGGAGAGAAAACTCCGCCAATCTCCGACGTTGCGGGAAAATTATAACGCAGTGATCAAAGATTACATAGACAATGGATATTTAAGTAAAGTCGACGAATCGGCCATTTCAGATGACGGGTATTACATCCCTCATCACGCTGTCGTTCCGCCAGACAAACCGATGCCGCGCATTGTGCTGGATGCGAGTGCTAGGACTCATACAGGTTTATCTTTAAATGATGTACTTCATGTTGGTCCAAATTTACAAACAGATTTGTTTATTCTTATAATCAATTTTAGATTATTTCCTATCGCTATAAATTCTGATATTAAGCAGATGTTTCTACGTATTTGCGTACCTGTTGAGCAGCGTAAATACCTACGCATTTTGTTTCGATTCAATGAGAACGATCCTGTGTTGACATTCGCTTTTAACCGTTTACCTTTTGGACTGAAGTCGAGTCCTTACATAGCTATGCGCACTGTGCGACAGCTGGTCTCGGACAGTCCGCATTTTCCCGAAGCTGCTAAAGTAGCAGAGACCAGCCTATATATGGATGACCTGGTCTATTCTGTGAATAACGAGGAGAACGCTATACAGCTATCGCATGATCTAATAAAAATGTTTAAGTCGGGCGATTTTGACCTCGTAAAATGGTGTAGCAATTCACCCGCACTTTTAAATAGCCTTCCTGATTCACATCGTAAATCACTCGATTTTCACGAGGGGAATGATGTGTCCTGGGTTTTAGGTCTTTCCTGGGAACCCTCTCAGGATAAGTTCTTCTTCACGTCCGCTCAAATAGCCGAGAAATGTACTAAAAGAAATATACTTTCAATAGTTGCCCGCTTATTTGATGTTCTCGGTCTAGTCGCTCCCGTGATCTTTTACGCCAAATCGCTCATTAAAGAGTTATGGCTGAGCAATATCGGTTGGGATGATGTCGCTCCTGACGACATCGTTAGACGTTTTTCACTTCTCATGCAGGAGTTTCCCTTGTTGGATTCCTTACGGATACCACGTCATGTGGGTGTTACCGATGATTGTTGTGTTCGTATAGTCGCGTTCGCCGATGCCAGCATGGGTGGGTACGGTTGTGTCATTTATATACACTCTGTCAGTACGTCCGGTGTCGTAGTTCGCTTACTTTGCGCGAAGTCAAAGGTTTCACCTACCAAGGTCACAACGCTTGCACGTCTGGAGCTGTGCGCAGCCGTGCTCATGTCAAAGCTGGTGAAGACTGTTCGCGATACCTACGCTTCTCGTGTTTCTATTGCTGGGATTTACGCTTTTTCAGACTCCACGATAGCCTTATCTTGGATTCATTCTTCTCCGCATCGCTGGTCAGTCTTTGTCAGCAATAGAGTAGCTCAATGCCAGGAGAACTTGGGTTCTCAACATTTCTACCATGTGGCAGGTGTTGAGAATCCAAGTGACTGCCTATCTCGTGGCATGCTCCCTTCACAGTTGGTGTCACATGACCTTTGGTGGAGCGGCCCTTCTTGGCTTCATAGTGCCCCTGAAGATTGGCCTGTTAAATCGTTCTGTCCCACCGGCTGTGGGGAGCTCCCCGAGCATAAGGCAAATGTCTTAACTGTGACTTCGCAAGTAGAACTTCCTCTTCTTTGTCAACTTGCGCAACGTACCTCATCATGGGATTAACTGTTGCGCATCGTTTCTTATATACTTAAATTCGCTAGACCGAAGGTTCATTGTGAACCCCGGTCTCCTCAAGGGTTGTCAGCGGCAGAACGAGTTATGATTCGTGCTGTGCAATCTGTCCATTTCGCAGATGACATTAAGCTCATCAAATGTGGTAAATTGTTACCAAATAAACTTAGAAGTTTGTCTGTCTTTTTAGATGAAGATGGCATATTACGCATTGGGGGGAGACTTTCAAAGTCATACCTTCCTTTTGATGCTAAGCATCCTTTTTTACTTCCCAAACATGATCCTGTGGTGGAATTAATAATTCGTCATTATCATGTGATGAATTGTCACACTGGACCAGGGCTACTTATGTCTATTTTACGACAGCGATTTTGGATATTAGATGCCAGGACTGTCATTAGGTCCAAGTTGCGACAATGCAACACATGCTTTAGAGTCAATCCGACGCATCCCACTCCAATGATGGCAGACCTTCCTGAATACCGTGTATCGGAATCAAAGGCATTTGTCCATACTGGAGTGGATTATGCTGGTCCCATACGCATAACTCTCACTCGTCGCAGAGGTCACCACGCTCAGAAGGCTTACATCTGTTTGTTTGTGTGCCTGGTAACCAAGGCTGTCCATGTAGAGTTAGTCTCTGAACTTACTACCGACGCCTTTTTAGCCGCGTTTAAACGTTTTATCTCGCGTCGAGGGCCAGTATCCTGCCTTTATTCGGATAACGCTACCAATTTCGTTGGTGCTAAAGCTCAACTAGACGAACTTTATAATTTCTTGATGAGGTCAAACCTCAATTCAACTCTTTTAAATGAGTTGTCAACTCGCCGCATTAACTGGAAAATGATTCCACCTCGCTCCCCACATTTTGGCGCCATGTGGGAAGCAAATATAAATAACACTCCTTTTTGGGCAGTCGTGTAAAAACGTTAAAAACGCATCTTTATCGCGTGATTGGAAATCAACTTCTCACTTATGAAGAGTTACAAACTGTACTCATTCAAATAGAGTGCATTATGAACTCACGTCCTCTGAGCGTGTTGTCTTCTGATCCGCATCCTGAAGTTATTACCCCCGCTCATTTTTTGATGTCGACTCCATTGCAGTACTTGCCGGCAGCCGGTTTGTCTGGTCAGCGATTAAATCTGTCCCAACGTAATTTTTTGCTAGATAGTATGGTACAATCTTTCTGGAGGAAATGGCATTTAGAGTATCTGCATACGCTGCAAGTTAGGCAGAAATGGGCAACTCCAGACAAGCCTGTAGAAATTGGAACTGTCGTACTCGTGGGACAGGATAATTCTCCTCCTCTGAGTTGGCCATTAGGAGTTATAACTGAGGTTTTTAAAGGGACTGACAATGTCGCTCGCGTTGCAATGGTGAGGACAAAGTTCGGTAATTTTAAACGCTCTGTCACAAAATTATATCCTATTCCAACGCAATAAAATTTTATTTTAAATATAGTAGTAGTTTTTTAAGGTTTAGGATTAGTTTTTAAATAACTTTTATTTTCCGCATTCAGTCATAAAACTTGGATTTTTCTGGTCGTGATCGGGGTCAGTAAATCTTTTATAACTTTCAACTTTCCCTTTGAAAGCACTTGCGTCCTTCCAAGGCGGGGAGCATGGTGAAGCGTCAATGCCTTTCCTCACAAATAGATATTTGTTAAATAATCTATAAAATAGATTAGTTATTTTTCCCGCACTTAAGAACATTATTTTCCCTTATTTTTATAAAAAATTGTAATATAATTGAATTCCTGTTGAAGATTCCGACCGCCATTACCTGTCACCGCAGCGCCCATTGGTTACGTATCGAGTGTTTCCGGGAGACTCACGCGAATGACCAATAGAGGGCGCCCTCAGCTGTGAAAAACATATAGTTCGTTCCGCCGCCATTCGCATTGCGTCGAGTGTACATCGCCCCGCTTTAAATATTCCACATATGTTGAAATTCTCATGATTCTCGTGAATTAAATGGACTTCCTGCCGTGAGACTTGAAGAACTTATAGTGCAGTGTTGATTTTACGGGTTTTCACCTGGCCACCGTTGGATGAATCAGGATTTAGCTCGCCGGCCGGCAGCCCACAAAGCAACGACGCACCCTTGAATGAGGCATCTTCTCCGCACCCAGGTTCTAAGTGTGGTCCCTGGATTCATAAGGTACGTGGGCATTTGCTGCAATAGTTGTGATCGGTATTGGTGTCTGATTCGGAATCGGTCAACAGGTTTTCAATTTTCAATTTTTATTAACCGCCATTGGTAGTTCTAAAAACACCATCCTAACAGGGGAAGCTATTTACACGCTTCCCCAATGTGAACAACATTTTATCACAAACTCATTCTCGTGACTCATCTGGGCGTAACATCGTGCAGTTGCCATTCAGGGACGAGTCCGAGCCTATGTTTACTGGTTCACGTGATATTGCTTTGCGTCGTTTCTATGCGATTGAACGTCGACTGTCACGTGAACCCGAGTGTCATCGTCAATATTGCGATTTTATGTCTGACTATCTAACTGCGGGCCATATGTCATTGGTCTCTCCAGATGACGTAGGGAATGGGGAATACTATATTCCCCAACACTGCGTCATACGTCCTGATAGTACCACGACTCGCCTTCGTGTCGTATTTGACGCCTCTGCTAAAGATGCACGTTCTCGATCGTTAAACGAAAGTCAACACATCGGTCCAAAATTACAATCAAACATTTTGGAAATTCTATTGCGCTTTCGTGAACACGACGTCGTTTTCATGGCAGATGTACGTCAGATGTACCGACAGATTATCCCGACACCGGGTCATTTCCTTACATTGGAGCCTCTGACCGCTGTCCCCGATGATGATTATTCCAACGTCAATATTCATCGTCTTCATCGGTGGCAGTTGTTGCAAGCTTTCCAACAAAGTTTTTGGCAAGATGGAAACACGATGTAACGTGGTAATTATTGTTTATTAAGGTTTTATAAAGAAAATGAGTAATGGTCCATGTGACATACGAAACTATATATATTTTATTGGCGGCATAATCATGATGCACAAGTTTTACACTAGGTGTCTATAGTCTATACCACCGATAACAGAATACTATTATACTCTATACTTTACATCTCCCTTTCTTTGTAAACTAAAAACATTGTTTTCTAAACATACTATTATGTTAATAGTTAACTAATTATACCTATAATCATAAATTGCACAGCACAACATAATATAACTTATAAAATAATATTGTAATAACTAATTTGAGTATCGTTAAAGATCAAGTCTATTTACTGGTTTAATTATTACTACCAAATCTTGATGTTCTTAGTGCTGTCGCTGGTTGAGCCGTGTTTGACTTCTGCAAATGATTAGAAGTGTTTGGTGACGAGCTTGTTGATGCTGGGAGTGACTTAGGAACAGCTGGTGATTGTTCTTGTGCTGGAACCTGTTGTACTACTGGTTCATCTGTGTATTTAGTTTCAGGAACTACCACTCTGTTGCTGGTAATGTCTGCTTGTGTCTTGTGCAGATGACTGAAGTTTCTACGTAGGATTTGGCCTTGATCAGTTTGTATGATTACAGATCTTGGTAGACCTTCAGGCTTTTCTATCACTCTGGCCCCTTTCCAGTGGCGATGAGCAACTTTGTGTCTGATTTTTTCATTAATTTCAAAATTGTCTGGTCTTTTAGTGTGCTTATTACTGTAATTGGCTTGTTGTTCTCTTAATCGTTTTAGTTCAGCTGTGACCCCTTGCATTATTTTTGGTTTTAGGTTACTGTCTTTTATAGGTAATGGAGATCTGGTTATTCTGCTGTATAGCCGTTGGTTGGGTGAACCTAAAATATCATTTCTTGGTGTATTTCTCCAGTTTAATAAAGCTAGTTGAACGTCGGACTTGTCAATACTACATTTTTTTAATATGTTCTTGGCTAATTGAACTGCTTTTTCGGCGAGCCCATTGCCTTGATGGTGATGTGGACTAGATGTGACATGGTTAAATTTCCACTCCTTTTGAAAGATCTTGAATTCTCTAGACATGTATTGTGTTCCATTGTCAGTTTGTAGCTCTTCTGGTATTCCATGTACAGCAAACCATCTTTTCAGTTGTTCTATAACTTCATATGAAGACTGACCTTTTAGCTGTTGAAAATCTAAATAACCAGAGTAGCTGTCACAGATTACGAGGTAAGTTTTTCCTTTTAATTCAAATAGATCAGATGCAACTATTTGCCATGGAAGTGTAGGAATCTTTTTAATTAGCACTATATCTTTAATATTGTCTTTTTGTGTTTGTTCACAGACAGAGCAGGTTTTAACTAGTTTTATGATGTCATCATATTGTCCCTTCCAGTAGAGAATTTGTCGTGCTCTTCTTAAACAGCTGTGTATACCTGCATGTCCTTGATGAATATTCTTTAGCATTTTAGGGATCTGTGATTTTGATACTACAATTTTATTTCCTTTGAAAATTATTCCTTTGAGATAACTCAATTCTTCTTTAAAGTTAAAATAGTGTTGTAGTTCTGTGGGAAGTTCACTGACTTTTTCTGGAAATCCTTTTATTATTGTCTGAAGTAGTAACTGTAAATGTGGATCTTCCTTTGTAGCTGTAATTAACTCCTCTTTTGCGTCAAGTGACATAGGTAGTATTACTTCAACTTTCAAATTTTCTTCTTGTTCATATTTCAGATTAGATGCATCGCAGTCTCGACTAAGAAAGTCTGCTAAGGGTATTTCTGTGCCTTTTTTAAATATGACTTTTGGTGCATATGGTGCAAGATTAAATATTATGCGTTGCAATCTCGCTGGAGCAGATTGTATGTTTTTCTTGAAGATAGTCTCAAGTGGCTTATGGTCTGATTCCACTGTCAGTTCTTTACCATAAACATATTCGTGAAACTTCTTCCATTCAAACTGTATAGCTAGTGCTTCTTTTTCAATTTGTGGATAATTCTCTTCAGACTTGGTTAACGCTCTTGCTCCATAGGCTATTGGTTGTCCTTCTTGAAGTAGTGCAGCGCCAAGATTTTTTGAACTTGCGTCAACGCTTAATGTTACAGGTTTGTTTACATCATATAGTCTCAATGCTGGAGGCCTTTGAAGAACTTGTTTTATTTTGTTCAAAGCTTCTTCGTGATGAATTTCCCATATAAAGGTTGTATTTTTGTGTAACAAATCTCTCAGTGGATTTGTTAGATCAGACATTTTTGGAATAAATTTATTTAGGTATGTGATCATTCCTAGTAGTCTCTGTAGCTCTGTTTTGTTCGTTGGTGTCTTCATTGCCTGTATAGCTTCTACTATTTCTGGGTCTGCTTCTAGTCCGTGTGCTGAAACGATGTGCCCCAGGAATTTTATTCTTTCCGATTCAAAGATGCATTTATTTTTATTAAGTTTGAAGCCTGATTTCTTTAGTGTTTCTATGACCTCACTAACAGTTTTTTGTAGTTCTTCTCTACATTTTGCATATATAAAAATGTCATCGATTGATACTCTTACATTTTTAAATTTACTGAGCAAATTTGTTAAAATTTCTTGAAATATTTCAGGTGCTGATGATACTCCAAACGGAAGTCTCTTGAAAGAATATCTACCCCATGGGGTAGCAAAAGTTAATATTTTTTGTGTTCTTTCTGAAAGTTTAATCTGCCAGAATCCTTTTGTGCAATCTAATAATGCAAAGAATTTAGAACCTTTAATATCAGCTGAAATTTCCTCTATGGTAGTAAGTGGAAAATGACGTCTCAGTATGTTTTTATTTACATCTGATGGATCTATACAGATTCTAATTTTACCTTTTTGTCTTACAATAACCATAGGACTTACCGCGGGGGTAGGCTGTGTTTCTGGTTTTATGACGTCTAATTTCACCATTCTTTCAAGTTCTTGCTTTACCTCATCTCTTATAGCATGTGGAATTCTTCTTGATGGTTTAATTTCAAGTTTTGGGTTCTCGATTAGGTCAATATCATACTCATAATCTTTATAACAGCCTAAACCTTCGAAGATGTCATCTTTACTTTCACTTTCCTTCAGTGTTTTGACCCTTGCAATAAGTTCTAACTTTTCACAGGTATCAAGTCCTAGGATCGGTGTAACTTTTTCTTCAACAACCTTGAATATAATGTTGTTTTCTTCATTTTTTATTTTACAAAGTAGCTCTGCTTCGCCTAGAACTGCCATTTTATCTTCTGTGTAACTTATTAAATTTTTTGTTCGGCTTGGTTTCAGACTTGCCTTTGTTTTGTTCATTAAATGTCTTGGTAACACATTGCATTGTGCTTCTGTATCTAGTTTGGCAATGAATTTCACATTACCAACTTGTATTTTTTCTGTCCAGTCTTTCTGTTCTCCGGCACTTATAGCTGTTATGTATACCTCGTCTTCAGAACTATTTGAGTTTTCTTCTACTGTATTCACTCTATTTTTCTGTTTGGGATGTTTCTTCTTAGTGCGGCACATAGTGGCAAAATGACCATTTATATTGCACTTAGTACACGGTTTGTTAAATGCTGGACATTGTCTACATTTATGGTTTGTACCACATCTCTTGCAGTCATAATATTCATTTTGTTTATTTTTGACACCTTTATTTCTCACTGCTAATACTTTATCTGCTTTATTTTTACCTTCAAACTCGTCTAGTTGTTTGGAAGCTTGTTCACTAGTTTTACAGATTGTTATAGCTTTGGTCAAGTCTAGTTTATCTTCTGTTAACAATTTCTCTCTTACTTGATTCGATTGGATTCCAAACACTATCTTGTCTTTTAGCATTTCGTCGAGTAAATTGTCAAATTCGCATTTGCTTGCCTGAGTTTTTATTTTGGTTAAAAATTCGTTAAATTGTTCATCTTCGTTTTGTACAATTTTGAAAAATATATATCTTTCAAACGATATATTTGTTTTTGGTGCGAAGTACTCTTTAAACTTGTCTTTAATGATTTGCAAGTCATTTTTGTTTGCGTCGCTAAGGTTGAAACTGTTGTATATTTCGATCGCGTCTGGGCCTATCACTGCCATAAATGTTGCTGCCTGGACCTCGGCTGGCTTTTTGTCTAGTTGAACAGCGATTGAATACCACTCAAACTGTTGTAACCACTTTTTCCAGCACGTTGATTTGTCCGAGTCAATTTGTAGGTTAGCTGGCGGCTTTATTCCTGATACTGCGTCGTTCGTAGCCATTTTACAGCTTTATCATATATTTTCTTTTATTTCCACGTTTATTCGTAAACCTGACACCATGTAACGTGGTAATTATTGTTTTATTAAGGTTTTATAAAGAAAATGAGTAATGGTCCATGTGACATACGAAACTATATATATTTTATTGGCGGCATAATCATGATGCACAAGTTTTACACTAGGTGTCTATAGTCTATACCACAGACAACAGAATACTATTATACTCTATACTTTACACACGAGTACTTAAATTCACTCACTCAACACGCCAAATGGACCAAGAACTCAAGACCATTAAGGGTGGGCTCGCTTGTGATCATCAAGGATGACAATCGCCCTCCTCTTGCATGGTCACTCGGTAGGGTTACTGATCTTCTTCCTGGCGATGACGGAGTAGTTAGGGTTGCAATTCTTGAGACCGCTACTAGCAATTCTGTTAAGCGACCGCTGGTCAAACTTAATATTATTAAGCATCGTAGGTTAGGTTGATTAGATTCGTAGTTCAGTAACTATTAAGGTTTAACGTTTTCTTCCTAACTTTTCTATCTATATTTCGTATTATAGAAAATACCATAGGTATTTTGATGGACGGAATGTTTCGTCATCATACAAATTACTAAAATAAGATCGTTTAAATTTCACCACGGGCAACACACGATGTTCTTATTGATTTTCAGCAGTGGCAATCACAACTGTTTTGACAGTTGTTATACGTGCCGTACTCGTTACCCGATTGGTGCTACTGCTGCATCTATCATGACGTCACTACAGTTAACGGACAAACCGCCCCCCCCCCTATCGACAATCTGTTCTCACCATCTTGCACGCGCGCGCACTTCGCGATCTTTCTCCAGAAAAAACCCTTTAAACGCGTCAACTCGACCGATATTCTGCTGAAAATCCCTATTCCGAGCAGCTGTGGTGGAATCATAGCGCAGGCGGATCATCGGCAGCAGAAATAGCAGACCAAGGTACGTGCACGTGTCTTAGTTTGTTACTGCTGTATTTTCATAGGAACATCGTTTGTGTGATCGTCCAGCCTCTTGGGCTGTCCCAGATGTGTAGTTAACTCATCGTTTTTATCGCGACTGCACTGAGTATCTTCGACAAGAAACCTGTCATTAGGTAATACTTTAAGAATTTGATAGGGGCCTTGGAATTTGGGGATAAGTTTATGTGACTTTCCTACATGATTTTTGTCTATCACTGTTCTTTCGATCCTAACCAAATCGCCTACACTATATTCCTTCCGACGTTTCCGATGCTTATTAAACTGATTTTTGGCGTATTCCTGCTGTTTTTCTATCTTCTTCCTAGCATTCGACCTTAATTCCACTAAAGCATCTCCGTCTATTCGTTCAGTTGTTTCAGCGATTACGTCAGTCAATAAATTCTCAGATGCGTTCATCAATTTACACCCAAACAATAGCTCAGAAGGACTTTTCCCTGTTGTCTTATTAATTGTGGTATTGATACCCAGCTGTATGTCCTCTATAAAGTCGTCCCATACATTGTCGTTTCCACCATGACATTTTGCACTCAAAGCATCGGTTACAGTCCGATTAAACCTTTCGACCTGTCCATTCGCTCTTGGAGTGGCTACCGCATTCAAGATGTGCTTTATTTTTTAATTCATTCATAAAGTTCTTAAATTTTGCGCTTGTGAAGCACGAACCGCGATCCGTTATAAGACGCGAAGGGATTCCAAAGAAGCTAAAATGTTCCTTAAATGACTTTATTGCCGTCGTGGTCTTGGTATCTCTTACAGCACGTATATTTATGAATTTAGTAAATGCATCTATAATAATAAGCAGATACTCATGTTGCCTCTTTTTGAACGAATGATCGGGCCTAGATGGTCTGCATGAAGTGTATGGAAAGGCCTCTCCAACTTAGGTATGAAATGCAGCATTTCTTCCTTAGGACCACCAGGGGCCTTGTGATGAGCACACTCCAAACAAGCTGATACATACTTCTTAGTGAACCTACGCATTTTGGGAAACCAAAACGTGCTTCTCAGACGATTTAAAGTTTTCTCGAATCCGAAGTGTGCTACATCGTCGTGGTTCATGCGCAACAATTTCCACCTACAACCTCGCGGAACTACCCAACGCAATCCTTCTTCCAAAATTTTGTAAACATAGCTACCCTTTAATTGGTAATTATTTCGCACGTCGGCTACAAATTTCGTTTCATCATCTTCTAAGATATCTCTTATACGTTTTATCTCACTATCATCTCCTTGTACGGTAGCAATCCAGTCGCGAACGTCTACGTGTAACACATCAAGAACATGCTCGGTATCGATATCGGTAGGCTCACTGACAGGTCCTCGACTGAGATCATCTACGTGCGCCATACGCGAACCGGGTCGGTACTCGATCTCACAGTCATACTCTTGCAATTGAATCCACCAGCGCGAAATTCGTGGTATAAGATCCCTCTTAGTTAAGGTAGTACGCAGTGCATTACAGTCGGTGACAATTTTAAACCTTAATCCTAGTAAATAGACTCGAAAACGGTTTAGAGATGCAATAACCGCTAGAGTTTCCAATTTGAAAGAATGGAACTTTTGCTCATCCGATGTTGTCTTCCGACTGTAATACGCTACTGGCCTAATTAAACCGTCCACGCCCCGCTGCAAGAGAATCCCTGCAATTCCTAATTTTGAAGCATCCGTGTGCACCTCGGTTTCTAAGGAGGCGCTGTATGATCATACAGCGCCAATATGGGGCGTTCAACTAATTTTGCCTTTAACCTACTAAACGATTCTGCCTCAACGGTGCTCCATTTCCATTGGAATTTAGATTTTAATAGGTCTGTCAGTGGACGAGCGATCAGAGCGAAGTCTTTTACGAACCTCCGGAAAAAGCTAGCTAAGCCGATAAACCATCTGACATCATGAACGTTTTGGGGAGTCGGAAAGTTTTCTATAGCTAACGTTTTACGCATCCCCGGACGTATACCTTCACCACTAACGTGAAATCCTAGAAACTCTAACTCGGTATAGAAGAAGTTACATTTCTTTACTTTAAGTGTAAGTCCGGCTTCTTTTAAGATTTTAAGTACCTCCTCTAACCGGTTCATGCCCTGCTCAAAAGTTTGTGAAGGAATAAGTACGTCGTCCATATAAATTATCATATAGTCGACCTTTGACAGAATTTTATTCATTGTTCGCTGGAACACAGAAGGAGCGTTTGCTAATCCGAAGGGCATCCGTTTAAATTGGTACTGCCCATCCGGAGTCACAAACGCAGTCTTGTCTTGAGACTTATCTTCTACTGGTATCTGGTAGTAGCCAGATGCAAGGTCTAAGCTCACGAACAAAGAATTACCAGATAACCTGTCAAGTTGATCGTCAATGATAGGTAACGGATAGTGTTCCTTTTTGGTTTTATTATTTAATGCACGATAATCGACGCATAGTCTGCTTTCACCGGTCTTTTTCTTTACCAGTAAGACTGGACTAGCGTAAGGTGAATTTGACTCACACACAATGCCTGCATCTATCATCTCCTGAACCATAGATTGGACCTGCCTACGCTCCGGAAAGGAGAGTCTATACGGGCGGTAAACTACTGGTTGCGAGTCATTCAGATCAATTTCCATTTGAACTACATCTGTATACCCTAAATCCTTTAAGTTTTCAGAGAAACACGTTTTATATCTTTTGAGTAACTCTTTTAGTCTACACATTGAGTTCTGAGGTTTACGCGAATGTTAGACATTGAAATAAAACTACTTTTACGGATTTTATCGCGGTTTGTATTTTGATTTTAGTTCCCGACGTTTCGACACCTTTGCAGGTATCATGGTCACGGGCAGACTGAGGTGGTGTTCGTCTTGACGGTTGTTGTTGCTCGTTCTACCTTCATATTTTTATTAATTATTTGTGTTCCGGCCTACGCAATATGAGCTCACGGTGTCTTGAGGTCTTGCAGCGCTGCTCTTGGGTTTGATTTTGAGTTTGTTAATTATCGGATCCCAAGTAGGTGATATCTTCCAGCCGTCTTCTCTATTGAAATTAGGGTGTTTTTTAATCTCAATAGCCTCGCGGAACATCTAGGTAGGAATTTAGGTTCTTTAGCGAGGATCTGTGGCTTATCAAATCTAATGTAATGGCTGGAGCCTTCAGCATGATCGGCGACTGCAGACTTCGTTGAGCGGCGGTGTTTCACGTCAGCTATGTGTTCTTTTACGCGGGTCCCTATACTGCGTTTTGTTTGTCCGATGTAAGAGAGCCCACAGTCACAATCTAGTTTGTAAACTCCTGCATCTTGTAGAGGTATGTGACACTTGACAGATGGTAAGGACTGACTAATCTTCTTAGGCGGCTTGAAGTATGTTTTGATTGAAGCTCGCTTCAGGATGTAGCCAATCTTGTCAGTGACTCCTCTGACATATGGTAGTACAGCAGGTAGGCGGTCGACTGTGGTTGGCTTCACTCGGTTTCTGTGACGGGGCCGTGGAATTTGGAGCTTGTTGTCTCGCAGTACTTGCTTGACATGTTGAAGCTCAGTGGCAAGGTGTCTGTCATCACAGAGTCCGTGTGCTCTCTGAAACAAAGATTTTCCCACGGTAGCTAACTGTTTAGGATGGTGGTGAGATTCACCGTTTAGGTACCTATCTGTATGGGTCTTCTTGCGATACACTGTGTGACTTATTGTCTGATCAGGATTACGTTGGACTAGTACGATAAAATCCGTAAAAGTAGTTTTATTTCAATGTCTTTTAGTCTATCAACTTCATCTTCATTAAGTTGTTTGCCATAATTAAGTGTAAAACTAGAGTCGGTTTTGTCAAGATCCAATGAGTGTATGTTTAAATGGTCTCTTGTACAAACAGCTCGCGTAACAAGTGTGCCTTTTTTTAGACTAACTGGACTATCCCCGAAATGCAGCATTTCTTCCTTAGGACCACCAGGGGCCTTGTGATGAGCACACTCCAAACAAGCTGATACATACTTCTTAGTGAACCTACGCATTTTGGGAAACCAAAACGTGCTTCTCAGACGATTTAAAGTTTTCTCGAATCCGAAGTGTGCTACATCGTCGTGGTTCATGCGCAACAATTTCCACCTACAACCTCGCGGAACTACCCAACGCAATCCTTCGTCCAAAATTTTGTAAACATAGCTACCCTTTAATTGGTAATTATTTCGCACGTCGGCTACAAATTTCGTTTCATCATCTTCTAAGATATCTCTTATACGTTTTATCTCACTATCATCTCCTTGTACGGTAGCAATCCAGTCGCGAACGTCTACGTGTAACACATCAAGAACATGCTCGGTATCGATATCGGTAGGCTCACTGACAGGTCCTCGACTGAGATCATCTACGTGCGCCATACGCGAACCGGGTCGGTACTCGATCTCACAGTCATACTCTTGCAATTGAATCCACCAGCGCGAAATTCGTGGTATAAGATCCCTCTTAGTTAAGGTAGTACGCAGTGCATTACAGTCGGTGACAATTTTAAACCTTAATCCTAGTAAATAGACTCGAAAACGGTTTAGAGATGCAATAACCGCTAGAGTTTCCAATTTGAAAGAATGGAACTTTTGCTCATCCGATGTTGTCTTCCGACTGTAATACGCTACTGGCCTAATCCACCAAGGCAAGACTACCTTAGCTACATTCCTTCCTATTACATAAAAGAAAAATTGTGTCAATAGGTATTACGAAGCTTACATCCGTTTAACGTCAAAACTTAATTAAATTAACTTAAATATTGAACAAAGGATTTATGTTGCGCTTTTTACACAGTTTATAATCTGTAGATATACATACACACGACCAAAATTAAATAAATATTACTACCGATTAGCGTAAGTACTCGTGTTCTTATCTTGTTTACATCTTTGTAAGCAGACAGCGCCCATCTGTTGGAACCTTGTATCGCCGACTATTCGTTATCGGTAACCGATCTTGCTAATCGTTTTCATAATGTCATTGTTAAGTAAACATTCGTCTCGTAAACAAAGTTGCTTTAAGAAATCGAAATCCCACTCTACGGAGAATGAATATACAGTTCAAGATTTATCACAGTTACGTAGAAAGCGTACTTTAGCTATTAAGCGGTTGGATAAGGCATTGGAAATAGGTACATTGGCAATGAGTGATGACTCACAACGGAATTTATTTCTTTCTTATTATCAGGAACTCAAACATATTCTAGATAGCTTTGAAAGTGCTCATCAGATCGTTTTGGAGCTTTTAGATGATCCTGATCATGCAGATAATACGCTCCAGGATACATTTGACGATAAATATTTTCAAATCTTATCTATTCATCGTAGTTTAACTAAAAGTGAACCTCAAGTAAACAATAAACAAAGTGCTTCATCGTCGAATATCCGTTTACCGAAAATTGTTCTTCCAACTTTCAGTGGTGACATCAAGAAATGGCCTGAATATCACGACACCTTTAATGCATTGATTCATAATTCGAGTAGTCTTACTGATACGGAAAAATTTCATTATTTATTCTCATCGTTGACCGGCGATGCATTATCTGTTATCAAGGCATTCCCATTAACTTATAAGCATTACAATGATGCCTACCAGGCCCTTGTTACTCGCTATCAAAGGAAACGACCTTTAGCTTTTACGTCATGGAAGGACCTTTTAAACATTAATTTTAATACTACTGACGGTAATGAGTTTAGAAAATCATTAGACCTGTTTGAGGAAAATTTAATTATTTTAAAGAAAATTATTTTACCTGAGGACCGATGGGATTTTGTATTAGTCTACCACCTTCTCTCTAAGATAGACTCAAACTTGCGTCGCGATTTCGAGGAAAAATATCCTGATATTGAGTTTCCTCCATATGCACAGTTGAAATCTTTCTTAAACTTGAAGTGTGAAGCGCTTTTACGTGATTCTCATTTTTGTGAAATTAATAATAAAACTTTGAGTAAGCCACAACAACGATCTGTCAAATCATTTCAAACAAATACACGGGCAAACGTTTCTCATGCGCTTGTGAGCAGTACAGATAAACCTCAAGATGCTACAGCTAGTACTACAAGCAGTGAAACTCCTACGTCACAACCAATTAAGTGCGCGTTTTGTGGTGATACTCACTCAATATCATCATGTCAACAATTTCTTAATAAACCAGTAGATGAGCGGATATCTATCGCAAGCAAGAATAATTGGTGTTTCAATTGTCTTCGAGCTTCACATCAATTAAAAGGTTGTACATCTATTTTTAAATGTCGTAAGTGTAACCATAAACATCACACTTTACTTCATAAAGATAAACCGGTCGAGTCGAACCCAACCTCTTCATTATTTTCTAAAAACAATAACACAACTGTTTTATTAGCAACTGCCATTGTGCAAGTACGGGATTCGGATGGCAAGTTCGTGTCTTTTCGAGCTCTTTTCGATTCGGGGAGTCAGATTAATCTTATTACTGACTCAGCTGTCAAAATTTTAAATTTAAAACTATCCAGTCCTACCACAACTATAAGTGGAATCGGTGAAGCCCCGGCTTCAATCTTAGGAGACATTAATTGTTCCATTGGCACTGGTGATCAAGTTTTATTTAATTTAAATATGCACGTAATGTCAAAAATTTGCGGGGACCAGCCAATAGCTAAATTAAATACATCGGGTTGGTCTCACATCAATTCACTATCGTTAGCCGATCCCGGTTTTGACATTCCTGGCCGGATCGACCTACTGTTCGGTGCGGATGTATTTGCGGAATCGCTTCGTAATCGTCATATTAAAAGAAAATCACATCAACCTACCGCCTTCGACTCAGTCTTTGGATGGCTATTGTTCGGTAAAACTCGTTTAGCTACTCATTCACTCGGCTACCTACTGAACACTTCTATACAAAGTGATAAGGAATTAAACTCATTAGTTCAACGTTTTTGGGAATTAGATGTATTACCACCCGCAGCATCCCTAACCCCAGATGAGATAGCATGTGAACAACATTTTATCACAACTCATTCTCGTGACTCATCTGGGCGGTACATCGTGCAGTTGCCATTCAGGGACGAGTCCGAGCCTATGTTCACTGGTTCACGTGATATTGCTTTGCGTCGTTTCTATGCGATTGAACGTCGACTGTCACGTGACCCCGAGTGTCATCGTCAATATTGCGATTTTATGTCTGACTATCTAACTGCGGGCCATATGTCATTTGTCTCTCCAGATGACGTAGGGAATGGGAAATACTATATTCCCCATCACTGCGTCATACGTCCTGATAGTACCACGACTCGCCTTCGTGTCGTATTTGACGCCTCTGCTAAAGATGCACGTTCTCGATCGTTAAACGAAAGTCAACACATCGGTCCAAAATTACAATCAAACATTTTGGAAATTCTATTACGCTTTCGTGAACACGACGTCGTTTTCATGGCAGATGTACGTCAGATGTACCGACAGATTATACTCTTCGGCGACCATCGTGACTATCAGCGAATTCTCTGGAGAGCTTCGCCTAGCGAACCTCTTTTAGAGTTTCGTCTGAACACGGTCACGTATGGCATCTCTTCGTCCCCCTATCTCGCTTGCCGTACTTTGCGACAGCTTGCTGATGACGAGGGGGATTCTTACCCGCTCGCCAGGAGTGTAATCTTGTCGGACACCTACATCGATGATGTCGTCAGCGGTAGTCAGGACTTCGCCACTGCACAAAGAACAAAAACACAACTTATCGCTCTTTTTAAAAAAGGAGGTTTTCATCTTCGGAAGTGGGTGTCAAATGACAATCGTCTTTTATCGGATCTTCAACCTGAAGATTGCCTAACTGATTCTGTATCGTTAGATAAAGCTGAACCGGCTTCATTCAAAGTCTTGGGACTCAAATGGGATCCCTCAACTGATTCGTTTCTTTTTGAAGTTGTATCTTCACATCGGCCATGTACCAAACAGTCTATTCTTAGTGAACTCGCAAGAATCTTCGACCCGTTAGGATTCTTATCCCCCCTGACAATTCATGTTAAAAGCTTAATCCAAAAACTTTGGATTATCGATGCCGGGTGGGATGACGTTCCCCCAGACGAGGTCGTCAGTACATGGAAAAATTATCAGAATCAACTTTCTCAGTTGCAACATCTAAAAATTTCGCGTAGAGTCACTCGTACTGATTCACAATCCTACGAGCTACACGGATTCTGCGACAGTTCGGAAACTGCATATGGCGCGGTTATTTATTTACGAGTAACAGACGTATATAACATATATATTGAGGGGCTCGTGGCTAAGTGTAAGCCGTACGGTTTGACCGATAATACAGGTTAAGCCGCGCTCGCCGCGGTTAGTCCGTGGATGGGTGACCATTTATAACATACCGAGACCCCTCCGTGTTTCGGAAAGCACGTTAAACAGTAGGTCCCGGCTGTCATACATAGATCTTTGGCATTCGTTAAGTCAATTCTGACAACCAGTCTTGCTATGGGATACTGTGTTTCCCAGTAAAATGGGTTGTGGAGGTCAGATAGGTAGTCGCTCCATGTAAAATACGGTATTCAGCTGAATCTGGTAAGACTGGAAGCCGACCCCAACATAGTTGGGAAAAGGCTCGGGAGATGATGAGACGTATATAACAATTCTTACGTTCATTTCGTTTGTTCGAAAGCTCGCGTGGTACCATTAAAACGTACCTCATTACCACGTCTAGAACTCTGCGCCGCAGTTTTGCTTTCAGATCTGTACAAATTCGTTACAGAAACTTATCTGTCTCGTATTCCTATTTCAGCTGTCTTTTTGTGGTCCGATTCCACTGTTACACTCTCTTGGTTGCGTTCACCCTCATGTCGTTGGTCTACTTTCGTTGCCAATCGCGTGAGTCATATTCAAGAAATAACAGCTATTGAATATTGGCATCACGTGTCCTCTGCAGACAATCCTGCAGATGTTTGTTCGCGAGGCCAATTTCCAAGTGAACTTCTTCACAACTCATTATGGTGGGCGGGGCCACGATGGTTATCCGAGCCGCATGAGTCATGGCCATCTTGTATTGACAGCGTTACTAATGACGAGCAGAAAGTTGTTGAGGCCGAGACTCGTAAATCTCCTGTGTTAGTATCAACTGTGCATCCTCGGGAAAAAGATGTTTCAATTATCAATAATTTATTAAATCGTTTTTCATCGTTAGAAAAAATCGTTCGTATCCTTACGTACAACATCTATCGTTTTCTTCAAAATTCTCGAAACCCGACTATAGCTAATCGGAGTGCGTTTCTTAACAATTCAGAACGTCATAATGCATTGATGACTATTGTAAGACACGTTCAAGGTCAAGAATTCGCGGATGAAATAAGTAAATTAAAATCAAATAAAGTACTTTTAAAACCGTTCAGTAAACTTAATCCTTTTATCGACAAAAGGGGAATTCTCAGGGTGGGCGGTCGCCTCGCTCGATCTGGATTAGAGTTTGAGCAGAGACATCCTGCGCTTTTACCTTCTGATCACCCGCTCACCTTGTTAATCATCGATTTCGTTCACCGTAACTACTGTCATCCTGGAATTAATACAACTCAATATTTGGTTTTACAACAATTCTGGATCGTTTCCGCGAAACGCGTCATTCGCCGTTGTCTTGCTAAGTGCATTCGATGTTATCGTACCAATCCAGTGCCTTTGCAACCGTTTATGAGCGATCTTCCTACATATCGAGTTAGCCAGGTGAAACCTTTCTCCGTAGTGGGTGTCGACTTCGGTGGGCCCTTCCGTATCAAGCTGGGCACTCACCGTGGGGCAAAAATAGATAAAGCCTATTTATGCCTATTCGTGTGCCTAGCTACGAAGGCCGTCCATTTAGAGGTGGTCTCCACACTATCGGCAGAGGGTTTCATTGCTGCATTGCGTCGTTTTGTGGGTCGTCGCGGACGTTGTTCAACTATACACGCTGATTGCGGAGCCAATTTTGTCGGTGCTAGAAATCAACTCACTGCTTTAATGCAAACTGCGTCTAGCACGGAGAAAATTGAGTTCAAATTCAATCCACCATCCGCTCCCCATTTTGGAGGAGTTTGGGAGATTCAAATCAAGGCCGCAAAGCAACATTTGTATCGCATAGTCGGTGATCAGGTTCTAACATTTGAAGAACTTACTACATTATTCGTACAAATCGAGGCGGTTTTAAATTCACGGCCAATGTGCCCTGTTAGTTCGGACCCTAATGACTTGTCAGCGTTAACACCGGGTCATTTCCTTACATTGGAGCCTCTGACCGCTGTCCCCGATGATGATTATTCTAACGTCAATATTCATCGTCTTCATCGGTGGCAGTTGTTGCAAGCTTTCCAACAAAGTTTTTGGTCAAGATGGAAACACGAGTACTTAAATTCACTCACTCAACGCGCCAAATGGACCAAGAACTCAAGACCATTAGGGGTGGGCTCGCTTGTAATCATCAAGGATGACAATCGACCTCCTCTTGCATGGTCACTCGGTAGGGTTACTGATCTTCTTCCTGGCGCTGACGGAGTAGTTAGGGTTGCAATTCTTAAGACCGCTACTAGCAATTCTGTTAAGCGACCGCTGGTCAAACTCTGTCCTCTACCTATAGAGGATTAACGTATTTTAACTTAATATTATTAAGCATCGTAGGTTAGGTTGATTAGATTCGTAGTTCAGTAACTATTAAGGTTTAACGTTTTCTTCCTAACTTTTCTATTTATATTTCGTATTTTCGAAAATACCATAGGTATTTTGGTGGGCGGAATGTTTCGTCATCATACAAATGACTAAAATAAGATCGTTTAAATTTCCCCACGGGCAACACACGATGTTCTTATCGATTTTCAGCAGTGGCAATCACAACTGTTTTGACAGTTGTAATACGTGCCGTACTCGTTATCCGATTGGTGCTACTGCTGCATCTGTCATGACGTCACGACCGTTAACGGACAAACCGCCGCCCTATCGACAATCGTTTTCTCACCATCTTGCACGCGCGCGCACCTCGCGATCTCTCTCCAGAAAAACCCTTAAACGCGTCAACTCGACCGATATTCTGCTGGGAATCAATATTCCGAGCAGCTAGTGACCTTCAGCAATCAACTGTGGTGGAATCATATCGCCGGCGGATCATCGGCAGCAGAAATAGCAGACCAAGGTACGTGCACGTGTTTTAGTTTGTTACTGCTGCATTTATCTAAGAACATCGTTTGTGTGATCGTCCAGCCACCAAGGCTGTCCCAGATGTGTAGTTACTCATCGTTTTTATCGCGACTGCACAATGACTATACCCGGTTTTTCGGTAAAACTATGTCCAATTAAAATATAATATTTTATAACGCTATTATCAACAATATACGCGTTGACTTCCTCTGCAATGTCTTGAATTTCAATATTGACGTTTGAGACGCCTAATGGCATTACTATACTGCAGGGATGCACAGACTTATTAAGACTAGGGGCCACTCGGGCAAATTATGAACTGATGGCGGGCCGCCAGAAGTATAGGTAATTAAAGACAATAAAGAATAGATAATAATGTATTAAAATTGAAAAAGAATTTATTATTTTGAAGCGTGGCACTGCATAGTGCTTACAATCTTTTTTTTATATTTGACTTAAATTTACTTGTAGCAACACGTAAAACTGCTTCCAAACTTTCGTTTGCAAGGCGGTTTCGATTTTTTGTTTTATTATTATTTAGTATTGAAAAGGTTTGTTCACATATATAGGTAGAACCAAATAAGCTGGCACATTTCAGAGCGTTTATGCGCAACTCTTTGTACGTATTTTTATCAATGCAGCGGTAAAAGTTCAGCAAGTCTCCTTCGTTGAATTTGTTGCGTAAATCTTGGTCGTTTTGAATGTCGATAATTTCTAACTGCATTGACTCTGGCGCTTTTTCAACTGAAATCGTGAAAGGATTGCTGAATATGTCCAACATAAATTTCACTTTTTTAAACTCCGAAAATCTGTCTTGAAAAGATTGAATCAAAATATCTAGCTTTTCTACATAACTGAAATTAATCGCAGTTTTGTTGAATTTTTCAGCCATTTTCTTATAATTCGGAAAATGATTGTAATTTCCAGAATTCAATTGCGATCTGAAAAGTGTCAGCTTGCATTGAAAGGATGATACATGAGCGTAGAGCTGGGATATCAGTTGATTTTTGCCTTGAAGCCGTGTGTTCAAGACATTCAAATGATTTGTAATATCAACTAAAAAAGCCAAATCACACAACCAATCAGGATTTTTAAGTTCCGGGACATCCCTTTGCTTTTCCGCCAGAAATATTCCAATTTCTTCTATTAAATTTAGAAATCGTTCCAGTGTCAATCCACGACTTAGCCACCTTACTTCTGTATAATACAGTAAATCTCCATATTCGCTTTCGATGCCATCAAGGAATTGTTTGACCTGTGGTTGAGTCCTCGTGATTTTATGAAATTTACAGTCGAAACTACCACTTTCATGACATTATGAAATTCATTTTTTTTAGAATAGAGGGCTTCTTGGTGTATAATGCAGTGAAACTGCATGAGATCTTCAGCGTTTATTGTTTTTTCTTGCAGATGCTTTTTCAGCAAAGTAACTAGCCCAGAATTGACACCAATCATCGAAGGAGCACCGTCAGTCGCAACTCCCGATAATTTTGATAAGTCAGTTTTTACACGACTGCCCAAAAAGGAGTGTTATGTTTTCAGGGTTCATGTATGTATGTATGTATGTATGTATGTATGTATGTTTGTGAGTTTCTTTATTCCACCATAACTTCTAAAAGGCTTGACCGATTTCAATGTTTGTGGTATCATTAGAAGCTTTGAGTTATCCCGAGTGACATAGGCTATGTGGACATTAAAAAATAGTCAAGTGTGAGTCGAAATCGCCTGCAAAGTGTTCCGAACGAAATTTTTTTTTGTGTTGTGTCATGCTTTTTTGTTGTTTACTAAAAGGTATTAAATAAAAAAATTATAATTAAAAATTAAAAAACACGCCTGCCATGTAAAAAAAAATATAAACAAGTCAAATATTTGCAGTCGGGGGACCTGTAATGAATTGTTTCAAGTAACCGACCCCGACTGCAAATATTTGACTTGTTTATATTTTTTTTTACATGGCAGGCGTGTTTTTTAATTTTTAATTATAATTTTTTTATTGAACTCCTCTGGTTTGACCTTTCAATGAACACATTCCTAATAACTCTTCTAAGACTTCAAAATCTTGAGTAACACCTCGTATGAATATGAGAAGTTGAGCTGTGGAACTAATATCAGTGGATTCGTCGAATGCTAATGAAAAAAAATCAATGATCTTAGTTTTTTCATTTAATTGTTTCGCAATATTACCTGACAATGACATAATTCGTTTTTGGATAGTCATACGATTCAGTTGAATTTTTTTAAACTTTTTGCTGCTTCTGGACACATTTTCTTAGCGGCAATTTCTATGCATTCTTTTACAAAATCCCCATCATTGAAGGGGCGACTTCGCTTTGCTATCATTCGAGAAATTTCATAACTAACTTCTGTAGCTGTTTCTGAATCTTGAATGGGTTTTGTAAACATAGCTTGCTGACCAGTAAGCTCCCGTTTTAAAGACAACATTTTTTGCTTTCTTAATTCGCCTGTAAACTTGGTTAAAGTAGGATGCTGCGTTTCATAGTGCCTTTTTACATTATATTCCTTTGCAATCGCAACAGAATTCTTGCAAATTAAACAAACGACTTTGTTATGCGACCATACAAAAAAGTATTTCTCAGTCCAAATTTCTTGAAACTGCCGATTTTCATCTTTAACCTTACGTTTTTTACTAGGCCCTGGCTTGTCCATGTTGCGTTCTAATCCTGGCTATGATTAACACAGCACCTAAAAACAACTTTTCCAACGCATTTAACACCGTTGACCATGACATTCTGCTTGCTATTTTGTCACAGATTGGGATTTCAGATTCATCACGGGATTGGTTCTCATCTTATCTTCGTGGTCCCGGCAGGTGGTTCGTGTTAAGCAGGCATGTTCTGACTGGCATGATCTGCTTACTGGTGTTCCACAAGGCGGTATACTCTCTCCTTTACTATTTTCGCTTTTTATTAATTCTATTACTGACGTCCTCAAATGCTCTTACCATCTATATGCTGATGACTTGCAACTTTACGCTCAAGCCGATGTCAACTGTTTGGATGACTGCATTTCCACCGTAAACGACGACCTGCGTAGTATTAGTGACTGGTCCAGGCAGTTCGGGGTATCAGTCAACGTGAGTAAATTGAAATAAAACTACTTTTACGGATTTTATCGCGGTTTGTATTTAGATTTTAAGTCCCGACGTTTCGACACCTTTGCAGGTATCATGGTCACGGGCAGACTGAGATGGCGTTCGTCTTGACAGTAGATGTTGCTCGTTCTACCTTCATATTTTAACTAATTATTTGAGTTCCGACCTACGCAATATGAGCTCACTGTGTCTTGATGTCTTGCAGCGCTGCTCTTGGGTTTGGCCTTGAGTTTATGTATTATTGGGTCCCAAGTAGGTGATATCTTCCAGCCATCTTCTCTATTGAAATTAGGGTGTTTTTTAATTTCAATAGCCTCGCGAAACATCCTAGGTAGGAATTTGGGTTCTTTAGCGAGGATCTGTGGTTGGTCAAATCTAATATAATGGCTGGAGCCTTCAGCATGTTCGGCGACTGCAGACTTCGTTGAGCGGCGGTGTTTCACGTCAGCTATGTGTTCTTTAACGCGGGTCCCTATGCTTCGTTTTGTTTGACCGATGTAAGAGAGGCCGCAGTCACAATCTAGTTTATAAACTCCTGCATCTTGTAGAGGTATGTGACACTTGACGGATGGTAAGGACTGACTAATCTTCTTGGGCGGCTTGAAGTATGTTTTAATTGAAGCTCGCTTCAGGATGTAGCCAATCTTGTCTGTGACACCTCTGACGTATGGTAGTACAGCAGGTAAACGATCAACTGTGGCTGGCTTCACTCGGTTTCTGTGACGGGGCCGTGGAATTTGGAGCTTGTTGTCTCGCAGTACTTGCTTGACATGTTGAAGCTCAGCGGCAAGGTGTCTGTCATCACAGAGTCCGTGTGCTCTCTGAAACAAGGATTTTCCCACGGTAGCTAACTGTTTAGGGTGGTGGTGAGATTCACCGTTTAGGTACCTATCTGTATGGGTCTTTTTGCGATACACAGTGTGACTTATTGTCTGATCAGGATTACGTTTGACTAAAATGTCTAAGAAGAATCTAAATACAAACCGCGATAAAATCCGTAAAAGTAGTTTTATTTCAATGTCTAACATTCGCGTAAACCTAAGAAACCAAAACGTGAGTAAATGTCAAGCCATGGTAATAGGTAGCGTCTACCATATGCGTAGCCTCAATGTTCATGGTCTAGTACCTATTACATTTAATAACATAATCATTCCTTTGTCTCCTCACGTTAAGGATTTGGGTTTACAAATCGACGATCGACTTAGCTGGGAAAAGCAGGTCAATTTGGTAAGTCGGAACGTTACCGCCACACTGCGATCTCTCTATAGATTTAAGCACTTTCTTCCATCTAGCACTAAACTACTGCTTGTCCAGGCTCTTGTGCTCCCTATTATTGATTATGCGGATGTTTGTTACTCTGATGTATCCCAAAATCTTCTGAACAAATTGGATCGACTTTTGAATAACTGTATTCGCTTTGTATTCGGACTTCGTAAATTTGATCACATTTCCAGTTACCGTTCTCAGCTTAAATGGCTGCCTATTCGCCAGAGAAGATCCCTCAGGTCACTCTGCTTGCTTTTCTCTATTATTAATGATCCTTGTGCTCCTAATTATTTAAAAAGTTCTTTTCAGATCCTGGGTAGCTCGCACGATCGTACCCTTCGTGCTGCTGAAAATTTGCTCCTTCAGATACCGTCTCACCGTACCGGTTTTATTTCCAATTCCTTCGTGGTTACGGCAATTAAACTCTGGAATGCGCTTCCCCTTGACATTAAAAAAGCTCCGAGTAAATTTTCTTTTAAACGACAAGTTCGGGAATACTTTTTGAAAACACTCGTTCCTTAGGTTTTCGATTATTGATATGGTCGTCGTCATGTCATATTATATATCCATATATTATATATTTTATTTATATTTAAGTATATTTGTATATTTTATTTATCAAATATTATTTATCTATGTAGGCATATTTATATAGGTATATATTGTCATATGTGTTTGTATATTATTTATAAACAGCCATAGCTAGATGTAGGTAGTAGTTTTAATTTTTTTTCTTATTGTACTGTCGTACCTATCCCAGCTGCTTCTCCATTTGACCCAAAGGTTGACTGGTAGATAATGCCTTGCGGCATTAAGTCCGCCTTATGTACCACAATTGTACATGAAAGTTTAAATAAATAAATAAATTACAGTACCTACTTAAATTACCCATCCTTTTTTAAATTACCAAAAATAATTGATTAAATATGTAGGGAAACACTTATTAATAACAAAGTTTTACTTACGATTTCACAACACAATTATACACGGCACTTGACGGGAAATCTACGTTGAATGTGGATCAAAATACATATATAAACACCGGCTAGTCGAGTTAAAATCTACACTAGAACTATTGACACTTCACTCAAATTAAAACCAAACTGTCGGTCGCTGCGGTTATCGTGGCTTTTATACCGCGCGTATAGAGTCGAAAACTGTCTGGAGAAATCTCGAAACCGACTCTGGAAGCTTCGTGTATCTACCTACGCGAGCAATCGGGAATTCGGGACTATTGCTATCTCGCTTGCTCTAACAATATAACCCGTGGATAAGCAGCCACCGCGCTGCCGTCGTCGCCGCGCTGCCGTGGTCTGTGCATCCCTGCAATACTATACTGTTACCTATACCTCGCATGGCAAATTCTTATCAGTCCACGTGATTGCTATCCTAATTGCCTCACTATGACGGATCAAGGTACATTGGCTACCCAAATCTACGTAACCTTGAATGACTTCTCCATTTAACTTCAAATACATTAAGTATTTGCTATCACTAGAATTATGCGTTGCAACACGCATGACATCTTTGTCTTTTTGTAAATCACTTTTATTATTTGTTGAGTCGGAGGACAATCTGGGACAGTTAATAGACAGATGACCTAATCTAGTACAAACGCTACATTTTAATATCTTTTTTGTGCATCTAGAACTAAAGTGTCCGGGTTCATTGCAGTTAAAACATACAATTGACATATTATTTTGCGATTTCGGCGTCTTCGTTTCATTGGTATTCGTAAACTGCCTGTAATTATTGTTTGGTAAGGAAGAGGTAACGACGTTACGTTTATTATGATTTGTCCTAGGCCGGTCAGGTTCACGAGACTGCTGCTTGATTGATAAAAAGTATCTTAAAACTTGCTCTGGTTCCTGACATTTTGCTGCTTTCGCGCCTAATCGTAATGACCTATCCTCAATTCCGTATAAAAGACAGTCAACCGCTCGTTTACCGTGTATCTCGCATCGATTTAATAAATTAACTTTCTCATAGTAATAATGTTCTAAGGAATCGTTAAATTTGACACGTTTTGATAACATCTCTGTGAGTAATTCGACGTAGTCTTCGCTACTTGGAAATGATTCCTGAAGTTTGGTTTTCCACTCAGACCATGAGTAAGACATAGATGGGAGGGCCCGATACCAGGTCTTTGCAATCCCTGTCAGTTTTGGTAAGGCATAATGAATTATCTGGTCATCACCCCACCCATAAAGCTTAGCACACTCATCCACTTTATTAATCCACATAAGTATTGTCTGATTCTTAATCATGGGGTCAAAGTCTGGGATCACATTACCTAACATGGGAAATTTATTGCCCTGAGGTCGACTACTGATTTTATTAAGAATAAGATAATAAGAATTTATTAAGAACATTGGGGGTACTCACGTGACTCGGCACTAAAGGTGTATGTCGCTCGCTACCGGATTCACTGCGGTCTCGCCTCCTTCGTCTCCTACCTTGGCACCGCCTGGATCGATGTCCACGATTGTCCTCGTGGCTGCTGCTCCGACTTCGATGTCGGCGCTTCGAAGATAGCTCAGAAGTACTGCGGTCCCCGCTGCGAACACATTTCGGCGATCCGTCGTCCGATCCCCGCTTCCTGTGCCTCCGCTCATGAGTACCACTTGAACGAGATCTTGAATTTCTGCTCCGGTTATGTCGACGTTTACGCCTATTGCGCTTGCTGATGCCGCTTGTTTCATACATTTGTCACACAATTGTGATTACGACTATATCAATTGATATAGTCGTAATCTCCGTGCACACCACCAACATGTGGTTGATTTATTATTTTTTTAAGAAATTTCTTTAAAATCGTGGGCGTAATAGACCAATCCCACTTCTGAGATGAAGGATCAAAGCCTTATCTCAAAAATCAAACCAAGATTGATTTAAAAATAGTGGATTTATTTAAACACGCTTGATCATTACGATCGCACGAAGTAGAATGACACTATATTTCAACCGCAGCCATACGTTATCCGTCGTGTTGTCATCGCTAACTCGATTATATTCTACTAATGTCAACTTACTTACTAAATCAAATATTATATAATTAACAATTCTATGCACTCTGTGCAGTATTTATATCAATACCCACATCTTGGGTACTTAACCTTACAATTTATAAAAATGTTATTAATCTAGCATTTATAAATACGTCACAATCAGTAGTTGCCGTGCTGGACGATACCATCTTACGGTGCACTGGGAACGCGCAACATCCACGCACCCGTGTGCGTAGACTGCGCTCACGCACACTGTAGCGGAAGTATGCAGTAGTGACAGTTCACCTTGAAATGACTTAGTGAATTCGCACCTCTGACCTTTCTGACGTCGGAAATAGTAAACAGAGAGATACTGACCTGTCTTTGAAAATAAATAATAAAATAATTTCAAATAAGACAGAAGTTGCTAAAGCGTTTGAAGATTTCTTTTCAAATATACCTGTGGAAGTAACAAAAGCTCTTCCTTCTTCTTCCATAAAGGCAGAATCTTTACTTAAGAAATTCGTTGATAGGAGTATTCCAAATTTTAATTTTAGTCATGTATCTCCTACCATTGTTAAGAAATCATTTAATTGTATTAAAGTAAAGACCACAGAAGATTTATGGGGAATATCTGTCAAAGTAATTGAATCAATAATTGACACTATTGCCCCGATTCTTGCAAAGATATTTAATGACTGTGTTGACTGTGGCACCTTTCCTGATTTAATGAAGCACAGTAAAATTATTCCTATTTTTAAATCTGGTTGCAAGAATGAACCAACTAATTATAGACCAGTTTCAGTACTTCCTGCTTTAAGCAAAATATTTGAAAGAATGGTACTTGACCAGATGATGTCACATTTTAGTAAACACAAGATTTTTCACCATCGTCAATTTGGTTTTACTAGAGGAAGGTCCACCACCGACGCCGGGGCCAAATTAGTGTCTCACATTTTAGGAGCTTGGGAGGGTTCACAGGACGCCATTGGCATTTTTTGTGATCTCTCCAAGGCCTTTGATTGCGTTGATCATGATACTCTAATTCTTAAATTAAAACATTACGGATTACGAGGACAATCCTCAGAACTTGTATTGTCATATCTTTCAACTAGACAGCAAAAAGTAGGCGTAAACGGAGTAACTTCGTCGGGTTCCTTAATAAGAATGGGCGTGCCTCAGGGTTCAATTCTAGGCCCCTTTCTATTTTTAACATATATTAATGATCTCCCCTACATGATGGACGATTTAACTGACATTATTTTATTTGCTGACGATACCTCACTAATTTTCAAAGTAGATAGGAAAATAAAAGATCTTAATTATTTAAATGATGACCTTGAAAAATTGTCGGATTGGTTTTCGACGAATAACCTGCTTTTAAACACGTCCAAAACAAAATGTCTTAAATTCTCACTTCCGAATGTGCGGTCTCAGTCAAATTTAAATCTCATGCTTGACGGCGAAAAACTCGATTTTATTAACGATACTGTATTTCTTGGTATTACAATAGACTCTAGGTTACAGTGGGGTGCTCACATAACAACTTTATCTAAAAGGCTTAGTTCCGCTGCATTTGCAGTTCGAAAAATTAGGCAATTAACAGACGTTCCCACTGCTAAATTAGTTTATTACGCGTATTTTCACAGCATAATGTCATACGGCATTCTGCTATGGGGCTCTGCAGCGGATGTGGAGTCTATATTTATTTTGCAAAAACGAGCAATTCGTGCAATCTACTGCATGAGCCCTCGCGAGTCTCTAAGGAATACATTTAAAGAAATTAATATCCTAACGTTGCCAGCTCTCTATATCTTGGAAAATATAATGTACATTCGCAAAAATATACTGAATTTTAGTGTTAATAGTGATCACCACAATATAAATACAAGAAATAAAAATAAGCTAGTAGTCCCAAGATTTAGACTAACTAAAACAAATACTAAATCTTTCCTAGGAAATTCAATTCGATTTTATAATAAAATACCGGAGGAGATAACGAGTTTGTCTAATAAAAGGTTTAAGACGTGCATTAAATCAAAACTAATAAAGAAGGCGTATTATACGGTTAAGGACTACGTAGAGGATAAGCGCGCGTGGAATTAGATCATCTGCATATGTGGCCTCCCTGGCGGTCTGCTAATTTTCTTGTTTTAGCTTATTTACTACAGTTAGCTGCCCCCATAGCCTCTATATAAAGAAGGCTCTTGACATGCCTTGACATTCCTGTTAGGGATTTTATTAGGACTACATATTGATTGTATGTAAAGTATATTTTTATTATTTCTATAATTTCTTTAGATTTGTCTTTTCCTTATATGTTCGTCCCTTGTAAATGTGACGACAATGTAAATCTAGCTGAATGTTCGATTCTATTTTCTTCCATTTTGGATGTCTTAGTTTACACTAATCTAAACATTCTGCTGTTTACGTTGTTGTCGCATATCTTAAAATCAATGTAATCTTAACATCGATGTTAACCTTTTTTTTAAAAGAGTAACCTATAGAGTTTCTTGCCGGCTCTTCTCTATAGGAATGACACTTTGGAACCGAGCAACTAGAGTCAGTAGTTTTTAACGTACCTAACGTTTCTTAAGCGCCTTTTTTTTTTTTTTTTTTTTTTTTTTTTAAGAAATAAAAAAAAAAAAATATTTTGATTTTGATTTTGATTTTGATTTTGACCCGCGCGGTTGCTTAATTACTTGTTCTGTTAGAGATCATAAAATTAGACAATATAATAACTGTACTTGTGCTGTGTGTGACATATCTGTTGTGTTCGCCTTCTGAACCTTAATGTATCATTAGTTATAAATGTGAGGACTTAATTACAACGTGAGTACGTACTAAAGACTTTGATTTCGTTCACCCTAATAATAATAATAATAATAAAGCCTTTATTTCCCAATTAACAAAGGTTTTTTTTTTTTTTGTTTTTTTTTTTTTTACTTACATAGCACTTTTCTAAACTTAATTAAATATTTCACTGAAACTATAGGTACCTATGTAATGTAGTGAATTATATTTATAATCTAATATTTTATTTTATTGGGGAATCCAGCTTCGGACAAAGGCCTCCTCCAACTCATGCCATTCTGTTCTATCGGCAGCTAGTCTTGTCCAGGTTCCTTTTGCCACCCGTATGATGTCATCGCTCCAACGACGTATTGGACGGCCTCGACGTCGCCTGTCTTCTCGGGGCCACCAGTGAAGCACTCGCTCACTCCAGCGACCGTCAGTAGCTCGTGCTACATGGCCCGCCCATCTCCATTTATATCGACAAGCTAATTCAGCGGCATCTTTCACCTTATTACTCGTATTTCTGTGTTGCGCACTCTCTGAATTAGTTTTAGTCCCAGCATGCTCCTTTCCATTTTCCTTTGAGACACTTGAAGCTTTCGTATTACTACCTTTGTGAGCGACCAACATTGACATCCATATAATAATACAAGTAAGATTGTATTGTCAAAGGCTTTCTTTTTCAGTCTTATGGGTATTTTGGATTTAAATATGTGTTTTAGAGCCCAATATTTACTCCAAGCCATTTTGACGCGTCTCTCTACTTCTTTCATTGCTTGGTTTTCGAAGCTTATATTTTGTCCCAGATATATATATATGTGTCAACATAACTTATAGTGCACTGATCTACATTAATGGGTCTTCTATCTGCGTTTGTCATAATGCAGGTTTTACTTGCGTTCATTTGTAGTCCACATTTCTTGCTCTCTAGGTCGAGACTTTGTAGCATCGCTTCCAACTCATTATAATTATTGCTGAATATGATAATATCATCAGCAAACCTTAGATGACTCAGTTTCTCGCCGTTAATTGACACTCCAAAGTTCTCCCAATCAAGTCTTCGAAAAATGTCCTCCAGTAGTGCAGTAAATAGGTTAGGTGATATGGGGTCACCTTGTCGAACACCTCTATCTATGTTGAATGGACTGCCCCTTCTTTCTAACCTGACGACTGCCTTGCTTTTTCTGTATATTGTTTGTAGTAGGGTAATATATTTGTGATGTACACGTATCATCTTGGTTCGTGTTTTGTACTTCTTCATTTATTACATCTTCAGCACTGTATAGTTGTTTATAGAAGTCTGATGCTATATTGATAGTAGATTTCCTATTGGTCTTCTTATAGTTTGTTTTATTCTTCAGTGCAGCTATCCATGGTTTTGAAGTCTGTAGTTTTTTTTCTGCCCTCTTTACTGAGCTTCTTTGATCTAACTCTTCTTCTATTATTTTTTGTTGATGACTTTTAATAGTCTTCTTGATAGTTGCACTTATTTTCCAGTAAAGCCGGCTTAGCTGTTTTTTCTCTTCTTTAGTTTTGTTTCTTCTACTTTTTAGCTCTTCTCTTTCTGATATCATATCAACTACTTCGGGTGTAATTTTGGTAGCTTTTTTATTTTTTCCTTGGTTCACCCTACATATACGAATATTATTACCTCATACCTACACTCTCGTATGTCGCAATAAATAAGACAATAGAATTTCAATTGTGTCTCGCGTAGATCTGCGCTTCCGGCATACAACAGGTTAAAAAACCTTTATTTATGTAATCACGCATAGCGTCATTATAAGCACCGCGTAATTTAAACGACGCGTCGAGTTTACCTTCTAAACAGTAAAAGCGCCTAAGTGCAGCAGCGTACGAGTCGCCTAAAGAATACGGGTCGCCACAGAACGGCAACGCTACAACATATCTACCACTATCGTCGCGAACAGTGGTAGCGCGGAAATGTTCTTCACACTCGAGATCCTTACGGCTCAGTGAGGGCGGTGCGGAGACCTCTTCAAGCTCCCAAAATTGCTTAAGAAGAGAATTAATACTATTTTCTTGAAGAACAGAACAGCAAGACGTAGTATAATGAGTATTATGCAGCGTAGGTACGCCGCACGGCACCCATAATTACATAGCCAAATACCGTCTCAATAGCGGGAGGTAAATTATATTGCTCACTACGTACAACATTAGGTAGTAGTAAGTGCGGAAAAACTGAAGCCCCGATCAAGACATCGATATTACCCGGCTGAGCAAAGTGAGCATCAGCGAGCGGCAATGTCTCGAGGTGCGCGAGTAACGACACGTCCACGTGAGCGCTAGGTAACGTGTCCGTAATACGTTCCACAATAAGCGATAAAACGTTGAAATTAATATCGTTATTGAAACGCGAATGTATTTTAATATCGACGGAACCCTTACAAGATTTTTCTGAACCACCGATCCCTTTAACTACTAAGTTAGTATTTTTAAAGTTATTCAAAAGTCCAAGACGTTTGAAACAATCCGAAGTAATAAAACTACTTTGTGATGCACTATCAAGTAAACAACGAACCACGCGCGGCGTGTTGTTCACATCGTAAATAATAACTTGCGCGGTCGCTAATAATATCGTAGTGGACGCGGTACATTGACGCTCGGCTTCGCGCTGAGTGTGGTGAGTGCGCGCGCACTGCCTGCGTGCGAGCGCAACGGACGTTGTACACAAAGAAACTCCGGACTGAGACGCGGGGGGAACAGGCGCCGTGGTACGAGCCATAGATTATACACTAATACTTTTTTTTTTGCAACTCATGGTGCAAAAAAAAAGATTTTGACCGTGATCACCAGAGGGCACTGCAGTAGCTTTAGTACCGAAAAAATCCGATAGGTGGTACTCCTTCTATAGTACTATTGATAAATTGATATTTTAAAATTGTTAAGATGATTGAATTTAAACATTCTAATCAAATTCAAAATTGAATAAATGAATTCCAAGATTAGAATTCAATTTATTTCAATCATCTAACAATCTTTAGATAATGGATGATGGATAATTTATTAAAAAAATGCTTTATAATAAAAATAATAACACTGGTTATGTATTTCGTTATTTATTTATTTAGTCTTTTTTTATAATATTCCAGAGCTTGCTGTTTGATACAGTCATTCTTATCAAATTTGGAAATTTTTCCATTTAAAATCCTATTCACCCCTGTACACCAACTGTGTATAATCAACTTAATTGATAAATCATTAATAAACTCAATCAGTTTTTTTTTATGTCGCTTACAAGTTATAACATTATAATCACACGCACAATTAATCATATATTTGATTTTTTTATTCAATAAATTTGATTCTGGGCAATCATGTAAACATGCAACAATTGTATGATAAATATCTGCCATTAAATGATTAAATTTGTCGCTGGGATGAAATAAAGATTTTTTTGTATAATCAACTTCATAATTGAATGATTGCAAATCAACTTCAGATCTACAAAAATCCCGCATGCAAACCCCACAGTTTTTAAATATTTTAGATTTAATTTTTTTAATCATATATCCTGTAACATATTTTTTTGATTCAATATGAATTAAAGAATTGTCAATTTTAATTTCATTCATTACATTTAATAAAGGATTAATGTCACATGCAAAATCATCATTATTCGAATTGCCAGATTTATCATCAAGCAGATTTATAATTGATTGAAATGATTTATTAGAATCATCTTCACAATTAGCTCCAACAGAATGCACAGAATTAAAATTATTAATCAGCAAAGTTTTGTATGCATTGGTAAATTGATTACAATTTGGATTTACATTACGCACACCATTACTCCTTATACTACTAAAGAAATTTTCCAACGGGTCTTGATTAAAATTTCGGGTGATAACATTATTGATTTTAAAACTTTTATTTAAATATTGCCACATTTCCTTAAATGTATGGATATTGTGGATCCAATTTTTAATTGACGGAACTGATTCATGCTTAATCAACTCAGAATTATTTTTTCTAACTACTGATTAAAATTTAATTGATTCTAAAATCGGCAACATTTTATACCACAGTTGGAAATGGGGTGAATAATTTGTCAAGCATTGCTTGTATTGCTTAGGTGATCCTTGATAAGAATGACCATTAAATGTATCAAATAACTTATCGAAGATTAGAAGGAAATCTGCAGTCTCTTGGCCTTCTTTAGGAAGTATATTGTGTTCTGAAACAAAGATTTAATGCTTGTTTTAATGTAATGTAATAATCGAGTAGACAAATAGTTAACTAAATAGGTAAATGCCTATGATAGCTGTTTTTATCCGGGTACGGGAAGTAGTTCCCTCGGGATGCGGGTGAAACCGCGGGCAAACAGCTAGTTTACTATTTATTTCGCCAAAATGTAGAACAAATTAAATACAAAATCAATATTATCAAGTTTGTAACAAACAAGCCGTTTCTTGCAGTTTCCTTCCTAGTCCTAATGGACTTCTTACAAGACTGGAAAAAACAATCAAAAAGAAATATGTTTACTCACCAATAGGCTGTGCAGGCATTTGAGAGGTTGATGGTTGTAGACCCGATGTAGAGGGTGGTGAAAAGACAGCAGGTGCCAATGTCGGCCGTTGTTCTTCTGAAAATGTTATGTTGTTTACTTTATTAATCATCATACTTAGTGAATTGAACATTATATTGGTGCATTGACTAGTGCTAACTTATGGCAAAAATTGCATTTGTAGTATGTATAGGTAGAACAAGAGTATTTCTTTTGTAGCATCTTTGTATTTTATCCCTACTAGACCACGGAGGACAGAAAGATTGTCCCCTGCACACCCGCCTTTGGGATTTTATGTTGTGGCATCTCCGCTCATCATTTTGTTTTCCATGTACCAGACTCTTTTGATCTCAAGAGACACATAATATTCTTTGGTTTTTCTCCATATACATTATAAAAAATTGGGTGGGAATAAAATGAATTGATTTGGTTTAAAGTCACTCTTAAAACTATAACACAATTTACTAACCAGTAGGTCCAGGCATTTCAATGTCAGCTGCGGAGTGTTGATTTCTGTCAACCTTGAATAAGTTGATTGTAGGTACAGCGTTATTTGTAAGGCGATGGCTGGGCAGTCGATAACATTCCAAAAAGTGTTCATTACACAGCAGTATATGATTATAAATATATTTATCTCCCCTTTCTTGAGTCGCCGTATCCAATATAGCCTTCCACTGAGCAAATCTCTTAATAATAGCCACACTCTGGCCTTTTGGATTGGGGAAATGATGCAGCGGTCCTAAGAAAAGTTAAGTTATGATCAAATTTATTATTGTTTATATTTCTACTTATAACGACATTCGATTACTTTAAAAAATGTGGTTCAACCATGATACTTACCATCATTGATGCACCCGAAATAGCACACCAAACGAGATTTATCAGGCATGATCAACCAAATTATAAAAACACAATCGTGAACTGCCAGTAGTCCGGATATCTTGCCAAGGTCTCGCGAATGGAATAATCGGTGTCCAAATTCAAAGCCAAATAGTAACAGGTATGCTGGGATCTCAGAATCCGTAGGAAGAAAGCCAAGTCGTCCAAATTTTCTCATCCAAAAGCACTTTAACATCAACACAACACAGCAACAAAAACAGCGGAGCAGAAAAAAAACCCTACTTATTTACTTTTCTCTATGAAAAAAACGGTCAAGTTTGAAAAATCTGTCATCGATAGACTCATGGAGTACTATAGACGTATTAGTGTATTATCTATGCTATAGACTATATATTGTAGCTGCTACCATCTGTTGAAAAAAATGCGACAACACTCTCTTAATAATGTTTGACCTTAATCACAAGGTGGCGCTAGTTTTGCTACAAATTTTTGGTACTGTGATTTGTATGGAACTTTCGTATCTATTACAGTATTAGTGTATAATCTATGGTACGAGCGGCCTGTGCCTGCGGTAAAGAGAACGAAACGAAAGTAATCATAGTGTAAACAGTGCTCCTCGAAACTTTTTCCTAAATAATCTAAAAGTGTAACATTTAACAACAAAACAAACAAAAATAAAGTGATAACTAATCAAATCGACAGCACAAGTGTTATCTCGTCGCGACGCTGTGTGAAAGTGAAATAAATCGCAATCATAACACAGTGACTTTACCAACGTACTTTAACATTTTACATGGACCTAAACCGAACAGAACACGCAGGATTCATTGTACGAGCATGAAACAGTGCACCAGTGAGTAGACTCAGTTATTGTTGTTGGAATGGAGTGAATGTATTATGAACTTGTCAAAAAAATATACACTCAGAACCGTTGTCATTCAAAAACTCCATAGAAAGTGCTGCCATCTAAATTAATTAGGTAAAAACATCTGCGCCTGCGCAAACACTTCAGACCAGAGTGCTCGCGTCGACTGACACCAACCGATAAGTAACGTTGGAATTTCGATACGATAGAGGGCGCTTTCATAAGTCTTAGATACAAACATGGAAAATGACAACATAACCTTAAGAAAACCAATACGGAGAACTAAGTCTGATTTGAATTTGAATATGTTTGAATTTTATTTGGATGAAACAATTCTTAGTTCTACTTTTCATGATGGTTTAGACAGATCGACGAAGAGCGTTCCTGAGACTTCGATGTTGGATTCGATTGAGACACAGTTACAGCAACAACTCGTTAGTCTTAAAAATGAAAATGCCAGCGCTCATGAGGAGATAGCACAGCTCAATCTTGAATGCTCTAATCTTCGAAAGGAATTATTGGAAAAAACTAAACAAATAAAATTTCTTAAAACTGTTGCCGGTAGTTTAAATTCCGGCAGTCCAGTCAATATAATTTCCAGCAGGCGTTCTGCCTCACCTCACTTAAAAAATCTCACGAATATAAGAATGCAAATATCCCGATGTTCACCACTAATCAATCACAAAGCAGTGGGACTGAATGATACACCCAAGCGACACCCACAATTATCACCTAGTCGTCTAATACTCGATCTAGAGCCGCCAGTATTATGCAACTCAAACCGAGAGATTCCAACAAAGAAATTCCAACGCACAGATGGAGCCACGGGCAATGAATTAAAGAAACTATACATTATAGGCGATGAACAGATTCGTAGTTTAGCTTCACAATTAACCTATGATTATGACCGTAATCATCTAAAATTTAAGAATAAATACGACATTTATGGCGTCGTCAAGCCAGGTGCAAGAAGCAGCGAGGTGTTAAAGACTTGTGAAACCTTCAGTAAATCATTAAAAAATAACGACATTTTTATCTTGTCGATGGGTTCAAATGATAAAAATCCCTTTGAAGTGTTATCGGCTTTGAGTAACACACTACATATGTTGAGGTACCATAAAGTATTTGTAATAAATGTTCAGTATAATAAATTCTTAAATGAAAAATTGTTAAATAAAAATATAAAATTATTATTAAAAAATTACTCTAATTGCCAATTTATAGAAATTAAATGTACAAAGATATTTAAAACAAATCCGATAATGTATATTAAAAAGATTAGCTTTAAGTTGCAAGTAGAAATTGCATTTTTAGAATGTAATGAACAAATAAATCCACGGCCCATTTATAACGAAAGTCATAATTCATATAAATTGTATGATTGTAATACATGTAAACCAGCTGACAGGAATCATATGTCTAGTACTGTAAAAAACGGTACCACTCCATGCTATGTTCAAAATCAACCGGGGTTAAACGAGACGTATAATTTGACGGTATCATCGGACAAAGCGGATGTAAACGATCATGACACAGAAGTATTAGACCAACAAATAAACCGTTATTCAAATAAGAATGAGTTTTTTCTTGTCTAAAGGTCAAACGGAAATAACTATATTTCATCAGAACATAGCAGGTGCAATAAATAAAATTGAGGACATTATTTTTGCTTTGTCTGACTTTTCCCAAAAGTCTGTAGATATCGACATATTATGCTTTACCGAGACATTTATAAAAAAGGATACGGAGCATTTATTCAAGATACCCGGATATAAATTAGTAGCATCGTACTCCCGGAACTCGAAAAGAGGAGGTTCCTGTATCTTGATTAAAAATGACTTTGACTACAAAAAGCTACCGTGTTCACCTGACTTGGTGTGTAATTTTCATTTCGAATACTGTGGCGTTGAGCTACTTACACAAAAAATGATTATAATATGCGTATACAGAACTCCCACAAGCAATCCTTATGCTTTTGTTGAAAAAATGGAAAAATTACTATTAAAACTTTCCTATAGAACAAAGAAAATTATTTTATGTGGTGATTGGAATTTGGATATGCTCAAGCCAAGCAAGAGTTGCTTAGAACTCATAAATCTATTTAAAAACTTTAATATAGAAGTACATATTAAGTTACCTACTAGAAAACAGGCGTGTATTGACATGTTTGCGAGTAACGTGAAACAAACCCGAGCTGATATCCACCACTTGGGGCTTTCAGATCATGAGACAGGTCAAACGTTAACAATAAAGACAAATGTTAGACGTCAGAAAAACACTTGGTATGAGGAGGTTAGAGACTTTAGTAAAGAAAATGTTGATAAATTCTGCCATTATATTTCATCACTATCTTTCTCAAATGTCTATGAAAAATCGAATCTAAATGAAGCTTTCCAAGAATTTCACAGTTTGTTTTCCCTATTTTTTTATTTGTGCTTCCCCATATTTAAAGTAAAAAAATGCAATAAAGTGAATAAAAGTACATGGCTAACAAAAGGTTTAAGAAAGTGTTGTATAAAAAAAAGGATCCTCTATTTAAAAGGTAAACAACTGGGATCTAATAAAAAGAAAAATATAAATTTATACAAACAATATTCTAAAATACTTAAGCAGTCTATATACAAGTCAAAACAATTAGAAAATCATAAATATATTAATAAGAAAAAGAATAAATGTAAAGCAGTGTGGGAAATCATAAATCAGAATATTGGGGACATACATAGTAATACAGAAATAGACAAAATATTATACAATAATCAACTACACTCAACTTCAGATGACATAAGCGATTTATTTAATTCATTTTATATTAATTTGACTAATTACAATGATTTTATTTATAACAGTCGTGATATTAATGCAACTATGGACATGGATAATTCTAATTCAATTTTTTTAAGCCCCACAGACCCAATGGAGACATTTAAATTAATAAACAGCCTTAATAACACTAATTCTGTAGGTATAGATGGAATTAATACAAAGATTATAAAACTGTGCGCAAAATTCATATGTGAACCCTTAAGTTTTATCATTAATTTGTCATTTCAACAAGGCATCTTCCCTAAGAGTCTTAAAAAATCTATTGTTAAGCCTTTGTATAAAAAAGGTGACGCGTCAGATATGAATAACTACCGTCCAGTTACCCTTATACCAGTAATTTCAAAAATTTTTGAAAAATCTATTCTTAAACGTCTGCATGACTTCGTTCTGAGACACAAAATTCTAAAACAAGAACAATTCGGTTTTCGCAAAAACAGTAGCACTTCACTAGCCTGCTTTAATCTGATTAAAACAATCACTGAATATATTAATGATAGGATACCTGTAACGGCTTTATTCTTAGATATGAGCAAAGCGTTCGATTTTGTTGATCATAAATTGCTTCTTTATAAGTTAGAAAAGTATGGAATTAGAGGAGTAGCAAACGACTGGATAAAGAGTTACTTAGAAGACAGATATCAGTGTGTAGAAATAACTAAAATAAAAAATAGTGAAAAAGTTATAAGCAGATCCAATTTCAAACTAAATCGATTTGGAGTCCCACAAGGAAGCGTACTGGGGCCATTTTTATTTCTGTTGTATATTAACGACCTACCTAATATTACTCACCACAAAACAATCTTATTTGCTGATGATACGACACTCATTATCAAGTGTGAAAATAAAGAGACATATGAGAATGAAATTAATTTGACGCTTAATAAAACAATAGAATGGCTAAGCAATAATAACTTGAAAATCAATGTAAATAAAACGCAATTGATACAGTTTCAAAATTATAGAAGACAACATGTTGACTTAAATATAAACTACAGAAATAATAAAATAGAAGAGGTAAGCACTGCAAAATTTTTAGGTCTGATGCTCGATAAGCACTGCAACTGGAAGGGACATGTAGAACATATTTGCAATAAACTTGATCGATTCGTGTTTGCTATTAAACGTTTACGACAGACCGTGTCGACGGAAGCGGCGCTTAGTGCGTACCACGGATACGTGTCATCGGTGCTCTCGTATGGCCTCTTGATGTGGGGTAATTCGGTTGAGATTGAAAAAGCATTTCGAGTTCAAAAGAAATGTGTGAGAGCGATATGCGGAGCCTGGTCCACAGACAGTTGTAAACCACTATTTACAAAATTCCATATCCTACCACTGGTTTGCATGTATATTAGAGAACTATGTGTTTTTGTCAAACTGCATCCACAACATTTTAACAAATTTTCTGAAAAGCTGGGTAGAAATTCTAAATATAAATTTAAACTTCTTCGGCCTAGGTGCCGTTTGGATATTTACGAGAGGAATGTCTATGTGAAGGCGATTGATGTATATAATAAACTACCAGATAAATTTAAAGAATTAAAAATTAATATGTTTAAGAAAAAACTTACAGCGTGGCTAGCAGAAAAATGTTTTTATACTTTAAAAGAATTTATGGCATTTAAAGAAAATGATGTAATGTAATTATTTAATGTTGAAATTATTTTATCAAACTATTGACATTGCAAACCAATAACTGATTATCTATCTTGCCGATTATATCTTAAAAATTACCTAACGTATTACAACAATGATTCTATCCATAATTTATGACTTAAATAAAATTACAAATCGACTATAACAAATTAATAACTATTATACCTAAGTACAGTATCTGTTAATAGTTGACATTTTTCACGCACCATTGTCATGGTAGAATGTGCTTGTACAACATTTAACTTACCACCACTATGTAACCACATTTCTTGTGAATAAATGATAAAAAAAAAAAAAAAAAAAAAAAAAAACAGCTGGACTAGGATTTACGTTTACGTCAAGGTTACCGGGGTCAAATAACGGATACTTTTTACACGACTGCCCAAAAAGGAGTGTTATGTTTTCAGGGTTCATGTATGTATGTATGTATGTATGTATGTATGTATGTTTGTGAGTTTCTTTATTCCACCATAACTTCTAAAAGGCTTGACCGATTTCAATGTTTGTGGTATCGTTAGAAGCTTTGAGTTATCCCGAGTGACATAGGCTATGTGGACATTAAAAAATGGTCAAGTGTGAGTCGAAATCGCCTGCAAAGGGTTCCGAACGATATTTTTTTTTGTGTTGTACTACAGGTAGGTACTTGCTATAATTTATACTTTATAGAATATAGATGTTATGTAACTAGCCAAGTTAAGCAGCAGACAAAGAATGACGCTTTACTTATAAAAGAACTCTTAATTATTATGGGAGAAAACTTATTTACTCGTACGTACCTGGTTTTGTCACCAGGGAGTGGCTTAAAAAAAATCCTGATAAATATCAGTGAGAAAGTTAAAAATCTATCCTTAGACGACTACTGCATAATTATGTTTGGAGAAAATGACTTCAAAAGTGCTAGAGATTACATTGAATTAATTAAACAACTAAGGGAATCACTACAACAAATAACTCACACAAATGTAGTCGTATGCTGTCCTACCTACGTTAGAGGAGCTCTAATTCAAAATTATCGTACAGAAATGTTAAACAACTTACTCTATTTGGATATACAGAATAATAATTATGCATATATCTTTGACACTAATCGTGACCTTTCTTTGGAAATGTTTTCTCATAGAACAGGCAAACTAAATAGTCATGGTACAAAACGTATATTTGAAAGTATTTATGATCGTATGATTATTGATATTAAAAATTATCCCCTAGAAGATCTGATGATGATACAATCTTTAAAAAATAAAAATAGCACTGGTTTCGATGGCATATCAACTAAATTCGTTAAATTTGTATCAAATGTAATTGCTTTGCATCTCAGCCACATACTAAACTTATGTATTAGTTCTGGAGTATTTCCGGATAATTTAAAAACTGTAATAATTAAGCCTTTGCATAAAAAGAACAATAAGGAAAATTTAGCAAACTATAGGCCAATTGCTTTAATACCAGTTTTTTTCTAAAGTAATGGAAAAACTTATTTATGACGCTATAAGTAGTTTTTTTACATAAATATAATATTTTAAGTGAGAAACAAAAAGGTTTCAGGAAAAATATGGGTGTAAATTCTGCAGTTTACGATTTGATTAACTTTATTACGGGTAATGTTGATAGTAGGGTACCAGTTTGTGCAATTTTTACTGACATGACAAGAGCCTTTGATAGTGTAGATCATGATATTCTCATACGTAAACTAAATATCATGGGCATCAGAGGAAACGTGCTTGATCTCTTAATATCATACCTTAGTAACCGTAAACAACTAACTTTTTTTTTTTTTTTTTTTTTTTTCGGTTGGGGGTAGTTTGAAGAGAAGTAACAGATTTTTAGGCTCTGCTTAAATAAAATATAAAAAATAGTTAAAAAAGGTTTATTAATTACATTTATTTAATAAATAATAACTATTGAGACTCTCTACCTGCCGTTTCTGTGTTATCCTTTCGATAACTATCAACTTGCAAGCACTGAACTTAAGATTTGGAACACATTATGGAAGCACTACAGGGGTCAATGTCCCAGATGATGAAAACTTTCCATGACAGGATGTCTAAGTTTGAGGCGGATTTAAAGCAAACACCGAATTCTACAGTCACTCTGGCGGCTGACTTCGCTTCATTTCGATCCTTGGTCTTGGAAGCCCTTAGTTGTCTCCAAGGTCAAATGCAGGCACTTGCCCGTGATGTGGACACGCTGGAGATGCGCGCTCGTCGGAAAATCCTTCTCTTGCACGGTGTTCCTGAACTGCCGAAGGAGGAAACCGCCCAGGTAGTTGCAGGTGTTATGCAGGAACACATTAAGATTGAGGAGTTTGCTGCTGCCGCCATTCGGAGGTGCCATAGAATGGGCCGCCACACCAACAGGAGCAAACCCAGACCAATACTCGTCAAGCTGATGGACGTTGATCTTCGTGACAAGATATGGTTTGCGAAAACGAAGCTTAAGGGTTCCGGCATTACGTTATCGGAGTTCTTGACGAAATCCAGGCATGATGCTTTTATGATGGCGCGTGAGAGGTTTGGAGTTTCAAACTGCTGGACTCAACGAGGCGATGTATTCATCCTGGCTGCTGATGGCAGTAAACATCGGGTTGTGAATACGTATGACCTCAATGCAATTGCTCAACCTCCGGAAGGTCCCGTCAAGCATGGGTCTGTGTCTCCAGTTAACGTATCGCCAGCCAGCGTAGCAACTGCTGCGCTACGGAAAAAGCGCGCTGCCACTATCAAGAAATAGTGCTTCAAGTTGTGTCATGTCGCGTCCACATGGCTATTTCACGGTAACTTCTTCTTAACTTTTACCTTATTCCATATTTTTCACATAATTTCTGATTCGACTTACTTTCTGTTATAATTTTAATAACAATTTCCGGCAAAACAATTTTTAATTTCATTATTATAACGTCATTACATTTTGAAAGTACGGTATGCGTATGCAATAATTTTGTTTACTTTTGATACCTACCTTGTAGAAGATTATTTTATTATACTCAATATATTCTGTGCTTCGAAACGCACTATTTTCCCGAAGCAACTGTCACTTGTGTTTAATTGTCTATGGCCGGTTGGAATTAGAATTATTTGGTGTCATGGCTTTTGGGTCAAAAATATTATGTTGGCGTTCCAGATTCATTTTAATCTGCAGTCTTAATTTTAAGCATTCATATATTGTATAATGTCTAAAGTGGTTGATATTTTGATGCCGGAAATCTTGCCGTGAAATAGTCATAAGTCTTACTTTCTGTTTGTTTAATTGTTTTATTTACATTATTGTCTAATTAAGTTAAATATGAGCTTATCGTTCAGATAGGCCATTCTGATTGTAACACAGAACTGGCGGGTGGATTTGTTGTAGTTTAATTTTGATTTTTCGTTTATATTTATCTATTTTATTTATTTATCATAAACTTAGTATACATATACATGGATAACATACATTTAATAAATAATGTCTCTAGTCCGGTTAGTGATGACGAAAGCTTCATATCTGCTTCCAGTAATGACAGCTTTACCAGTATTCCATCTTTGAGCGAAACACTACAGTCTCAATTTTCTGATAGTCCTAAAAATCTGAATGTAGTCCATATTAACGCACAAAGCATTCCGGCTCATTTCCACGATATGCTGGCAAGATTGATTGTAAAAATATCCATGCAATACTTGTTTCTGAGTCTTGGTTAAAGCCTTGCCTTCCTTCCACTTCGTATTCCCTACCTGGGTTTGTGCTGATTAGAAATGATCGCAGCGTTGGCGGTGGTGGTGGTGTTGCCATATACCTCCGGGCCAATATACCTTTTTCCATAGTAAATATGTCAGCACAGCCATCTCCGTCAAATGCCGGTGAGCATCTCTTTTTAGAAGTTACCCTTTCCAATACAAAAATTCTACTTGGAGTTTACTATTGTCCTTCATCTCGCATTAATTTCTTCTCCTCTTTCGAAACTATCCTTGAAAATCTTACACCGTCCTATAGTCATACCATTATAATGGGTGACTTCAATACTTGTCTTTTGAAAAATGACAGTCGTTCATCCACTTTTAAGTCCGCCATTCAATCTTGTAATTTAACTCCTCTTCCACTAGGTGCTACACATCATTTCCCGCATTCCGTCCCGTCCTTCTTGACCTTATCCTTGTTTCTTCTACGCAGCATGTTGTAAAACATGGTCAGTGCGCAGCTGACGCGTTTTCTTATCATGACCTTATCTATCTGGCTTACAAAATCCGACCTCCTAAGGCAAAACGTCGTGTAATGTTGCAACGCAATTTTGCTGGTATGGACCTTAAAGAACTTTGTGAGGATTCTAGTAGAATTGACTGGTCGCATCTCGTAGCTGCTTCGACAATAGATGACAAAATTGATATTTTTAATTCAGAAATAATAAATCTTTACGACCTTCATGCTCCAGTTCGTCCAGTTAAAATGAAGCACCTACCAGCACCTTGGCTGACGGATGACATAAAAAATCTTCTGCAACAAAAAGCTGCAGCCAAAACTAAGTATAAGTGCAGACCCAGTCCCTTAGCTTGGGAAAAATATACCTCCATCCGCAATCACTGCAATAAGGTGTGTAGAGATGCTCAACGCCGACATATTCACAAGTCAGTGGAAAACAGTGAACCTGCAAAGGTCTGGAAGTTTCTGAGGTTAATGGGAGTGGGCAAATCACGTCAAGACGTGATCCCTAAAGATGTCGACCTAGAGTCGTTAAATTCATTTTTCAGCTCTTCGTCCCAATGTGATGAGACTTCAAAAGCTAACACATTAAATTATCTTTCTTCCCTTCCAACTCCCGACTATCCACAGTTTTTATTTAATCAATTCTCGGCTTGTGATGTGAAGAAGAGTGTGGTATCAATCACTTCTAATGCTGTTGGAAGTGATTGCGTCAGCCGTAAAATGATTGTCCCTATCCTGGATGAGATCCTTCCTATCATTACTCATATCCTGAATTTCTCCATTACATGTGGCGTTTTTCCCACCGTTTGGAAAGATGCACAAATCACTCCACTTCCCAAAACCCCCAATCCCCTATCTTTCTCTCAATACCGTCCTATCTCCATTTTACCATTTCTTTCCAAAGTTCTTGAACGCCTCATACATGACCAGCTCAGTGCTTTCCTGCGCAAGAACAACCTCCTTAATCCTTTCCAGTCAGGATTTCGTCCAGGACATAGCACCGTAACTGCTCTAACCAACATTACGGAGGCCATTAGGATGGCCATGGAGGGTGGAAAACTAACGATTCTTGTGTTACTTGACTTTAGTAATGCCTTTAACGCGATCGATTTTGATATTCTCCTTGGCATGCTGCGCTCTCTGAACATATCTCCAACGGCAATTGATTGGTTTCGAAGTTACCTGTGTGGCCGTCGGCAACGAATCTCTATCGAAAGCGCATGCTCTTCGTGGTGTGATACTTCTGCCGGCGTACCACAGGGAGGGGTTCTCTCTCCATTACTTTTTGCCTTATTTATAAACCCCATTTCACAAGGACTTTTCTCATCCTACCACCTTTATGCAGACGATTTGCAGATGGTTCCCTATTTTTAAGCATAAAATTTTATGTCATAAGTTAACATGGCATAATAAATTGTATTTATCCTAATAATAGTTACGCACAATATTAATTTGGCATAACTTTATAAGAATAATTTATTAGGCATACTTACTTTAAGCATAATAATTGTGAAGCATAATATTCTAAAGCCTAAATATCCTTACGCATAATGATATTTAAGCATAACTTTTATAAGCAAACTAATCATACACCATACAAATATCTAACTCCTTAATTATGAAAAAACTTTCAACAAACAACACAATTTTACATATTGCTCACATTATACATAGGCATAACAAAGAATTAATAATTAACACCTAAAATATTAGACACTAATACACATTTCTATACAATATTGCTGCAGCATGCAAGTAAACATGCAGAATGCAAGCAAGCATGCAGCATGCAAGTAAACATGCAGAATGCAAGCAAGCAGCATGCAAGCAAGCAAGCAGCATGCAAGCAAGCATGCAGAATGCAAGCAAGCATGCAGCATGCAAGCAAGCATGCAGCATGCAAGCAAGCATGCAAGCAAGCAAGCAGCATGCAAGCCAGCATGCAGCATGCAACATGCAGCAGGCATGGTTTCTGTCACGGCTCCGGCGCTGCAGGGTTCCGGCGGCCCCACGCGAGCTTATCGTCGCAGATGGTTTTACGCTCACCACCTGCTCCTCAGCCCGCGGGCCGCCTCACCCCTCCGCGCCTACGCGACTCTAAATTACACTCTAGGGTAGGGCAGAAAAGACTACGTGGAGTCGGTTTTGCAGCGATTCGTTTCTTTCACTAACTCAAATTTGTTTCCGTTATTTCTATTATGCTAATAGTGATTAGGCCTAGTAACATTTAACAAACATAATGCATTTTTATCAATGTTTACCACCGCAAGCTTTAAACCTACACTATAACAGTGAAATAGTAAACCAAGTACAAGTTGCGAAATTCCTAAGCATACTCATAGATAGCCAACTAACATGGAAGCCACAAGCAGAAGAAGTCTGCAAAAAACTAAGTTCTGCTGCGGGTACATATTAGAATATCGAAAATTAAAATATCTACGGTTAATATATCGACGTTCAAAACATCGAAAATGTGAATATCGAGTATATCATAACATCGATAATTGTTATACCTAAGCTCAAAAAGTCGAAAATTGAAATGCCGACTGATGAAAATATCTAATGATTAAAAATATCGTTACTCATTATACCTAAGTTCAAAATGTCAACATTCAATTCATCGAAGTTCATTATATTTATTTTTAAAATACCTACTCGTTAAAATATCGAATAAATTTTCATTATGTGGTATTATGAGAGTACAGATTCAGTATGTTGTGTTATAAAAGTTTGTGACAGAACCGAATCGCTGCAAAACCGACCCCACGTAGTCTTGTCTGCCCTACCCCTAGAGTGTAATTTAGAGTCGCGTAGGCGCGGAGGGGCGAGGCGGCCCGCGGGCTGAGGAGCAAGCGGCTGCGAGCGAGCCGCCGCGGCTGAGGCTGGCCGGTGAAGCCGGCCAGCGAGCCGAAGCTGCGGTGGTGAGCGAAAGCCGTTTGCGACGATTAGCACGCGTGGGACCGCCGGAGGCCCGCAGCGCCGGAGCCGTGACAGAAACCTGCATGTTGCACGCTTGCTTGCATGCCTGATGTTTGCTAGTTTACATGTTGCATGCTTGCTGCATACATGGCATATGCTTGTGCAAAGTACATAATAATGAGATATCGATATTTAGAACGTTCGATACAGTGTACTTCGATATTTAGGACGTTCGATACTTTGTACTTTCGATATTTAGATATTTCGATGTCACTTTTGTAGATTATTCGATTTTAGATATTTTGGTCGTGGGTTATTTAACAATTCGACATTATAAACTTTCGATATTTTAATTTTCGATTATATGGTCATTCGATATTTTAATTTTCGATGTTTTGAACATTGATATTTTAACCGTAGATATTTTAATTTTCGATATTCAAATATGTACCCTCTGCTGCGTATGTACTTTTTAATTTGTCCAGGAAAGTTAAAATGCCGACAAAATTACTAGCATATCATGGTCTGGTGGCATCGATTTTGAGATACGGGATGATATTCTGGGGAAATTGTTGCTTAAGGGAACAGGTGTTTAAGGCTCAAAAACGCTGTATAACGTCAATGTGCAATATGAAAGTCACGGATAGCTGTGAACCTATATTTAAATCCCTAAAATTACTAACGTTTCCATCGCTTTACATTTTAGAAATAGCTGTGTTTTTTAAATTATATATGCATCTTTTTAATACAGTGTCAGAAAGTAGAAAGGGGCCAATAAGGAGACAATATAAAAATATGTTACGTTTTGGTGGATATAAAACTGCACTGTTAAGAAAAAGTGTTTTAGGCATGGGTCCGGTCATATTCAACAAAATACCAGATGTAATAAAAAATCAGACTATTACCCTTTTTAAAAAGAAGTTGACTATGTTATTAATTATTAAATGTTATTATTCAGTTTCCGAATTTTTGAGTGATAAAATTTAATCTAATTCTGACATCTACATATATTTCAATTTATTCTTTGACATTTTATTTGTAATTTAATCTGTTATTTTAATGCTGTAATTAATCTAATACTGTATTTGAATTTCTTTCAACTATCTTTATTTTTTGACACATCTATTAAATTGTTATGTTGCTGACATTGTTAAACTTATTATTCAATTTGTGACTAATTCCTGAAAAATAATAATATAAGTATGTTATTCTTTTGTTGCTGGTGTACAAATTTTTATTAAGCGACTTAAATTTCAAATTTGTGTTTTTTGCATGCCTAATTTATGGTAGATTGTATAAGGGTCTCATTATAACATAACATCTGTATCTTGTACCTACTTTCTGTGCAAATAAAGAACTATTCTATTCCATTTATGTTTGGGAAGAATATCAGAAATGAAATAGTAAAATATTTTTGTAATTAATTTGCACATAACCCCAGCAGTAACTAATTAACGTCTCAACTACTGTCTGATAATATATATTTTATGTATAATGTCCTTTAGACACGTGATTAATAAATATAAGGGTCGTAATGTATCTTTATTTTCATGTAATGAATAAAAAACTATAATTAAAAAAATAAAAAACACGCCTGCCATGTCATAAAATATTAAAAAGTGAACTAAAAAATTCAAAACAAGTCAAATATTTGCAGTAGGGGGACCTGTAATGAATTGTTCCAAGTAACCGTCCCCCGACTGCAAATATTTGACTTGTTTTTAATTTTTTAGTTCACTTTTTCATATTTTTTGACATGGCAGGCGTGTTTTTAATTTTTTTTTAATTATATTTTTTTATTTAATACCTTTTAGTGATAAATAATATTTTATAGAGCGCTACAACACAAAAACATAACACAACACAAAAAAAAACCGTTCGGAACCCTTTGCAGGCGATTTCGACTCACACTTGACCATTTTTTAATGTCCACATAACCTATGTCACTCGGGATAACTCAAAACTTCTAATGATACCACAAACATTGAAATCGGTCAAGCCTTTTAGAAGTTATGGTGGAATAAAGAAACTCACAAACATACATACATACATACATACATGAACCCTGAAAACATAACACTCCTTTTTGGGCAGTCGTGTAAAAACTCAATAAGATACATACATTGATTTGTGTATCTTCGTGAGTTATATAATAATAATAATAATAAATATTGATTTATTATTATTATATGTTAACTTATTATTTTCAAATATGAAAAATGTATTAAGTATATGATGATGTTAATACCAACATCACAGCGTTTTACTGAGCAATGTCCGGTTTGGTACAGGTGGGACACACATTTTCCCTTGTTTTATTTTCTAAGTTTTTGTTATTCTATATTTCTTTCTTTTTATTATCTATATCGTTTTTTTTTATTTTATTTTATTGTTGTTTTTGTGTGTCCTGTGTCTGTCTCAAATAAACTTTTTTTCTTTCTTTTCTTCTTCTATAACAATCAATGGTGTTTTTGTTTTCAAAAGGATTTGGATCTATTTGTACATTCGAGTTTTTCAAGGCGTAGTGTGATCTTTTAAAGCTAATAAAAGCTTCATACAATAATGAAAACATTCCCTTTTCAAAATCATTTGTGAATGAGTCATAAGGGTAATACTGAGAATTGAAATACAAACGAGCGTTATAAAAGGTGCTGTGATCAAAGACACTCTTATCTTTAACTGCATCATTGTTTCGCAAATGCTGGAATCCGAGTATGACGTAACGAGGTTTCTCCAACTGACTATATCCTATTCAACTTGCCGTGAGCCAAAAGGTAAACAAACCATAAAAAGGGTTCTTTATATGTCACGATTGATGTAGTGAACATATTTTATAAAAATAACTACGGAAGTAATACACTGACAACATTAGAAATGATATTTTAGAACGATGTCTGTAGAACTTATGTAATCCTTTCAGACTTATTTGAAATCAAATATCATAAATGCCTTAAATTATTTTCTTAATTTTAATTAATTATGTATTAAATCGTTTACATGTTAAAGAACCTAAAAAAGACTTGATTCTCAAACTTGGAACGCATTTTAATACTACTAAATTGTAGACCACAGATACTGCGAACATTTTAGATTAAAATGTGACGTTTTGTCATCGGTCGGGTTAGAATACCCGCCATCTGTACTATCGATCAACTTGTTGATGCGAGAAGTGCCACTGCAGATATTTTCGTTAAATTCTTGTTATTCCGTTGTTTCTTTTATTGTTTTAATTAAGTTTATTGTTTTGTTAAGTTTAAAGTTATTTGTTAATTGTTTTGTTTTTGTTATATTGACGTTTTCGTGTGTAATAACATGAGTGAACCTGAACCTTTTTTTTTTTTTTTTTTTTTTTTCGGGGGGAAATCTTCATGGACTTCCTCCGCCTGGGGAGAGGCGGAGGGGCGTGCCGGACTCTTACCGGCTAAAACCCCCCGGTGTCTCCTCCTCGCACGTGCGCGTGGGGCCGCGGGAATCCGGATTCTTCCGCAGCCCCACACTGGTGCCGGCCCGGTCTGTCCGGGCCTCAGCTCCTGCACGGGGTAGTGAGGTGTACAACTACCCCGTGCACCGCCTCAGGGGCGCGCGCCGACACCCGCGCGCGCCTCCGCCTCGGGTCCATCGAATAGGGGGCGGGGACTTCCCCAAGTCCCTCGCCCCTGGACCCATTCATGGGGGGCGGAGAAGGGCGTTGTCCGCCCTTCCCCTGCGCCCGGTGCGTCTTCTGCGGCCGGGGAAGGGAGTCGAGATCTCCCTCTCCCGTTCCGCAGTCTCCTTCTGCGACATCACGTCCTCGCAGAAGGACACCACCGCGTCCCACGACTCTGCGCTACCGACCATACTCCGCACTACGGCCGGCAGCGACAGGTCGCCTCCTACTTCATTTGCGAGGACACGGCGCTGCTCCTCCCAAGCTACACACTCAGCGAGCGTGTGTTGCACCGTGTCCTCCCCGCACTGGACGCAGTGGTGGCACCGAGCGTCCGGCTCCCTGTCTATGCGACACAGGTACTTGCCGAAGCATCCATGCCCCGACAGCACCTGCGTCACCCTGAACGACAGGGAGCCGTGCCTTCTCCCGAGCCAGTCGTCCAGTACTGGCCGGATCGCCTCGACGGTAGCGAGGCCGGCGGCAGGGCGCAAAAGCCTTTGCCGCCATTCCGCCACCAAGACCTGACGGAGCTCTCCCCGGCGCAGCTCGATCTGCCGCTGCACCGGCATCGAGCCCCGTGCCCGCTCTTCCTCGCGCCATCGGTACAATGACGCGAGTAACTTTCGCTTCTAGGTCCCAGGGCGGAGATCCGGCCAGGACACAAGCCGCCTCGTGGGAAATCGTGCGGTACCCGCGGACGACTCTGACGGCCATCGCCCTCTGCGGCTTGCGCAGAATGGCGAGAGTGCTGGCCGTCAGGTCGAGCGCCCATACGGGAGCCCCATACAGGGCCATGGACCGCACGATTCCCACGTACAACCGCCTACAGGCGGCGCTCGGGCCCCCCATGTTGGGAAGCAACGTTGAAAGCGCGCCCGCCGCGCCCATGAGCTTGGGGCTAGCCGCCGGAAGTGAGGCCCGAATTCCCAACGGCTGTCGAGCACCAATCCCAGGTACTTCATGGTGAACCCGACAGCTATCCGAGCCCCACCGACCACGATGTGTGATCCCGGCGCCGGCGCCCGCCGGGGGCCATGAAACACCATGGCCTCCGACTTGTTCAGGGCCACCTCCAGGCCCAGGCGCCGGATGCGGTTCACCACCTGTGACACCGCAGCCGTGGCTATCAACGTCGCTTCCCTGTGCGAGCTCCCCCGGGCAGTGACAAGCGTGTCGTCCGCATAACACGTCAAGTCTGCGCCCGACGGGAGCTCGCCTCTCAGCACCCAGTCGTAGCCGATGTTCCACAGGAGCGGTCCTAAGACCGATCCCTGTGGGACACCGCACGACATGAGGTGCTGACCAGCACCGTCACGTCCCCTGTAGGTGACGCATCTGTCCTCCAGATAAGCCCCTACTGTACGGCGGAGGTAGGGAGGCACGCGATGGTATACCAGCGCCTCCCGAATACAGCTCCAGGGTAGGGTGTTGAATGCGTTGGTGATGTCTAAAGACACCGCCAGCACCACCCCACCCCGGGACACCGTCTCCTCCGCCAGGGCCCTCACGCGCATGATGGCGTCTATGGTGGAGCGCCCCCGACGAAAACCAAACTGGTTGTCGTCCAGGTCCGGCCCCTCTCTGCACAAGTGGCTGACGAGGCGATCTGCGATAACTCGCTCAAACAGTTTGCCCGCCTCGTCGAGCAGCACTATGGGCCGATACGCGGACGGCGAGTCCGCGGGGCGCCCCTCCTTCCTGAGCAGGACCAGTCTCCCCTCCTTCCATACACTGGGAAACTGACCCCGCCCGAGACATGCCGTGAAGAGCCCCCTCAGCTGGGGCTCCAGCTCCTTCAGAGCCAAGACGAGAGCTCGACCAGGAACTCCGTCGGGTCCGGGCGCTGTGTTCTTAGCCCGGAGTCGCGACACGGCCGCTCTCGTCTCTGACTGCGTCACCTCGGGGACATCGGTGCTCTCCTCTTCTGGAGAGTCTGTGGCTGAGGGCGAAGCCATCGCCGGGGGAACATGTCCCCCTCGCACAGGGAAGAGGGTCGATACTACCACCTCTAGCAGCCGGGGCTGCATGGTCCGAACCAGCGGGGGCGCCCAGGGACGCAACTTGCCCCTTACCCAGCGGTAGGGGCGCCCCCACGGATCCCGATCCAGGGACCCCAGCAGCTCCTCCCTGGCACGCGACTTTGATTCGCCGATGGCCAGCCACAGAGTCTCCTTGGACGCGCGGTACACCTCATACAGCGCGTCCTCCTCGGCGGAATCCCGTCGACGTCGTCTCCGGTATCGGGTGTACCGGCGGCGGGCCGCAACGCACGCTACGCGCAATTGCGCGATCTCGGCGGTCCACCAGTACACCTGGCGCCTTGCGGACTGTTGGCGGACACGGGGCATGGACGCGTCGCAGATCTGCGTCATCGCCCCGCGAAACCGCAGCGCCTCCGCTTCGACGTCGACGGGGCCGTCCGTCGCCGACTCCCAGGTCCAGGACTGGACTAATGCAGCTTCCTCGAGTAGTTCCCTGTCGATGCGCTTAAGCGCCCAACGCGGGCCGTCGTTCATCGGGGTTGTTGGATGGCGGCCGCCTGCGGTCTGGGCAGAGACGTCGAACCGAACATAACGATGGTCCGATAGCGTCTCCACCTCCACAGCGACACGCCAGTCACGGACACGGCCAGCGACAGAGGGGCTAGCGAACGAGACGTCCACTATCGACCCGCCCCGCTGCCGCACGCACGTGTATTCCGAACCCCGATTCAGGACGACCAGACCAGTCGTCACCGCCCACTCTTCTAACACCTCGCCCCGAGGGTCAGTGACCGGAGATCCCCACGCCGATGACTTGGCGTTGAGATCTCCGAGCACAAGAACGGGACGAGGGTGATAGCGGCCTACGACGGCGCCCAACTCGACAAGGAAACCCTCGAAGTCGGCGAGACTCTTGTTGGGGGAGAAATACGCCCCCACAATGACGATGCCGCCCGAGACCGCAGCAACCCAGCCACGGCCCCTGGACGGGTCGATCAGAGCCTCGCCAATAATGGCCACCAAACCGTCAGCGCACCCCAGCCAGTTGCCCCGGGCGGGGATGAAGTACGGTTCGGCGACCACAGCCACGTCGATCGACCACTCTGCCATGCTCTGGAGCAAAAGATCCTGAGCTCTGGCACAGTGGTTGATGTTGCCCTGGAGGAAATGTAGTGGTGCCATTACTGACACTCCATTCCCTCGGCAACGGTCCTGGGCCGGGAGTCGGCCGCGGAGCTGCTAGCCTGCGGGGGTGGCGAGGTTTCCCCCGCAGGTTTAGTGCTCCCCTTCTTTTTCCTTTTGGCCTTGCTGGCAGGCGCGCCACAGGCCCCTCCGCCCACTATGTGTCCCGCTCGCTTCCCCGCAGCCGAACACAAGCTGCAGTTGGGCGCCGCGGAACACTGGGCCGCCTTGTGGCCGGGCTGACCGCAGCGATAGCACAGATCGCTACGGTCGACCTCGGCGGTGCACTTTGCCCGGACGTGCCCCTTTTCCAGGCACCGGAAGCACCGCAAGGCCCGGGGCTGCAGGAGTTTCACACTCGCTGCAACCCAGCCCACCAGCAATTCACCTTTTTCGGCGATCTTCTTCGCCGACGCCACAGGGCACTGAACCCAGACCGCGCCGAGTTCAGTGGCGTCGGCGCGTATGTCGCCGGCCCGCACCTTATCTGGCGGACACTCGCCGCTTCGGGCAACGGCCGCCACCACCTCCTCTGAGGTCACCGAGTCGTCCAGACCAGCAATCCGCACCTCTGCGGTTTTCACCGGCCTGGAGACCCGGACGTCCTCAGGGTTGAGGACCTCCCTCAGCTTGGCGGCCAGAGCGTCCGCCTTCTCGGCACTGCCGCTCGCTGCACCAGCCACCTCAAACAGCCGCGCACCCGTGGCAGCCTGCCTGATGGTGACGGACTGAAGACCAAGATCAGACAATTTGATCTTGGTCTTGGCCTCGGCAATGACCGACCGGTACGTCACACCGCGCTCCGCCGCTCCTGGCTGCAACGTGAGCGTCACAGCCTCGGAACGCGGGGCATGCACCGTCGGTCCTTTGCGACCGCCTTTGGCAGTCCGCCTCGCAGGCTGCGCAACCGCCTTTGCGGGAGCGCGTGCAGCAGCCGCGGCCTTCTTGGCTTCTTTGCGGGTCTTCTTACGCCCCACGACCTTTGCCCAGGTCTCACCCTTAGACCCGGCAGTCGTGGGCTGCTCGCTCGAAGGGGCTCCCTCCGCGGGCCTCTTGGCACCCTCCGCGGGCTTCCCCTTCTGAGGCGCGAGTCTCGGCGGCTCCCCAGTCCTCCGTTTGTCAGCCGCTAGAGGCGGACGGAGGATTTCCGGTGGGAGACGCCGAGAGATCGCCTCCAGCCGAGCGTTTACCATGCTCCCGCACTGGAGCATGCAGATCCGGACGATGCGCTCGACCTCATCATCGGTACGAGCGCTCGCCGGTCGCTGTGCGGGAGCCGGGGCCACTGCAGGTGCGGCATCGGCGGACGAGCGTCGCTGCTGCTGCTCGCTCAGCGCAGCGACTTGCCGCCGGAGGTCCTCAAGGTCATTTCGGAGGCGGCTGTTTTCCTCCTGCAGCTTTGCGACCTCGTCGGAGGCCGTCCGGCTGAGGAGGATGCCAACCGCCTCCCTGATGTCAGCGGCAGCCTCCTTAAGGCCACGGGTGAAGGTGCCCTTCAGGCTGCCGGACTTGGTGGCCACCTTCAGGACCAAGTCCACCCCGTCCAGAGCCAGCTGGCTCAAGGCCACCGCCGATGGCTCACCCCCTTCCGCCGCCAGGGTAGCTCGCCGCTCGCGCGCGCGTCGGGCCATTTCCGACACTTCGTCGGCCGCGACGGCTTTGCGCTGCTCCCTTTTGGCGGCGTTGACCTCCGCCTTCGAGCTCCCCAGCGAGGAACAGCTTTCGCCGTCATCGCCAGGGTCCCCCGCAGTGACCCCCACGTCACTCTCCGCCTCACTAGCCGCCGAGGTATTGGAGCGCACAAAACGTCCGTTCCTATCCCTCCGCGGCTGTGAAGCGCTCACCCCCCTCGATGCCTGCCGACCCCTCCTGGAAGTCGGCAACTTGGGGGCCGGCAGACCTTCCTCGTCTGAGGACCGGCACACCGGACGCTTCCTTACGGAAGACGCCCCGCGCGACCGATCCCCAGGGGGCTGGTCGCCTACCCCCGCGCATCCGTCGGTAACCAACTTAACACTCACAGGCCCGGATACCTGCGAGCGCCGGGCGTCAACCGGGGCGCATGACAAATCTCTCACTTTGTCGGACAAGTGAACCTGAACCTGGGCCAAGCAATGCTTGCACATTTTCTTCGCCGAAGAAAAAGCGAGCAAAGAAAACTCCAATGCATTCAGCGGAAAAGGTGGCTGTTATTAATGTGTTCTCTTCTTCTTAGCGTGTCGATCAATGACTATTTTCATCATGGCTAGATTTTTGTGGACCAGTACTCAGCCACGTGGACAGCATTATCAGTGGCGTTGTACAGGTCCTCGCGTGTACAGGTGGTGGGACACGCTGGACAGCTCAGCAAGTGAGCCATGGTCTGGGGAGAGGTACCACACTCACAGGGCTCGTGTGTGCTGTAACCCCACCGATACATATTTTCTTTACACCGGCCGACTTGGGTCCGGAGTCTATTTATAGATTTCCACGTCGGCCATGGTAATTTGTTACCGGGGGGTAGTTGCTCGGATGGTGATATGGGCATAATGGTTGGGTATCTCTCCTCCCAGAGTCGGAGCCTGGTCTTCGGGGCATCGTCAGCGAGAGGTTCTACATTTTTTATAAAGCTATGGCGACTTTTTAGTCTCTGCTGTACCGAGACGGACTGGTGCATTGGGTGGCGTGGGTCTTTTTCCAACTTTTCCTTTTCAATGGAGCTAGCCACCTGTCTACGAACTGCTGGCGGAGCGATGCCAGCTAGTGGATACAGCATACCAACAGGAGTTGGCTTAAGACAGCCTGTAATAATCCGGCAAGTGTCGTTTAAAGCTGTATCCACCAGGTTTGTGTGCGCGGAACGACTCCATACTGGACTGGCATATTCACCAGCCGAGTAGCAAAGAGCCATGCCGGTTGTCCGTAAGACATGCGGTGATGCTCCCCATTTAGTAGAAGTAAGTCGCCGCAGGATGTTGTTTCTACCGTGCACCTTCATCTTTGTGTTAACACAGTGTTGTTTGTATGTGAGGGCTCTATCTAATGTGATGCCAAGATACTTAGGATGGGGACAGTGAGCTACGGGCACGTTTCGCCATGTTATATTTAAAACTCTATTGGCTTCTCGATTGCGAAGGTGGAAGACGCAAGATTGTGTTTTTGACGGGTTAGGTTTTAATGAATTGCTCTCATAGTACTTGCTAAGGACCTGCAATCCAGCCGTCAGGTGGGTTTCGACTTCCTCAAAGGATGGTGCTTGGGAAGCCAAAGCTAGGTCGTCAGCGTATATAAAGCGGGTAATGTGTTTAAACATGTAGAAGAAACGTGGCCGAAGGATTCATATCCGTACAAAACAGATATTGTTAATAAAACAGCTGAAATTATGGGAATCACATATAAGGTGCTATAAAAATATCTGCCACGGCTTTAATGGGAGGTAGTATTGTATTTATAGATTACAATAGTGAAGAACTTTCGTACCCCGGAACAGTTAATTAAATTTCAGAAAATAAAATAGTTAAATTAACATTGACTCTATTCGGCGTAGGTAACGTGGTTCACAAATTACGCGCAATGTGACGCTTCGTCAATGAAAACAACTGCTACCTCTTTCCATCTTTTCTGTGAATGAAAACTGTAATCAGCTGACTAGTTCGTCACTACATAATTTACTAGGTACGCAATAATACGCAGGCATACAAGTGTTTTAAAAGTGCAACTACTTACCAGCTACAGCATTCTTAAAAAAAAACTGACGTAGGTAAATAAGATGATAAACTTGTGTGACTGTCAAGTTAGTGTAAGAATCGCATTTTTTTTTCTTATTATTTATAAACAGTTGTTATTGAAATAAAACTACTTTTTTACGGATGTTGTCGCGGTTTTATTAAAAGTCCGTAAAAAGTAGTTTTATTTCAATGTCTAACATTCGCGTAAATCTAAGAAACCAAACAGTAGGTACTTAAATTAATATCGAATAACGATAAATTACAGTAACTTGGCGTGTTTAAAAGTTAATCATTTTATTTACAACGATTGCACCGTATTTACAGTTATTTACTCACTCCCTACCTAGTACCTACTTATCTACAAAACTGTTGCATAAGTCCGCCTTCGCGTTGTACACAGATGAAGGCACGCTTGCATACATGTCTCTTCACTTTATTTAATGTGTCCGTTTCACTTTTCACTTGCCTAAATGCGCGTTTGATGCGCCTTTTTAGTTCTACCACACTTCTAATATCATGTCCGGTTTGGCCGTACACAAGGTCTTTCACACGACCCCACAAAAAAAAGTCTAGAGGGGTTAAATCCGGCGAGCGAGGAGGCCACGGCACTTGTGAAGTGATAGGGATGGAGCCCTTCACGATTTAAAAGTTGCCACACGTAGTTGTCACTCACTTCGAAGACTCGAGCAGCATCCCTGGTGCTCGCAAAAGGAAGACACTGAAGCACTTCCTCTTCGAGTTCGGCCGAGTATGAAGGCCTGCCTTTTTTTTTTTTTTTTTTTTCGGGGGGAAATCCTCATGGACTTCCTCCGCCTGGGGAGAGGCGGAGGGGCGTGCCGGACTCTTACCGGCTAAAACCCCCCGGTGTCTCCTCCTCGCACGTGCGCGTGGGGCCGCGGGAATCCGGATTCTTCCGCAGCCCCACACTGGTGCCGGCCCGGTCTGTCCGGGCCTCAGCTCCTGCACGGGGTAGTGAGGTGTACAACTACCCCGTGCACCGCCTCAGGGGCGCGCGCCGACACCCGCGCGCGCCTCCGCCTCGGGTCCATCGAATAGGGGGCGGGGACTTCCCCAAGTCCCTCGCCCCTGGACCCATTCATGGGGGGCGGAGAAGGGCGTTGTCCGCCCTTCCCCTGCGCCCGGTGCGTCTTCTGCGGCCGGGGAAGGGAGTCGAGATCTCCCTCTCCCGTTCCGCAGTCTCCTTCTGCGACATCACGTCCTCGCAGAAGGACACCACCGCGTCCCACGACTCTGCGCTACCGACCATACTCCGCACTACGGCCGGCAGCGACAGGTCGCCTCCTACTTCATTTGTGAGGACACGGCGCTGCTCCTCCCAAGCTACACACTCAGCGAGCGTGTGTTGCGCCGTGTCCTCCCCGCACTGGACGCAGTGGTGGCACCGAGCGTCCGGCTCCCTGTTTATGCGACACAGGTACTTGCCGAAGCATCCATGCCCCGACAGCACCTGCGTCACCCTGAACGACAGGGAGCCGTGCCTTCTCCCGAGCCAGTCGTCGAGTACTGGCCGGATCGCCTCGACGGTAGCGAGGCCGGCGGCAGGGCGCAAAAGCCTTTGCCGCCATTCCGCCACCAAGACCTGACGGAGCTCTCCCCGGCGCAGCTCGATCTGCCGCTGCACCGGCATCGAGCCCCGCGCCCGCTCTTCCTCGCGCCATCGGTACAATGACGCGAGTACTTTCGCCTCTAGGTCCCAGGGCGGAGATCCGGCCAGGACACAAGCCGCCTCGTGGGAAATCGTGCGGTACCCGCGGACGACTCTGACGGCCATCGCCCTCTGCGGCTTGCGCAGAATGGCGAGAGTGCTGGCTGCCAGGTCGAGCGCCCATACGGGAGCCCCATACAGGGCCATGGACCGCACGATTCCCACGTACAACCGCCTACAGGCGGCGCTCGGGCCCCCCATGTTGGGAAGCAACGTTGAAAGCGCGCCCGCCGCGCCCATGAGCTTGGGCGCTAGCCGCCGGAAGTGAGGCCCGAATTCCCAACGGCTGTCGAGCACCAATCCTAGGTACTTCATGGTGAACCCGACAGCTATCCGAGCCCCACCGACCACGATGTGTGATCCCGGCGCCGGCGCCCGCCGGGGGCCATGAAACACCATGGCCTCCGACTTGTTCAGGGCCACCTCCAGGCCCAGGCGCCGGATGCGGCTCACCACCTGTGACACCGCAGCCGTGGCTATCAACGTCGCTTCCCTGTGCGAGCTCCCCCGGGCAGTGACAAGCGTGTCGTCCGCATAACACGTCAAGTCTGCGCCCGACGGGAGCTCGCCTCTCAGCACCCAGTCGTAGCCGATGTTCCACAGGAGCGGTCCTAAGACCGATCCCTGTGGGACACCGCACGACATGAAGTGCTGACCAGCACCGTCACGTCCCCTGTAGGTGACGCATCTGTCCTCCAGATAAGCCCCTACTGTACGGCGGAGGTAGGGAGGCACGCGGTGGTATACCAGCGCCTCCCGAATACAGCTCCAGGGTAGGGTGTTGAAAGCGTTGGAGATGTCTAAAGACACCGCCAACACCACCCCACCCCGGGACACCGTCTCCTCCGCCAGGGCCCTCACGCGCATGATGGCGTCTATGGTGGAGCGCCCCCGACGAAAACCGAACTGGTTCTCGTCCAGGTTCGGCCCCTCTCTGCACAAGTGGCTGACGAGGCGATCTGCGATAACTCGCTCAAACAGTTTGCCCGCCTCGTCGAGCAGCACTATGGGCCGATACGCGGACGGCGAGTCCGCGGGGCGCCCCTCCTTCCTGAGCAGGACCAGCCTCCCCTCCTTCCATACACTGGGAAACTGACCCCGCCCGAGACATGCCGTGAAGAGCCCCCTCAGCTGGGGCTCTAGCTCCTTCAGAGCCAAGACGAGAGCTCGGCCAGGAACTCCGTCGGGTCCAGGCGCTGTGCTCTTAGCCCGGAGCCGCGACACGGCCGCTCTCGTCTCTAACTGCGTCACCTCGGGGACATCGGTGCTCTCCTCTTCTGGAGAGTCTGTGGCTGAGGGCGAAGCCATCGCCGGGGGAACATGTCCCCCTCGCACAGGGAAGAGGGTCGACACCACCACCTCTAGACGAGTATGAAGGCCTGCCTGCCTCAACCGGAGGCGGGTCAAAGCGGCCGTGTTACACCGAATTACACTCGCGGTAGCACAATACCATTTCAAGATATTCTTGATTGGAATACTGTCGTCTGGGAGGCATTTTTAATGAAAGCGCGCGCGATATTGCTGTCGCTAACCACTAAAACTAACTTCCGAACGCGCGGGCGGGGGGCGACGTTAGTTTTACCGGTTAGCGAGACGAGAGTTGACGGGCCTGTTGGTCTAGTGGTTAGTGACCCTGACTGCTATACCGGAGGTCGTGGGTTCGATTCCCATCCAGGACAAATGTTTGTGTGATGAGCACGATCATTTGTTCTGGTTGTCTGGGTGTAATTTATCTATAATATGTATGTATTTAGAAATATATAAGTATGTTTATCAGTTGTCTGGTTACCATAACACAAGCTCTGCTTAGCTTGGGATCAGATAACCGTGTGTGAGTTGTCCCGGAATATTATTATTATTATGTATCTCTTTACATTCACGGGATATCTTCAGAAGAAGAGACCCGGTCCTTTGAAAGGCTTACGTGGGGATACAGATCCAACACGCAGCGGCCTTGTTGAGAACTTTACTCTAATATGGGATGGGGCATCTACCAGAGGCCATTGATCCCTGCCCTATGGGAGAACAGACATGAACGGCCCAAGGTAGCTACGGAACTATTGTGAATTGTGGTGATAAAACTAATATGGTTATGGGTAGGTGCATGTTAAGTGGATTGGATATTTAAATAAAATCGGATACTATGGCACCTGCCTTTCAATACATGTATATGCAATTAAATAGGCAGGTGGTGACTTGCCAGCTCACCAGATGGGCCCCCCGAAACAGCCGCCACGATAGGCAGCGAGGGGCAACACCAGTGCAAGCGGCTAGGGGTGTCGAGCGGTGCGGCCCCGATTTCGCCATCACGGGTCACAGAAGCGGCCCGGAGCGGGTTTCCTCGCTATTATGCCATTAGACACTTCCACCCCCGAGCATATAGCTCTAGCGGCCCCTCTCTAGCCAGCCAGTTAAGGCAAGAAAGAGCTGGGAGCCCTCCTAAGGAGTGGCCCCCTGAGGCAGTCAGGTCCGTTGTGTCGCTACTCACAAACAGCTCGCCACAAGCTGCCCTGCGGATGTATGCTCCTACATATTATTATTAGTATAAATAATAAGAAAAAAAAAATGCGATTCTTACACTAACTTGACAGTCACACAAGTTTATCATCTTATTTACCTACGTCAGTTTTTTTTGAAGAATGCTGTAGCTGGTAAGTAGTTGCACTTTTAAAACACTTGTATGCCTGCGTATTATTGCGTACCTAGTAGATTATGTAGTGACGAACTAGTCAGCTGATTACAGTTTTCATTCACACAAAAGATGGAAAGAGATAGCAGTTGTTTTCTTTGACGAAGCGTCACATTGCGCGTAATTTGTGAACCACGTTACGCCGAATAGAGTCAATGTTAATTTAACTATTTTATTTTCTCAAATTTAATTAACTGTTCCGGGGTACGAAAGTTCTTCACTATTGTAATCTATAAACACAATACTACCTCCCATTAAAGCCGTGGCAGATATTTTTATAGCACCTTATATATAGCCATAGCCACTGTAAACAGGTTTATAAAAGAATATAAACCAACAGGCTGCCTGAGATCACCTCCAAAACCATTACCGAGACTATCGAAGATTGACACTTTAGACGATATGGATTTGGGTGCAATACGCTGTAAAGTACACATGTTTTACTTTAACAATGAACTGCCTACCATTCATAAGGTGCTGGAGGCTGTAAATTCAGATGATATACTGCCCAGTTTTAAAAGGACAACATTTTATAAATTATTAAAGAAACTGCAATTTAAATATGTTAAACGCAGCCGCAAGAGTGCACTCGGAAAAACTTTCCTTTATGGGCCGTCGAGTTGGAGGTTCATTTTTTTTTTGTAGATAGCACTCATAATCAGAAGGCTTTTTACAAATTTTTAAGTTGCGGAGACTCACGGTTTACGAGATATAAATTGTTAAAGTTTCCATATGGGGGGTATAGTTGCTCGCGTCCGTAGGATTTACCACCTTTTCCTAGGCCCACCCTACACGTGTCCCCCGGGTGGTGCAAAATGAGCAGCAACGCCGAGTAGCAGGCGGCGGTAATTAACCTGGTCAAAAGGCATTCGCAAGCCTTACACGTATGTTACATTGAGAGTGACGTCACGGATGTCAAATCAGCTGTAGTACACTTTATACTATTTGTAAAATTAAAATTATAACAAGTTATTAATATATAAAACTTTATTGTGAAGTGTTTCATTAGAAAGTGATACATCATACAAAATAAAATCAGTAGTAGTGGAAACAGAAAAAGTGTAATAAACTGTAAATAGCATTTTGTTGCAATACAAGACTGCAACTACCCTGTACTTTTTAATTATAAAGTGAAATCACACAATAAGTGCAAGCCCAACAGTGCCTCAGTGTCTGGTGTCTGCGGATCCGTACCCGTAAAAAGCATAGTGACTGTCATTGGTGTTACCCCATAGCGAGTCGTGAAAACACCATAAACTAGTTTTTGTTACAAAGCGCCATCTATATTATTAGCCGCGAACTACGTGTCCCCAGCGTTACCTCACTAAGGTACGGGGAGCTGACTGTGCGCTGCGCATGCACTGTATGTACTCTAGCGCCATCTATAGCAGCAGGACAGAAACTTAGCACATAACATCTTTAATATTGCATTATTCGCTATGTCTAAATGCGGAGGCTGTGGGAAATTCCTGTCGAGCGCGAACTGTGTGCGTTGCTGCAAATGTCAGGCGTATTTCCATACTCAATGCGCTCAAATTCCCGAAACTGCTAAGGCCAAAAAGACATGGAAATGTGTCAGTTGCAAAGCTAAAGTTTCCATGGGCAACAACTCGACTTCTCCTGTGGACGAGCAAAGGTCGGATTCCAGTCCGGATGTCGGTGCTATGTCTTGCCAGGATATGATTGTCGTCAATACACCATCACAAAAAGTAGACTGTACAGTTGACTTAGTCACCGAGATTCGCTCTATTCGGAACGAAATCAGTGCCTTACGAAGCGAAGTTCGTGAATATCGAGACGAAATATCCACGTTTAAATCCGAGCTTAAATCGCACGGTGACTCCATCTCCATTATGGAAAGTAGAATCTCGGCACTTGAAAGCAGATTTGAAAAAGTGATTCCCTCTGACATGGATCCTGTCGAACAAACTATCGCCGACCTGAAATGCCAGCTTAACGAGCGGGACCAGGAGTTACTACTCAACGACGTCGAGATAACTGGTATACCAGAAAATAAAGATGAGAACGCAATGCATCTCGTTAAAGTTCTCTCCATCAAACTTGGCATCAACTTAGAGGAAAGGGATGTCGTCCATGCCGAGCGTGTAGGATCGACGCGTCGCAATCGAGTAGAGGCGGTGAACGACAGCGGCTCAATGACTGCCGACCCCACCACGCAGCGGCCGCGATGTATTTCCGTGCGCTTTGCGCGCCGGGCGACTCGCGAACAAATACTTAGCGCGGCCCGCGTACGTCGCGGTCTTACTTCGGCTGACCTTGAAGTGCATGGGGCATCTAGCCGTATCTATGTAAACGAGCGCTTGACGCGTGCGAACCGTCAACTTTTTTATCTTACACGGCAGGCCGGCAGCCTTCATAACTGGAAGTACGTATGGACTAAAGGAGGTAGAATCCTGGCTCGTAAAGAAGATGGTCACAAAACCAAGAGAGTTAGGTACGAAAAGGACATAGATACAATTTTTGGGTAAACTTTAGTTGGTTGCATGAGTTACACAAAGTTATTAATATTTTAAGTCTATTTCATTTGAATGTCTGTCAATTTATGTTCAAACTTAAGTTTTTAATTATTTTTTGCTATTGTATATTAATATTTTTTTGTTATTGTGTAGCGTTAAATCCACAACAGAGTATGTATCCCGCGACGGCCAAATGTCCACTTTCCCTAATTTTTCAGCACAATCAGAATGTCCGAATCACATTCACATTTATTATTCACAAGCAACTTACACAAACACATATACACATGAATATCGCAACTAATTATAAACATTTTCTTACATGGATCAACTTCACATACAAACCACAATCTCAACTATTTACATACGTATACTGTCGATGCTCATATAAAAATCCACACATGTTCATAGCGATACTGCATTTAATCTACTATATTTATATGCACGAAAAACCCGTAGACATAATCTTTTATATTTACAATGATTAAAAATGACAAATATTTGAAAGTTGGTTTCTTAAATGCAGGATCCCTGGGGACAAATCATGACGAGCTCGTCTCGATCATGGCAAGTAACTCCTTCGATGTTTTTGCCATAAATGAAACGTGGCTGCGGCCAGGAGAGGAGGGGCGCGCGCCTGTCGTGCCGGGATACAGGCTACGTCACGCGCCGCGGCCGGCGAGCGTACGCTCGGGCCGCGGTGGGGGTGTCGGTTTTTATCTGAAGCGTGGTGTGAGTGCGCGTACCTGGACTGTCCCTGTCGATAGCAGATACGAATCTGTCGAGCAAATGTGGCTCACGCTAACGGTGAACGGTAAGAAAATCGCGATAGGCACAGCGTATCGCCCGCCTTGGCTTGATCTTGACCTCTTCTTGGACGCCGTCACGGATACTTTTAGCACACTAGGTAAATGCGAACACTATTTATTGATGGGTGATTTTAACGTAAATCTTTTGCACAAGCACGAGCTCAAAACAAAAAAGGTGTACGAGTTCTTAGGCTATCTGAATCTTACACAATTAGTCACATCTCCAACGCACTATACTGATAGCAGTGAGACGTTGTTAGATTTAGTATGCACGGATCTCAGAGAACGATCTACAGTTGTGGCACCTTTTGGATCGATGCGGGGCCATTGCATTATCATCTGCGAATTTAGCATTAAGCGAGATTATTTTAAACCATTTACGGTGAACTTTAGACCCATTAGAGATATATGTTTGAGTACTTTCCAGGATGATATTGCGAAAATAAATTGGGATTATATATCTTCTTTACAAAACATTAATGACATGGTTGACTCATTTAATCAATGCATGTTATTGATATTCGATATTCATGCACCTCTCAAAACATGTATAATAAAAGAACGATTGTACCCTTGGATTACGGATACCATAAAAACCATGATGAGGTTACGTGACAGAGCGTTATCAATGTATAGGATTGATAAGTCAGAAACTAAGAGACTATACTATAAAGAATTAAAATCTCTCGTGATCACCTCGCTTTACAAGGAGAAACGTGCATACTTCCAACATAACATCAATAACAAAATTAAAAACCCGAAATTATTATGGAAAAATATTAAAACTGATCTTATTCCATCACAAAAAGTAGACCTCCCATCACACTTTACGGATGCTAATCATATAAATAACGAATTTCTTAAAGTTCCAGGTAAAGCAAAGCCAACTATCTCTCTACTTACATACTATGAGTTTCATTCTTATACTGACGCCGTATTTAGAATAACACCTGTGTCACAGCAAGATATTGCGCGTCTTATTCTTAGTCTGAAGTCCGATGCTGTAGGCTATGATCATATTTCACTTCAGATGTTGACTGTGTCCATGGACTGCATACTTCCGTCCGTCACTCATATAGTTAATCACTCCTTTAACACATCAACATTTCCTGACGCATGGAAAACAGCAACAATCAGACCTTTACCTAAAAAGCCTAATCCAGCAAACGTTACAGACCTTCGACCGATTAGTATCCTGCCATGTCTCTCAAAAGTAATTGAAAAAGTAGTATGTAAACAATTAACCGATTATCTAGAAAAAAACTCAATCCTTCCTGCGTTACAATCGGGATTCAGAAAGCGGCATGGTACATCTACGGCACTCCTTGATGTAACGGATAATATCTTGGCTGCCCAAGATGGGGGGATGTGTACACTCCTTGTACTGCTGGATTTTTCCCGAGCGTTCGATTGTATAGATGTGTCTCTACTTCTATCCAAACTTTGTTACTATGGTTTCGACCAAAATACTTTGAAATGGTTTCATAGCTACCTAACTCACCGAAAACAGTTTGTAGAATTAAAGCTAAGTGATGGAAGCAATAGAAAATCTGACACAGCGTATGTCAGGAGGGGAGTTCCGCAAGGATCCATACTAGCTCCAATTTTGTTCATTTTGTATTGCGCGGATATAATAAGTTGTATAAAATCGTGTAATTACCACATATATGCGGATGATGTACAAGTTTACATCTCCTTCAAACCAAATGAATACGAAATGGCTCTAGTTGACCTTAATAACGACTTAAAAAGAATATCTGAATGGTCTGAAAATAACTGTCTTGTTCTTAACCCAAACAAGACAAAGTACATGCTATTCGGTACAAAACACCAGCGGGAAACATTGCCTCTGAGTCTCAATGTACAAATATTAGAACAGCAAATAGACAGGGTAAATGAGGCCCGCAACCTTGGCCTATGCATGGACAGTGAGCTCAGGTATGAGAAACATATAGCAGATTCTGTTCGCAACTGTTTCTATCGTTTGAAAATATTGTATAGAATGAGACCCTACTTATCTGAGGAACTCCGCGTGCAGCTGATTGAATCATTGGTTCTGTCAAAACTCAACTATGCTGACACTGTATATGGACCGCGACTACTAGCCAGAACGAATCGTCTCATTCAACGTGTACAGAACGCCTGTGCCCGTTTTTGTTTTTCTGTTCCGCCCAGAGCCCATGTTACACCTTTCTTAAACCTACACTCAATGCTTAAAATGAAATCGCGTCGAAAGCTACACGTGGCATGCCTGCTTTTTGGAGTCATCAAATTTAGGGAACCATCGTATTTATATAGTAAGCTCGGCTGGATTACAAGTCAGAGGGAATGTTCGGGTAGGCAGTGTGCTCAGCAACTTTGTATTCCGCCACATAAATCTGCATCATTTAGGGGTACTTTCCGTTATGCAGCTTCAAAAATTTGGAATAACCTGCCACCGCCTTTGAGGCAAATTAATAATATAAGTACATTCAGAAAGCGACTTAGACAATACCTTTTAGATGCGCAATGTAAATTGGGTAACGTGAACGCAGACATATCAATTGTTTAGGACTTATGTGTTGGGCTTACCTGGTTTACATCACACTAAAAATCTAGGGGCCGTGACGGTGGGAATCTCGATTGATGTGTGTGTGTGGCGGGAGCGGTTGCTGGGCTGTGCGTGCTGGGTGGAAGGAACAGATGAATCAGCATTGGAGACCTAAAAGTGTACATTAAACTTCATCAAATCCTTATTGTATACGCGCTTATTATACCCATTTAAAATCGGTTTTGTTTTCTTTCACTTCTTACCTCAAGGTTTCGGTCTACTTGCGCGATGACCGTCTGTCCTTGTTCGCCCCCATTTCTTTGCAATACCTGTCGTTTTAGCAAAACCGCCATTTTCATGTCGCATATTTGTCTTTAATGCTTTCTAAGGTATTCCTGGTCGACATAGAACACATGCACGGGTCTCTAAAAAAATAAGAAAAAAAAATAGAAAAGATAAAAATGAAAAATGAGTGGGTATGTACATAATAATATCACAACTGAAAGTTAGATAAAATTATTATAACAGAGCAGTTACAAAAAAAAAATCAACAAAAAAAAAAACTTACTGTGGTGTTGGTCACAATCACAATTCCTTGATTCCAAGAATTTTTTCCATAGTAAAAGAAAAAGTGTCTGAGTCCAAAAACGACACGCATCTGCAATACGACCGCCTATCGCCGTTCGTGGCGTCGGAATGCGCCACGTCACGGGTGCTTAGTGCAAGGCGCGGTGCTACTTACCTTTTGTTTTGTTTCGACTCGTGGCCGATATAATTATGTATTATCATATCTGTAACTTTATATTATTTATTTATTATAAATTTTTAATTCGATTATTATTTACAAATCCTTACCGTTTTATTTACTTGTCGTTGTTATCTACTTATTTTATATTACACTACACCGGTACTCACCTCCCATAATTTACACACACATACATAGCACACTACAAATAAATTTGGAAGTAAACGGACACTGATTAGACATCCGTGAAGCACAGTGGTCCCAGATGAAAATCAGCGCCAAGCACAATTATTGTGCTTGGCATTTAGGCTGATCTGGGTACCTGTTTGGTCCAGCACTGGGATGCATACTCAAATATACGTAAATCTTAGTTATATGTTATATTTTTTGTTATTTTTACTACCTTCTAATGTTTAGAATAAGTCGTGCTGAGTCCAAATAAAATGTTCTCTTTCTTTCTTTCTTTCCTTAGAGGGATTAAATCCCCTCCAAAAAGCTCGGCCACAACACCCTGGGAAAGTGTTGTCTGTATGTCCCAACTCGTAACATGAATATGAATGATAAGGAAATGGATTTGTCATGCGATCCGGCTAACGCCCGGCGCTCGCAGGTACCCGGGCCTTCGAGTGTGAAATTGGTTACCGAAGTCTGCGCTGGGGTAGGCGACCAGGCCTCAGCGACGGAGAATGCTACTGGCAGCAACAACAACAAGAAAAAGAAAACCCTTATACAGCAGGCATTTCATCCAAGCCTTTTCATCACAAGACCTAGATCTACCTCACTGGGAAACATCTCAAGATTAACCTCTACCACAAATGAAGTAGATCCACTGCCTGCGTCACCAGCCACGATTACCGGAGATGACGATGACCACAGTTGTCCTCCCATATGACAAAGAATGCCCACCCAACGCAACCCAAAACGGAAAAACATCTAATAGCCCACCCACTCCAAAAGATAATCAGACTTCTATCAATACTTCTAATAGATACAGTGGACTTCCTGTAGACATACCTGATGATCCAATGGAGAAAGAGACATATTATATTAAGAAAGTGAGTAAACCACCACCTATAATTCTATATGGTATAAAGGACATAACAAAACTGACTGAACTTCTGAATAGCTCTGTACCAAGTGACTAGTTAATAGAGACCAGCTCAGAGTTATGGTCCAAACAAGTGAACATTATAAAATCGTCATAGATCTAATTCGAAAAAACGGTCTTATAGGTCACACCTATACCCAAAAAGACAAAAGAAGCTGCAGAATAGTGATTAAAAAACTGCACCACACGACTCCAAAAGAAGCCATTATTTCAGCAATAGAAAAAACGGGGAATAAAGTCCGAGGCGAAATTATATGTGCTCTATCAAGAAGGACCAAAAAGCCACTGGATATGTTCTTTGTTAATGTAGAACCCAGTCCAAATAACCCTGAATTAAAACGTATAGAATCTATATATCAAACAAAAGTCGTAATCGAAGATCCAAGAAGAACAAATGAAATACCGCAATGCGCTAGATGCCAACAGTATGGTCACACTAAAAATAACTGCATGCGCCCATATCGATGTGTTAAGTGCGCAAAAGGACATAGAACCATAGACTGTCCTAAAAAAGACAGAAACACACCAGCCACCTGTACATTGTGCCTTGGAGACCACCCTGCCAATTACAAAGGGTGTCAAGTATACAAAGAAATCCGAGCAAGAAAAATATCACAATTACCACACAAAAAAGGGCCAATACCAGTAATGAAGAATCCAAGAAATACCAGCGCCACCTTTACAGCGGACGACTTTCCACAATTAAAACCACCCAGCCACATCGGAAAAGAAGCAAGGAACATAAGCACGCAAGATCCCGGAATAACTGCATGCTGGAACAAAAATCAAGAGAACGCACATTCTCAGTCAACAAATTCACTAGAACTAATAATTACTAAACAATCAGAGAAAATAGATATTCTCATTCAACAAATAGGGACCCTCATGGGTCTCCTTACAACTCTAATTGCCCAATTTAAGAAATGATGAAATTCCTACGCATTGCAGCATGGAATATTAATGGGCTATCCCCTAACAAACATGAAGTTGAACTTTTTATTAATCAAAACAAAATAGATATCCTTTTAATCTCAGAGTCACATATGACCGACGAAAAAGTTATCTCAATTAAAGGCTTTAATATATACTATACTAACCATCCTGATGGTACATCACACGCTGGAACAGCAATTATAATCAAGGATAACATTAAGCAACACGCCCTCACTTACTTTAAACAAGCCCATCTACAAGCTACTATAATATCAGTAGATGACTGGCAGGGCTCACTAAACGTGGTTGCTGTGTACTCCCCGCCTCGGCACCGAATTGACGAACAGATGTTTAGTCACTTTCTTAACTCTCTAGGTGGTAGATATATGGCTGGAGGTGATTGGAACGCCAAAAACACTTTTTGGGGCTCCAGGCTGACCACAACCAGGGGCAGAGAATTAAAGAAAGCAATAGATACAAACTCACTCAACGTACTGACTACAGGAGAACCCACTTATTGGCCATCTGATCCTAATAAAACGCCCGATCTCATAGACTTCTTTATAGCTAAAGGAATTTCGGGATTATACACAAAAATTGAATCATGCCTGGATGGCAATTCTGATCACACACCGGTGATATGTACACTCAGCACCACAATTATTTTGAAGGAACCCCACGAGACACTGTACAATCGTAAAACTGACTGGGATTCTTTCCACAACTTTATAGAAGAAAATACAATCTTAAAGATACCCCTAAAAACTGAAGGCGATGTAGAAAACGCTGCCTGGTACGCAACAAACTTGATTCAAGTAGCCGCCTGGTCGTCCACTCCGGGTACCAAACACAACCCTCAGAAACAGGATTATACACTGGAAATTCAAGAGAAAGTAGCTGCCAAACGGAGATTGAGGCGAAAATGGCATATGAGTAGAAATGCACATGATAAGACAGCTCTTAATAAAGCTCAAAAAGATTTGAAGCAAATGCTTAAAGAATACTACAACGCCACCTTACAAGATAAACTGATGACCTTATCACCCCACAAAGCTGATGACTACTCGCTCTGGAAAATAACCAAGTCATTAAGAAGGCCACAAGAACACATGCCTCCGATAAGACAGTCAAATCACAACTGGGCAAGGAAACCTGCAGACAAAGCTGAGCTATTTGCTGAATTCTTAAAAGGTGTATTCAAACCAAATGAACCGGATATCTCGCATCTAGAAGAAGAAATCGATAATATTCTTAGCAGCGACCAACAAATGTCTTTACCATTGCCACTATGTACCCCCAGTGAAGTATGGAAAACAATTAACTTTTTTTTCCGGCGGTAGGTGTGAAAAAGTTAAGACGCGATTTTTCTGTGCTCTAGAAATTATTTATTAATTTTATTAGTTATTTACACTATTTCTTTGATTTGGGAGCAGTACACAATTGTTAATCACTATAGATCAAAGGTAAAGTGTTATGTAAATAATAGCACTTGTACATTACCACCTGCCAGCTAATCACTTTCACTTAAATTTCAACTGATTGACCAATCACTTTCATCAAGCACTAAAATGTCTCAAGTACAACTTGCTGATGTTCAAGCCACTCAGAAGAACTTGGAGGAGCTCATCTTGAACAAGATGACTGAAATGGAGGCACAAATCCAGACGGCTAGTGTTCCAAAAACTAACACCGTTGCCAAACTCGCTGAGGAATTTCGCTGTTTCCGTGAGCTGGTGTTTAGTATGTTGGGCCTTCTACGGACCCAGATTCAGGAATGTGCCAAGATAGCCGATGGTTTAGAGATGAGCAGTCGGCGGAAGGCGCTTATTTTCACTGGGATCCCTGAAGTTGCGAAGGAGGACTGCAAAGCCCATATTCTTGATGTTCTCCAAGGTAAACTGTCGCTAAAGGACATCACAGCGGAAACCATTACGGTGTGTCATCGACTTGGCACATCTGATGGTGTGCAACCCCGGCCTGTATTAGTCAGGTTCAATGACGTCGGACTGAAATCTGCTGTGTGGAGGGCCAAGACAGCATTAAAAGGATCTTCAATCGCCATCAAAGAGTTCCTGACCCGTACTCGGCAGCTTGTATTCGGTAGGGCGAGACGGCACTTTGAAATGCGGTTTTGTTGGACCCAAGACGGGGTCATAGTCATCAAAGCCTCCGATGGCAGTCGACACAAAATATCTTCGCAGGCTGAACTTGATCCGCTGTTGTTGAAATACCCTAAGGTATCTGCCGAGCCAACATCTGCAGCCCGGGGCAAGTCCTAAAAATAACATATATTGTTTTAGTAATTGTCTAATTAGCATAATTATGTATCATTTATTAGGCTAATAAGCAATATTTACTTACTTAAATAAACAGCTTTTTCGTGTGGAGCGTAATCGCATTATAGTAAAACATATTTACATAAGTTCTCTTTTAAAAAAGTTCACAAAATTGTTACCCTACTGTTAGCAATTTATAAATTATTGTTTTTGTTTTATTTGTCACCCTCGTCCTTTTTACAAAATCTTGAGTTGGTAGTGACATTGACATTTCAATAGTTATGTCATTGTCAATTATAATATTCCTTTTGCGGTTACGTTCCGTTATACGTATTAGCTTTCTCTTTTATCCGTAATTATCATTGTTTGGTTTTATAGTGACGTTTTGATTGTTAATTTTCTTGTAGGTTAATCATAGATGCATTTTCTCTGTATTTCAATAAGTTACAGCTGGTGGGTGGTGCTGAGATTTCATTTAGTACTGTGCCATCTTATTGCTTAGTTGTTTTTAGTTTTTCTTTATATATTATCTTGTATTTTATTAGTATATAGTATAGTATTGTTATTTTATATAATGCAATCCCATGATGATTCTTTTCATTCTGCCAACAGCTCTTCTGACTCATCCAATACAAGCTTCTGCTCCTGTAGTGATACACTTGGTGATTACATGCGTCAGACCTTCACACTATCCAACAGACATTTGCTGAATATATGTCACATAAATGCTCAGAGTGTACCAAGTCATTACAATGATCTATATGAAGCTTTCTCTGATGCTAATGTTCATGCTGTCCTGGTTTCTGAGAGTTGGCTCAAACCTCATCTCCCTTCCACCAGCTACTCCCTTCCTGGGTTTGTACTCATCAGAAATGATAGGATAGGAAAGGGGGGTGGTGGTGTTGCTATTTACCTTAGGAGTAATTTTCCATATAAAATACTTGCCACCTCTCCTCCTGATTTCTGTTCATCTGCTGAGTACATTTTCCTTGAGGTTTGGATAAAAGGGGTTAAGGTCTTGCTTGGAGTTGTCTACTGTCCTCCCTTGGTGGACTACTTCTCTGATCTTGAGTTGGTTTTGGAATCCATAGGATCAGAGTATGAACATCACGTCATCATGGGCGATTTCAACACTAACCTTTTGCACTCTTCCCATCGTTCCCGTAAGCTTCTCCATATCATTGAGTCTGCCAGTCTTCATGTTTTACCTCTTCAACCTACTCACTGCAATGTTGCTGGTGATGATACGTGGCTAGACTTGATGTTGACCTCTAATCCCTCCCTCGTCTCTTCTCATGCCCAATATCCTGCTCCATGTTTTTCCCATCATGACTTAATACACCTTTCCTATCTCCTCAAGCCCCCTAAACCTGTTCCTAAGGTTCTGCACATGCGTTGTTTTGCAAATATGGATGTTGATAGGTTGCGGGACGACGCTTCGAAACTTGAGTGGGAAGCTGAAGTATCCAATGCCTCTACCGTCGACGATAAAGTGGCCACTCTGAACCATATGATTAAAAGCCTCTACGACATTCATGCACCAATCAAGTCTGTGAAAGTTAAGCGTCCGCCAGCTCCATGGATGACGAGAGGTGTACGTATGGCGATGAGACGGAGAAATCGGGCCTTTCGGAAATATAAAAAGGATCGATCTGAGGCTAATTGAATTCTTTTTAAAACAGCAAGAAATCGTTGCAACCAGATGATACGCAATGCTAAACGCCGCCATATTCTCGATAATATCACTTCTAGCTCTGCCTCCGATACTTGGAAGTTCCTTGGATCGTTAGGTATCGGTAAGTCACGTCATACAGAGTTACCTAATACGATTGGTTTAGACGATATCAATCGCCTTTTCTCCACCACTCTCAGTTTGGATCGTCAAACCACTCGTCAGACGGTAAACTATATTTCCAGCCTTCCACATCCCTGCAGTGTTACATTTGAATTTTCTCCAGTGTCCACGGGTGATATCAAAAAGATCATCCTTTCCATTAAATCTAAGGCCGTGAGCTATGACGATATCAGTCGAAGCATGGTCATCCCGATCCTTGAGTATATACTTCCATCTATCACCCATATAATCAACTTCTCCTTATGCTCGGGTCAATTTCCTTCCTTGTGGCCTTATGCTTACGTCCGCCCCCTTCCTAAAATCACAAATCCTACCCTCCCCTCCTATTTCAGACCTATATCAATCCTTCCTTTCCTCTCCAAAGTGCTGGAGGCCTGTGTCCACAAGCAACTGTCGAGTTTCATCCTCCAACATAACCTGATTAGTCCCTTGCAATCTGGGTTCAGGCCAGGGCACAGAACCTCTTCAGCACTCCTCAAAGTGACTGGTGACATTAGAGAGGGAATACAGGACACCATGGTCACTGCCATGGTTTTAATCGATTTCTCCAATGCCTTTAATGTTGTCAGTCATGAAATCTTAGAATCCGTCCTTTCCCATCTTAAGATTTCGCCCGGGGCTCTGGAATGGTTCTCATCTTATCTTCGAGGGCGCCAGCAGGCCGTTCGCGTTGACGAGACAATGTCAAATTGGCGTGTTCTAACGGCTGGTGTTCCTCAAGGCGGCATTCTTTCTCCATTATTATTTTCTATTTTCATAAACTTTATCACTCATAATCTTCAGTGTGCGTATCATCTGTATGCTGATGATCTTCAGGTTTACACTCAGGCACGGCCGGAGGTTTTGCATACAGCCATTGACAGACTTAATGGGGATTTAGCTGAAATAAATCGATGGTCTAACCAATTTGGGGTGTCAGTTAATCCGACAAAGTGTCAGGCTATTCTCGTAGGTAGTCCTCTAATGGTGGGTAAGGCGGATATTGTTAACCTTCCCCCGGTTTTGCTGGATGGTGTTGCGATTCCACTTAGCTCTTATGTCAAGAATCTCGGACTATATTTGGACACCACGCTAAGTTGGCAAACGCAGGTTGCCAGTGTTAGTAAGCGGGTAACGGGAACTTTGCGCCATCTCAACCGGTTGAGAAACTTTTTGCCGCCGAAGACCAAAGCAATGCTTGTGCAGGCCCTAATATTCCCCATTTTTGACTATGGTGACGTGTGTTACTACGACCTCAATTCGGACTTGCTCAACAAACTTGATCGACTCATTAACAATTGCATAAGATTTGTGTTTAACCTGCGGAAGTACGATCATGTTTCTGAGTATAGGACCGAATTGAAATGGATGCCCATTCGCCAGAGGAGATCGCTACGTGCTTTGACCACCCTTTTCTCCTTACTCAACTCTCCCACTCCCCCCTCGTATCTGATTCCTCATTTTCAATACCGATGTTCCGGTCACTCTAAACATCTCCGCTCTTCTCACAACCTTCTTCTTCACTGTCCTTCTCATACTTCTGACACTATCCACTCTTCTTTCCATATCCAAGCTATCCTTTTGTGGAATGCGCTGCCCTTGGAAATCAGGAAGTCCATTACTAAGCAATCTTTTAAAACTGCTGGTCAGAAATCCATCTTCAAGAAAATGCCAGAATTATCATCATGATTGTTTGTATGTTTATTACATACTAGCTGATCCCCGCGACTTCGTCCGCGTCAATTTCTGTTATTATGACCACGATTAAGAAGTTAAAAAAAAAAGTATTTCTGCGTAAATGATAATTATATATAATTAGTATAGATTATGTTGATAAAACTCTGTAGCAAATAATTGGCAATAATGCATTAATTTCGACCAAATGATTACCTTAAAAAAGGTTATAGTGAGTCAATTTTAAAAGATAGACATATACTGTTGCAGACATTTTTTTAGATCATTCAAAGAGGATCAATTCTTTCATACATATATTTTGGGTACCTCGAACCGTTTACGCAGCGCACGCAACGGAAGCTTTCAAGTATGAATATTTTCCCCCGTTTTTGTGACATTTTTCACTGCTGCTTCGCTCCTATTGGTCGCAGCGTGATGTTATATATCCTAAAGCCTTCCTCGATAAATGGACTATCTAACACAAAAAGATTTTTTCAATTCTAACCAGTACTTCCTGAGATTAGCGCGTTCAACCAAACAAACAAACAAACTCTTCAGCTTTATAATATTATATAAGTATAGAAGATAATGCATTAATTTCGACCAAATGATTACCTTAAAAAAGGTTATAGTGAGTCAATTTTAAAAGATAGACATATACTGTCGCAGACATTTTTTTAGATCATTCAAAGAGGAACAATTCTTTCATACATATATTTTGGGTAACTCGAACCGTTTACGCAGCGCACGCAACGGAAGCTTTCAAGTATGAATATTTTTCCCCGTTTTTGTGACATTTTTCACTGCTGCTTCGCTCCTATTGGTCGCAGCGTGATGTTATATATCCTAAAGCCTTCCTCGATAAATGGACTATCTAACACAAAAAGATTTTTTCAATTCTAACCAGTACTTCCTGAGATTAGCGCGTTCAACCAAACAAACAAACAAACAAACAAACAAACTCTTCAGCTTTATAATATTAGTATTCTTTCATACATATATTTTGGGTAACTCGAACCGTTTACGCAGCGCACGCAACGGAAGCTTTCAAGTATGAATATTTTCCCCCGTTTTTGTGACATTTTTCACTGCTGCTTCGCTCCTATTGGTCGCAGCGTGATGTTATATATCCTAAAGCCTTCCTCGATAAATGGACTATCTAACACAAAAAGATTTTTTCAATTCTAACCAGTACTTCCTGAGATTAGCGCGTTCAACCAAACAAACAAACAAACAAACAAACAAACTCTTCAGCTTTATAATATTATTAGTATAGATATATATATATATATATATATATATATTGTTGGATACAACTACCCGACCCAGGGACGCGGGGGGTGCGGCCACTATAAAACTACCGCAGGCGGCCGGTCTGACTCACTTTTCGTCTAGACTGCGTGGCGTGCGGAAGCGCTGTCCGTCGGTCGTTCGGTGTAATCTGCTAAACCTGGTATCTCTGTATCTCACTATTTCTCTTGTTGATTTGCTAAGTGATGATTTTGTTCCTCTAAATGTAATTATGCTAAGATTGATAATTGTTTTTATAAAATTCATGTGATTAGTTTTTAGGTTAATAAATAAACCTTTTTTTTAATTGCGATTTCACTTCTGTCCTAACATCAGAAGTGGGATAACAATCCAACCCCAATTTAGGCTCTCTGACCAGTTTGAATTTCATAACGGAGGAACTTTGTCGTTACCTACCTACCTGTGTATTTTTTATTTTTTTTGTTTGTTTTGTTGATTTGTGTACCTACATAGAACTTGTTTTGGTAAGTGAACATGCCTAACACGCATAGTTCACGGAGCAGATCTCGTAGCAGATCGCACCGACGGCGTCGTAGGCACGATCGGTCACGGTCACGAGATAGCTCACGAAAAACTCGGAATAAGTTACGTAGTCGTCGCGAACGGACTTCCTCTAGAGTACGGTCGAACGGGACGCCGCCGCTTGCGTCATACATTAGCCAGACATCACGGTCTACCCCCGCAGAAACGCGAACGTTAGACACAATCTTATCGCGTCTAGAAACGATCGAGAGCAAATTCACGTCTACCCCCATTTCGCAACCGGACTCAACGGCGCCGTCTGTGGCCCAAGCCATAGTGGATGCGATCCACTCCATAAATCCGGGACGTTCCCATTATTTTGTGTCAAACTTTGACCCGTCTATCCATGATGTGGACTCCTGGTGTGATGAAGTGGATCGCGCACAAATAGCCAATCATTGGGGCGACCGAGAATGCCTGTCACGCGTAGCCGGATGTCTGAAAGGCGACGCGAAGACTTGGTTGAATGAATGGGTAACCTCTGATAGATCGTGGAGTAGCTTTAAACGCGAATTCAAACCACTTTGCCCCCGAAAATTAGATTACGCGACGATACTTTTCGAAACTATGAGTACGTCATCTAACAAATTTACATCGTACGCTGAGTACGCGAGACGTACCCTGCTCCGCTTGCGCATCGTCAAAGGCCTTAGTGAGGAATTAATGACGCAAATAGTGGTCCGCGGCATAGACGATGCACAAGTGCGGGCAGCGGCGGCAAACGCAGAACTTTCTTCAGAAAATCTCGTGTCCTTTCTATCTATATATGCGAAACCAGATCAAACAAAGGGTGGCTCAGCTAAAACTACGAGCTACCCTCCGTCACGAAAACGCGGTACAGAACATGCAGATTCGAATCAGCGTAAGACCTGTTTTAACTGTAAGGGCCGAGGTCACTTGTCTCACAACTGCCCAAAAAAATCTAAAGCATCCGAGCCAGCTTCCAAAGTACGTCCCAACGCTCCAACCTGCACGTTCTGTAAAAAGATAGGGCATACGGAGGACGTTTGTTTTGCCAAAGAAAGATCGTCTGGACCACAGGGCCAGCAGAACAAACGCAACGTAAATTTTTGTCAGGATCCTACGGGGGAAACAGCGACATAACCACCGCAGTAGTACACGGTATACCGGTCGATGTGTTAATAGACACCGGCGCGCTTAATGTCTCCCTCATATCATCCGACGTAGTAAAACATTTGGCTTGTGCAGTAAAACCTACTAAGTGTGTGTTGAAGGGCATTAGTAACCACGAAATTGTGTCCACCTCTTACGTAACCCTTACAGTTGAGTTTGCGAATATTACACTAGAGGCTGATTTCGTTGTAGTACCAGCGGCATTTATGGGTACACCCCTAATAATTGGAACTGACATTTTGAATAGGGAAGGCATAACATATATCAGAACCAAAGACCGACAATATCTCACACCCGCACCTGACAGTCAGAACAGGTCTCATGTGTTCACGGTCTCTAAAGAAACTGACATACCCATAGTTACAACACTGCAGGGTGCAGAGCGGGAATCTCTTATGAGGGTAATTGATGATTTTGCGGAGTTTTTTATAACAGGCACGGCGACAACTACTGTCACAACGGGCGAAATGCATATTAATGTAACCAGCGACGTACCCATTACCTACCGCCCTTATAAACTCTCAATTGCTGAGAAAATTAGAGTTCGTGAAATCATCAATGACCTTCTACAGAAGCGCATTATCCGAGAGTCCGAGTCCGAGTATTCTAGTCCGATAATTTTAGTGAAGAAAAAGGACGGGTCGGACCGGCTTTGCGTTGATTTTCGCGCTTTGAACAGAGTAACTGTAAAAGAGCGCTATCCACTCCCGTTAATAGATGACCATATAGATCGTTTAGGTGACAAAAATATAACGAGGTACACATCTCTTGACATGGCTTCTGGGTTCCATCAGATCAGAATTAGTGAAGAGTCAGTCCATCGCACTGCATTTGTTACGCCCGAGGGGCATTACGAGTACTTAAAGATGCCATACGGTCTGACAAATTCGCCCATTGTGTATCAACGCATCATCAACAAAACGCTGCGCAAATTCATCGACGCGGGACAAGTTCTAGTCTATATCGACGATGTGCTGTTGATGAGCGCCACAGTGGACGAAGGTGTCGACCTGTTGCGACAGGTACTTACAACCTTGACCAAGGCAGGGTTTTCAATAAACGTACGCAAATGTGTCTTTCTCACCACCGAGGTTGAATATCTTGGCCGAATAATAAGTCAAGGTCAGGTTAGGCCGAGCCCTCACAAGGTCCAGGCATTAGTAGACTCGCCCGCCCCGGAAAACATCAAGCAAGTTAGGCAGTTTCTAGGTCTAGCCGGTTACTTTCGGAAGTACATTGAGGGCTATGCAACGAAAACGTTCCCAATCTCACAACTAACCAAAAAAGGTGTTCAGTTCAAGTGGGGTCCTGAACAGGAAAACGTGAGACAGGAAATTATTTCAATTTTGACTAATGAACCTGTATTGGCAATTTTTGACCCGAATTTACCCACGGAGGTTCATACTGATGCGAGCAGTATCGGTTATGGCGCAATTCTTTTGCAAACTCACCCGAACAGTAGCAAAAGAGTTGTGGCTTACTTTAGCCGGACCACTCAAGGCGCGGAGAGTAGATACCACTCTTATGAGTTAGAGACGTTGGCGGTTGTGAAAGCATTGCAGAATTTCCGACACTACTTGATCGGACTCCAGTTTAAATTAATTACAGACTGCAATGCTCTCAAATCCACCGAACGTAAAAAGGATCTGCTGCCGAGAGTGGCCCGCTGGTGGATGTACCTCCAAGATTTTACCTTCGACATGGAGTACCGAAAAGGGGCGATGATGTCACATGCTGATTACTTGAGCAGAAACCCCCCTCGTAAGGTGCTTCATGTCACTCAACATCGCAATTGGGCTCAAATAGCGCAAGCTGCAGATGAAGAGACACGGGAGCTTCTCCAAAAACTTAGAGAAGGCAGCCTAGATCCTAATCGCTATGTTGAGAAAAATGACCTTTTGTACTATAAGTACACTCCGATTGGCGAACAGCCGCGATTCCTTTGTTTTGTTCCCCGAGGTCACAGACTTAGTCTGCTTCGAGTGTTCCACGACGAGCACAATCACATTGGCTATGACAAGACCTTGGATTTAATCCTAAGGCACTTTTGGTTTCCAGGCCTAAGGCAATTCGTTAAAAAGTACCTTGAACATTGTTTGATTTGCATCTCCAAGAAACGTGTGCCTAGGGCTCCACAACAAAACATAACTTCGTGGGAAAAACCCGATCAACCTTTTTCAGTTGTGCACACAGATGTACTGGGTCCGCTTCCTGAGTCAAACGGCTTCAAGTTTGTTCTTCTTATTGTGGATGCATTTACTAAGTACACGCTCCTTTACCCCATTTATAGGCAGGATGTAGAAGAACTTTTAAGAGTGTTTACCAACGCAGTCTCACTTTTTGGTGTGCCAAAATTGATTGTAACTGATAGAGGCAGAATGTATCAGTCTGCTAGGTTCCTAGATTTTGTTAAAGACATGGGGTCAGAGATACATTTGGTTACTGCAGAGATGCACCAATCAAACGGCCAGGTCGAGAGGTACGCCCGCACCGTTCTGAACCTTCTTCGCATTGAGACCAATCACAAAGGGACTGCCTGGTCCGAAGCGCTGTGGAGACTCCAACTGACCCTCAACGTGACCAAGCAGAAGACGACTCAGGCGTCGCCATTAAATCTGCTGGTGGGCACTGACGCGGCGACTCCCGTCATCCGGTCACTGGTCCGTGATGTCGCTTTGGAAGGTGTACAGCCGAATCGTGAAGCACAAAGAGAGTTACGCCGAGCCCGCGCAACTGCTCTACTAAAAGAAAACCAATCTCGACAGGACGATTACGTAAATCGAAATCGATGCCCACCAAAAGTTTTTAATGTGAACGATTTGGTTTTCGTCATTAAGTTTTCGCAGGCAACTGGAAAGATGGACCACGGGATGCGAGGTCCGTACAGGGTCACACGCGTGCTACCGAGTGGGCGGTACGAGCTGCGCTTGTTGACCGGCTCATATGGCAAGACGACGCAAGCGGCTGCTCAGTACATGGTGCTCTGGAAAGGGGAGTGGTGTCCTGAGACCTGCGCTGCATTCTTTGAGCGTAAGTGTGCTTGCGTACTATGAGTGGTCTGCATTGCCATAGAGGGTGGTGCAGATCTTGGGGTGAGACAGTAGACGGACTGCGAGACGTCTACGTCAGGTAAACTGCGAGGTACCTGACCGGTCTCACAAAGAGTGGCCTTGCCACCCACGTATAACGGATGAAGTCCCCGTATAACGTGTGTTTTGACGTGTAGAGGACGGACTGCGAGACGTTCCTTTCGGTGATTTGGTAATCACCCTACACGATTGGTCATGTAGAGGACGGACTGCGAGACGATCCTTTCGGCGATAAACGCCCTACATGACAGTGAATGAACATGGATCCATGTGTGTTGCATGATGTATGAATGTCGATGACGCGAATTATGATGTTTCTGTGTGACGAATGGAACTCTATGGAGTACTAAGATGACTTCTTGGTACCCCATAGACTATCTAGCTAGTCAGTTTATGTGTCTGATGTATGAAAGGAAAAGGCCACGTAAGACGAACTGAGTGCAAGCAAAAGATTAGGCGAATGTGTTTGCTCTCCGAGAGACGATAATTTTCCTTGTTTCACAGAGAACGACTTGACTGAAGACACCACTCCTGATCATCGTGGTGCAGAGTCAGTCGCTGGGCCTTCTCGTCCAGCTGACGAATCCTCTGGAGCAGCCGTGCAGAGCCTGCCGGACCTTTCTGATGCTGTCGAGGACGACGCATGATCAGGATGGCCGTGTTGGATACAACTACCCGACCCAGGGACGCGGGGGGTGCGGCCACTATAAAACTACCGCAGGCGGCCGGTCTGACTCACTTTTCGTCTAGACTGCGTGGCGTGCGGAAGCGCTGTCCGTCGGTCGTTCGGTGTAATCTGCTAAACCTGGTATCTCTGTATCTCACTATTTCTCTTGTTGATTTGCTAAGTGATGATTTTGTTCCTCTAAATGTAATTATGCTAAGATTGATAATTGTTTTTATAAAATTCATGTGATTAGTTTTTAGGTTAATAAATAAACCTTTTTTTTAATTGCGATTTCACTTCTGTCCTAACAATATATATATATTTATTTATATATTTGTATGTATGTATGTTAAATATTTGTGTATGGATATTTATGTAGGTATATATTATTAAGTAAATATAAGTAGTGTTCAGTTTATAATATTTTACTTCAGTAACTGTTTTTTTTCAACTGAATGCACCTACCATGTTATCTCTGCATCACCTTTTGGTTGACTGGAAAGAATGCCTGTGGCATTAAGTCCGCCTATGTACAATCGGGGACATCCACGCCTTATCACCTTACCGTCGAGAAACAGTTTACGTCGCTTGCGCTCTTTCTAACGCTCTAGCGACGTGGCAACGCCTCCTTATTTCTGATTGTATTTTAATAAAGATATTGCCAGTGTCATTGCAAACGCTGAACACTGAGCACGAGTGAAAAATTATATCGTATTAATGTTCGTCGTCGTCGTTACTAAATACTACGAATGTTTTGACGACTTACGCAATATGTTTCTCTTATGCATATATTTTCATAAAAGTGTGTTGTCTATTATGTAAACTAGAAATACTAGAATATTAATATGTTAAGATGATTATTTTTTATTTGATTTTGCAGTATATTTCAAAAAAACAATAATAATAATAGAGTAACTAAAAAAGATAGATTTGCTTACAATAATGCGTTTACATTTAATTATGTAATTTATCGTTATTTTTACTCGCCTGCCAAGGAAGTGTTAGGTTTATTGATCGTGTCTCATAATAAGTTTCTAGATTTCTTTTTTAAACGTCTGGAAGGACAGATTTAGGTTTTTTTAATTATTTCTATGGGTGATTAAATCAAAATTGGAGATTTTTTTACTACACCTATCGAGTGAGTTGCCAAAACATAGTTTTTATAAATGACTGGCTTGTTGGTCTAGTGGTTAGTGACCCTGACTGCTATACCGGAGGTCGTGGGTTCGATTCCCACCCAGGACAAATCTGTATGTTATGAGCACAATCATTTGTTCTGTGTCTGGGTGTAATTTATCCATAATATGTATTAGAAATATATAAGTATGTTTATCAGTTGTCTTGTTACAATAAAACAAGCTCTGCTTACTTTGGTATCAGATGGCCGTGTGTAAGTGGTCCCAGGATATTATTATGTTATAGTATTATTTTAAATGTTGTTTTTTAGTTTATGCAATTTGTTGCATAATGTTATGGTTTAATGTAATTTGGGTTGAGAAATGAATTAATATTAAAAACTAGTCGGGATTTTCATGTTTTTAACAGCTTGTTTACTAAATAGTAAAATTGCATCAATACCAAAATTTTAATGTTATTATATTATTTGTTGCCTAACTTTAAGTTAATACATAAAGGATGCATAATGCATTTTACTACTACTAAAATACTAATTAGATATTAACTTAAAATATCTGAATAGTATTTTAATGCTATTTTCTTTTACTAAAATCACCGTTTATACTCCAGTTTAGAGAGTTACAACTCTATAAACCCAGTATCTGAACCTTACCACTTTTCCTTGTGTGTGTAGCAGGTATTCTTTTGAATGGGGTCTGGAATATGAATTTTGTTGCGCCTTTAATTGCCATAGCAATATTTTTTAAGTTTGCATCGACACCTAGGACTGCTAGCTAATGACAAGGAGTAAACGTGCAATAAAGAGACGTTGCTGGTCGGTCAACGTCTGGCTTGAAGCATAAGCTAAGCATATTATTATTTAAGTAAGGAATAAAAAATAAAACAAATTAGATACTTCAAAATATATTTTTATTTACTAGATTACTAAATATATAAACATAATGAGAGCTACCGTTATTACGCTCACCAGTTGATGCCTTTGGCACGTCAGCTGAATAAGCCTACCAACGAACTAAACTAAGTTATGTAATATGATCGTAATTTTGGATATCACATTAGACTAGCTCTATTGGTGGCGAAATTGGTAAAGGGGCTTCGTTTGACGATGTAGTAATTTCAATATTATTATAATAGTAAAAAACCTATAGGATCATCTACAGACAAGATATAGTTCAGAAAATGACAAAAATAACTTATAATTAAAGACTCGCCGGTTGTGCTGTTTATTATTCGGTTCTAAGTTTTGAAGTTGTCGTACTAGGCCAAATAACTAGGTTTAACTGATAAGTTTTATTAATTATGGTGGTAGGTAGTTAGACGTAGGTTGTATTGTGAAAATACAATTTAAAGAAATTATTTAATAATTAGTAATTGCTAAATAGAAAAAAAATAATAATAATTAGTAATTGCTAAAGTTTTCGAAAAATTTATAATGAATAAAATCTACATTTAATTTAATTTAACTTAAATTTTTTATAGATTTTAATAATTAATTTATTTTTTTTAATATTTAGTTTACTAATTAATTTAGTGTAGACCGTAGCAATTTTACTGAATCCATAACATTTATAATATTTATTTACCTTATTTTTTAATCAACATCAAGAGTGTTTTACAAAAAAAAAAACTACCTACATGGAAGTCGGGAATGCATTTATAAGTGCCGAGGCCAAACGACGGTTCGTAATCGAATTAAAAAGTGATACCTTGTATCAACTAGATATTCTGCCTCAATGGTTTGACAACCAAAATTACATTTATGATTTTAGCGTCGGTCTAACTATCCGAGCAAGACAAACAAAAGGTATTTTTAAGGTAAGGTATTTAACTTTTCTAACGCATGACGTGCGCAGAAGATAGAACGAGAGCTGCATTTTGTGCATTACATTACAGTTCTTGAGTAAACTTGAACGATAACAATAAGCAAAGCAAAACTAAACTGTTTGTCAATGATTTTAAGGTTCATATTAGGATGTTCCTGTTTTTTTAATGTTTCTCATAGATGATCCGACGTCCATTTAGTGTTTTAATGTTAAAATACGATAGTATATAGTAGTAGTATATATTAACAATTCGAATCAAATTATATCTTTAATAGAGAGGCAATAAAATCAGAGGTGAATAAGAAGATTATTGATGGAACTTATAAAATTACTTTAAACCGTCACAGGCCTGATAATATACCTCGAATGACGATTGAAATATAATAAGACTGCTAAGAATTAACCATTATGCTACAATTATATTACATATCATCGTCAGACTCAACGATCTAATTTAATAATTGAAAGTTACAAAAATTAGTATACTGCGGTCGAAGAAAGTTTTAAAAACATTATAACGCTCCCAATAAGCCGATCGCCAAATCTCGAGCAAAAGTCTCTACCTATATAGATTATATTATTATTTTTGCAGGCTTTCTGCTTTCCTTTTTAATGATCTCCTCACTGTTCGCATAGAAAAGACAAATTGTCGATCAAAGGTCTTCGTCGGAGTAAAAGGTTCGCCTTCATATGTTCTCAGCATCCTTTGTTGGTCTTCTTCGTTGATGACAAATCGTGACGTCACTTCGCGCGGGCAGTTATTAAGTCTTCCATCCTCTTCCTACCGTCTTATCCACAGGCTTACTGTAAGAGAGCTGCAAACAAAATGTAAACAATGAATCCATACATTATAAAATTCTAATAAGTTTACAGAAACATGACGTTAACAAGATGTTTTATATTTGATAATTTATTTTATACTTGGTTACTTATGTAGAATACAACAAGTAGATATAAAAGTACTGCCTATTATAGAACAAACTATATTGTATCAGATACCAAGTAGTAGTTAACAAATTTACCGAACTAGATTGAAAGTTATGACTAAATAGGTAATCAAGTGAAATTTTAAGTTTCTTGTGATTATCTGTTATCACAAATAGATTTCGAAAAATCGGTCGAGATGGATTAGAACTCGAGACTTAAGTTTTAACGGGTCGCCGGTAATACTAGGCTATCGTTACTCTCTGCTAATTAAATGTGGTCAACTACCTATGTATTACTTTGCTCTTCGGTGGTCATAGTCACCTGATACACGATTATAACAAGTTCTCTCTCTTTCGTTAAAATTAAACCGAGTGTTTTTTTATCTACTCCAGTGAAAATGTGTTTACTAGCGCGAGTGCACAACATATAATAATATGTGATACATTGCAGTGGCCACACCGGCCGACTTTGATGTAATTACTTGAGCTAACCAAAATTCAAGTAAAAAATTTTTTTTCAATCCAGTAAATATGATTTTACTAGCTGTACCCGCGACGATGTTCGCGTTCATATCAGTCATCTGTGCGAATAAATATAAATTAGACTGTGGTATAGAGGGTCAACATCACGAACTACCTAGACAACGGCTTCAGAATGTTCTTTTTATATATTTAAAAATTTACAAAACACATGAACACTTCAATATTATCTTGTTTCGCTCGATGAATGTTTCTAAGTAGTCTGCTATACGCAAAATGTATCAGATGTGGAACCTAGAGTTTTGTCACAAATATTGCTTGACACGTGCCAAAAAAAACAATTTACCGCTTTTTTTCTTTTGCAATAGTATTTCGTTGGTACAGCAGTCCCTAGTAAGACTACCGAGATCGGGGTTTTGGTTCGAAACCCCGAAATTCGAAATACTGAACTACGCAGTAAAATTGAAAGTAGATATCAATATTATTTACGCTCCGCTCTTCTCATCTCTGCTTTGGTGAAGTCCGGTTTTAAGACTAAGGTAGTGTTCTCATCTTAGTTCATAGCTACCAGATGTCAGTGCGGTGCCTAAGCCTAGAGTATATGTGGAAATAAGTTAAGGAACTTAGCAGCTAGGAACTATGTGGTCTGGTAATGGTGGCTGCTAATGAAAGGCAAAAGAGTGTGCGAGTGTGTTGTTTTTAAAGGGATGAACGACTGAGATAAGCAGGCTCCATTTTAATAAGGAATTTACCTGAGACCCGTGAAACTGAAAGAAAACGTTGACAATAGAGAGGCGCAGGATCAGAACTACCAAAACTGTGGTTAAAATTATTTATGACTGGAAACTAAGTAATAGACCAAGGACAACCGCATTCTTCCCTGATCAAAGCCTTGGACTGGGGCTGTATCCTTTACAATAAAGTCGCTTTATGCTGCCCAGACGAAATGACGGCAGGTGGACTAAGACGGTGACAGAATGGTGGCCATGGCATGGCAAAAGAAGCGTCGGTCGTCCGGGAGCAAGATGGGTCGATGACATAGTTAAAGTCTCGGGTCGAGTCTGAATGAGGCTGGCACAGGACCGTAGAAAATGGCACGAAAAAGGGGAGAACTATGCCCAACAGTGGGAGGAAAAGTTCTGTGGATGATGATGATACTGCCCAGCATAAGGTGCTGAGCTCAAATGATGCAATATTAATTTTAAAATGTAGAGAATGCGATAGAAAGTTTATTTTATTTTAGTTTTTGGGCCAAGCTTCCAGTAAATAGGTACACAAACTAAATGAAATTTGTAAACGAAAAAATAGAAGATTTATCTGGATCAACGCATTAAAACCCGTGTAGCAAGCTACCTTAAAATGAATATTAAAGAGTAAGTACTTACTTAAAAAATTATATCATAAAAGATCATTGGGTTTTGAGTTAAAACAATAAAAATTTACAAATACAAAAAAAAACTTGTCCATGGAATTCTATAGATGACCAGCAGAAAACATTACACATTACTTTGATGAAATAATTTAAAAAAGTTACTCCTGAATTGAAAAATAAGATTCCTCATAGATCACAACTATAAAATGATCTATGAGGAATCTTATTTTTCAATTCAGGAGTAAATGTCGGTGCCATAGATTTATATCTATGGTCAGGGCATTTACGCCAGACGTTCTTTACAGCATATGACATGCTTGATCTGCAATGACGACACACTTAAAATTTAAAATACAAACATAATAATTTTGAGCTTATGCATCGGTCTAGTAAAAAATGCACGACATAAAGTTGTTGCTCATTGCGAAAGAAACAACAAAATGATACAAAGATTTAAACTAATAAAAGTTAACCTAATAGAACACAAAAAGTGTTAGCTCGACTGAGACTTGAACTTGAGTAACAAAACATTCAAACGTATGTAACAAAAAGGACTCAAGAACAAAAATACAAAAATTAACAACTGGATTTGAACCTGCAGCATGGACATCCATTTCCAATCCTACAACCACCAAGCTGTTTACTACGACAGCTAGTTTTCCAAAAAGTATACTTCAATCACAATGAAGAATGGTCGCTATGGCTACCGTAGCCTGCCATAGCTTGAACTTGAGTAACAAAACATTCAAACGTATGTAACAAAAAGGACTCAAGAACAAAAATACAATAATTAACACCTGGATTTGAACCTGCAGCATGGACATCCATTTCCAATCCTACAACCACCAAGCTGTTTACTACGACAGCTAGTTTTCCAAAAAGTATACTTCAATCACAATGAAGAATGGTCGCTATGGCTACCGTAGCCTGCCATAGTTACCTCTTGTTTATATGTCAATAATGCCAATTTACGTGTGCAGATGAGAAAATGAATTTGGAAATTTAAAGCTCCACCCCGTATTACCTAGATATAGTTGCGTGTTTAAAAATAGCTAACAACCGTCTACGATTTACCAAAAACATTCTCTCAATTTTTTACTGCTATCAATTCAGTAGTTCATAATTGATACTGTAACATGAAATCTGACCCCCGGCAAAAGAATGTTGTAATTTACTGTTTTATTAGATGTATAGAAGAAAATGCGCAACTCCATCTATAAATTTTAAAAACAACTATTAACCTCTATTAACCTCGCCAACATGATCAAATTTAAATTATTTATATCCAAAAAGGGCTTACACATATAGTACTAATAGATATATTTTCATACCTTTTTACTATTTATTTACATTTTTCCGATGAATTTTCAGTACTGAATTGATGCCGACGCTTGACCAATAGATGGCGCTGTATGTCCGGAATAAATTTTATTTTTTATTTTATTTTTTGTAATAAAAACTATCCTATGTCCTTTCTCAAGTTCCAAACTATGTCTGTACCAAATTTCACACAAATCGGTTCAGTAGTTTAGGCGTGAAGCAAAGACAGACAGACAGACAGACAGAGTTACTTTCGCATTTATAATATTAGTTTGGATTTAAGTAGATATAATTAAAATTTGGTCATAACAACTAACATGCGCTTTACGTAAACAAGTCCTCGCAAGCTCGGGTTTATGACTCTTTTGTTAAAAGTGAGCCGACTAGTTTTTTATCTATAGCTGTGGAATTCTATTGTTATAGTGACGAATAGGATTGGCACCGCTACCTAGCTCCGGCCGAACCGGCCGGCTTTGCTAATTCTTGTTTCATTTTTAAAATTCAAATAAAGACGTTTATATAATTACTCTTTTAAAGGTAGGTTTAATATTATGACAACCAAAAGGAATGAAATATGATTAAAAAAAACCTAACAAAACACTATAATAAATAGATTATTCTTTAAAATAATGTGTATACCCTAAACAAAAATATAGATGAACTATCTATTTAACTAAAACTTTTTTTATTTAACATATTATCACTCATTTGGTGAAGTTAAACTCTCACTCACGCAATCAATTAGGTATAATTATCAATTCTGAAAACGTTCCTACACTTAGCACAACAGGATTTTTTATATATTTGTATTAACACATTATTAAAATGTCAACGTGAACAACACTTAATAAATCTATACCTAAAAGAAACTTGTGTTTCATTTTTGGTGCAATAATAAAAAGTATATGAAACAATTCTGACCAACTAGATTTTTTTTTTTAATCTTTTTCTATCCCCCTACTGTGCATACACTTTATCTGTCTGGTTTTAGGCTGACTGAAAAAAAAAACACAATGTTTAAAATAAAATTAAAATGTTATACTTACAGATATTCTCAGGTCATTCGCAATCTGACTAATATATTTATTCGCTCTTCGATAGTCAATTTTCAATATCACATAAACAAAATAAAACTCCGGTAAACACGCGCGAGTGTTCGTAAACAGTACCTAGTCAAAGTCACGGAGAAAATAGCGAACGTCAACAATCAACAAACAGTGAGATGCGACTGACGTCCACAAAAATAGTCAAAATATATATTTCCATCTCGTTACTGCAATTTCCTAATTGGTCAACGTCACAGGAGGGCGGAGCTTCCATGCAAGTCGCCTGCGTCGAACGTCATGCTAAATATTTTTAAAAGTGATAAGGCGTGGGTGTCCCCGATTGTACATTTGTTGCATAAAGTTTAAATAAATTAATTAATTAAAAACCTTAAAACGAAAAAAGCGCCAGGGTTTGATTTGATCACATCAGAAGTGCTTAAACACCTACCAAGAAAAGGAATTGTGCTGCTTACCATCTTATTTAACGCCGTGTTGAGACTACAATACTACCCGCTCATCTGGAAAATCTCGGTTATAACCATGGTAGCTAAACCAGGAAAATCCCCTACTGAAGTTTCCTCTTATAGACCAATTAGCCTACTACCCGCATTGTCAAAGGTGTTTGAGAAGATATTACTGCAGCGACTGATACCAATTCTGGATAAACAAAAAACAATCCCTGAACATTAATTTGGTTTCAGAGCTCACCATGGAACAACAGAACAAATACACAGAGTTGTTCACACAATTCGACAATCTTTAGAAAGAAAAGATTATTGCTCAGCTGTGTTTCTCGATATACAACAAGCTTTCGATCGGGTATGGCACAAGGGTCTTCTCTGTAAACTAAAGCTCTGTTTGCCACACACAGCATTCATGCTGCTTGGATCTTACCTGGAAAACCGAGTGTTTCAAGTAAGAACTGGAGACTGCCTATCCTCATTTAATCCAATAGAAGCTGGGGTACCGCAGGGCTCTGTACTGGGCCCCGTTCTATATACAGTATATACTGCTGATCTACCCACCTCAGAGCATGTTGTTACTGCTACCTATGCCGACGACACCGCAGTTCTTTCCTGTGATAAAGATCAAATTCGCGCATCCGCAAAACTTCAGGAACACCTGGACAAGATTGAATTATGGCTGAAAAAGTGGCGAATAAAAGCTAGTGCTGTCAAGTCTGTCCACGTTACCTTCACACTAAAACGAGGTGATTGTCCAGCGGTAAAACTGGGCGGAGACATTCTGCCACAGAAAACTGTTGCAAAATACCTGGGAATGCACATTGATAGGAGACTTACTTGGCGTGAACATATTAAGAAGAAAAGAGATCAGGCAAACAAAAAACTAGGAGATCTTCATTGGTTAATAGGCAGGCAGTCATTACTTAGTTTGGAAAATAAACTAATGATATATAAATGCATAATAAAGCCAGTGTGGACATATGGTATAGAGCTCTGGGGATCTGCAAGTCATTCAAATATTGAAATAATACAACACTTTCAAAATAAAGCTTTAAAAACATTGAGTAGCGCGCCTTGGTTTACAAAAAACAACGAAGTTCATGAGTACTTGCAAATCCCAACTGTAATGGAGGTTGTAGAAAATTCCTACAATAAATATAAAACAAAACTTCAACGGCACAAAAATGAACTCGCTGTAACACTTCTAAAGACATCAGACTCAACCTACAGACTTAAAAGAAAGCGAATAGCATCAATATGACATCCAGATACATATTATTATTATAATTGAGATGATACACCACTGGGTGTGGAAAATCTCCAAACCACAATTTTAGTGTCTAACAAATCTGATTAAAGCTCAAGGGCTGATTGCAGATTATAAAAAAAAAAAAAAAAAAAAAAGTTTCCATATAAATTGATAATATATCGCCATGGTAGATGTCAAATTTGACGTTTTACGTTCCTGTTGACGGTGGAGGTATGTTTATTCAATTTCATCGTGTTATGTCTTTAAATAAAATAATATTTTCACATAGTAAATTAAAAGTAAAATTAAAAAAATAAATGTAAACTTAATTCGTAATTAATTCGCTCTGAAAACGCGCTGTACTATGCAATTGTGTAGAACTGTGGAACGGAACGTAAAGCGACGCCGTTTTGTTGTTTATTCGTCACTGTCAGTAGTGTCAGTCATCGTTCGTTTGTTGCCTTAGTTTTTTTTTTTTTTTTTGTGTTACAGGGGTGCCTGGCAGAAAACCTCCTCGTGTGCTCAGTGGCTGCTTGTCCGTTTGGTGTCTTGGGGACGAGCAGGTGCTGGGCCGGTGCACCCTGGGTGCGGGCAACAGTCTCCTCGCGAGGGGTGATTGTTGTCCGTAGCTAATTTCTGCCGGAGCGGAGGAGTCGCTCCCGAGGGCTCCCTATCTGCGCTCCTCGTGTGAGTGGGTTGCTCCTCAACCTGCGGTCCTGGGGCATCCGTGGCGAGGTGCTGGAGCCACGGTGCCGGGTGGTGGGTAGCTTTAGTTAGTTCGTAAGATTAGATTAGGGGGAAAAAAAAAAAAAAAAAAAAAAAAAATTGTAGATTTATAGTAGCTTGTAGATACCGAGCAGTGGGCGGTTTATCCTGCACCGGAGGCATCTGCGGGCCTCGGGAGGCCTAAATACCCTCCCAAAAAGAGCAGCCGCATCGCCTTGGGGAAGCGATGTGCGTACCACCCAATGTAATATGAAAATGTCCGACAAAGCTAGTAGTTTGTCATGCGCCCCGGCTGACGCCCGGCGCTCGCAGGTATCCGGGCCTGCGGGTGTTAAATTGACTACCGATGGATGCACAGGGGTAGGCGACCAGGCCCCTGTAGCTGATGTTACTACTGAAAACTATGTTATGACGTCATGCGACCCGGTTGACGCCCGGCGCTCGCAGGTATCCGGGCCTGCGAGTGTTAAATTGGTGACCGACGGACGCGCAGGGGTGGACGACCAGGCCCCTGCAGCGGAGATGGATACTGGCAGTGCTGAGAATCGGTCGCGCGGGACGTCTTCCGCAAGGAAGCGTCCGGTGTGCCGGTCCTCAGACGAGGAAGGCCTGCCGGCCCCCAAGTTGCCAACTTCCAGAAGGGGCCGGCAGGCATCGAGAGGGGCGAAAGCTTCGCAGCCGCGGAGGGATAAGAGCGGGCGTTTTGTGCGCTCTAATACCTCGGCGGCTAGTGAGGCGGAGAGTGACGTGGGGGTCACTGCGGGGGACCCTGGCGATGACGGCGAAAGCTGTTCCTCGCTGGGGAGCTCGAAGGCGGAGCTCAACGCCGCCAAGAGGGAGCAGCGCAAAGCCGTCGCGGCCGACGAAGTGTCGGAAATGGCCCGACGCGCACGCGAGCGACGAGCTACCCTGGCGGCGGAAGGGGGGGAGCCATCGGCGGTGGCCTTGAGCCAGCTGGCTCTGGACGGGGTGGACTTGGTCCTGAAGGTGGCCACCAAGTCCGGCAGCCTGAAGGGCACCTTCACCCGTGGCCTAAAGGAGGCCGCCGCAGATATCAGGAAGGCGGTTGGCGTCCTCCTCAGCAGGACGGCCTCTGACGAGGTTGCAAAGCTGCAGGAGGAGAACAGCCGCCTCCGTAATGACCTGGAGGACCTCCGGCGACAAGTCGCTGCGCTGAGCGAGCAGCAGCAGCGACGCTCGTCCGCCGATGCCGCACCTGCAGTGGCCCCGACTCCCGCACAGCGTCCGGCGAGCGCTCGTACCGATGATGAGGTCGAGCGCATCGTCCGGATCTGCATGCTCCAGTGCGGGAGCATGGTTAATGCTCGGCTGGAGGCGATCTCTCGGCGTCTCCCGCCAGAGGTCCTCCGTCCGCCCCTAGCGGCCGACACTCGGAGGACTGAGGAGCCGCCGAGACTCGCGCCTCAGAAGAGGAAGTCCGCGGAGGGTCCTAAGAGGCCCGCGGAGGGAGCCCCTTCGAGCGAGCAGCCCACGACTGCCGGGTCTAAGGGTGAGACCTGGGCGAAAGTCGTGGGCCGTAAGAAGGCCCGCAAAGCCGCCAAGAAGGCCGCGGCTGCTGCTCGCGCTCCCGGCCAAGCCACCAAGAAGGCCGCGGCTGCTGCACGCGCTCCCGCAAAGGCGGCTGCGCAGCCTGCGAGGCGGACTGCCAAAGGCGGTCGCAAGGGACCGACGGTGCATGCCCCGCGTTCCGAGGCTGTGACGATCACGTTACAGCCCGGAGCTGCGGAGCGCGGTGTGACGTACCGGTCGGTCATTGCCGAGGCCAAGGCCAAGATCAAATTATCAGATCTTGGCCTACAGTCCGTCACCCTCAGGCAGGCTGCCACGGGTGCGCGGCTATTCAACGGCGCGGGGCCTCAACCCTGAGGACGTCCGGGTCTCCAGGCCGGTGAAAACCGCAGAGGTGCGGATTGCTGGTCTGGACGACTCGGTGACCTCAGAGGAGGTGGTGGCGGCCGTTGCCCGAAGTGGCGAGTGTCCGCCAGATAAGGTGCGGGCCGGCGACATACGCGCCGACGCCACTGAACTCGGCGCGGTCTGGGTTCGGTGCCCTGTGGCGTCGGCGAAGAAGAAAGGCGACAAAGGGGAATTGCTGGTAGGCTGGGTTGCAGCGAGTGTTAAACTCCTGCAGCCCCGGGCTTTGCGGTGCTTCCGGTGCCTGGAAAAGGGGCACGTCCGGGCAAAATGCACCGCCGAGGTCGACCGTAGCGATCTGTGCTATCGCTACAGTAAGCCCGGCCACAAGGCGGCCCAGTGTTCCGCGGCGCCCAACTGCAGCGTATGTTCGGCTGCGGGGAAGCCAGCGGGGCACATAGTGGGCGGAGGGGCCTGTGGCGCGCCTGCCAGCAAGGCCAAGAAGAAAAAGAAGGGGAGCTCTAAGCCTGCCGGGGAAACCTCACCACCCCCGCAGGCTGGTAGCTCCACGGCCGACTCCCGGCCCAGGACTGGAGTGGAGGGAATGGAGTGCCAATAATGGCACAACTACATTTCCTCCAGGGCAACATCAACCACTGTGCCAGAGCTCAGGATCTTTTACTCCAGAGCATGGCAGAGTGGTCGATCGACGTGGCTGTGGTCGCCGAACCGTACTTCATCCCCGCCCGGGACAACTGGCTGGGGTGCGCTGACGGTTTGGTGGCCATTATTGGCGAGGCTCTGATCGACCCGTCTAGGGGCCGTGGCTGGGTAGCTGCGGTCTCTGGCGGCATCGTCATTGTGGGGGCGTATTTCTCCCCCAACAAGAGTCTCGCCGACTTCGAGGGTTTCCTTGTCGAGTTGGGCGCCGTCGTAGGCCGCTACCACCCTCGTCCCGTTTTTGTGCTCGGGGATCTCAACGCCAAGTCATCGGCGTGGGGATCTCCGGTCACTGACCCTCGGGGCGAGGTGTTGGTAGAGTGGGCGGTGACGACTGGTCTGGTCGTCCTGAATCGGGGTTCGGAATACACGTGCGTGCGGCAGCGGGGCGGGTCGATAGTGGACGTCTCGTTCGCTAGCCCCTCTGTCGCTGGCCGTGTCCGTGACTGGCGTGTCGCTGTGGAGGTGGAGACGCTATCGGACCATCGTTATATTCGGTTCGACGTCTCTGCCCAGACCGCAGGCGGCCGCCATCCAACAACCCCGATGAACGACGGCCCGCGTTGGGCGCTTAAGCGCATCGACAGGGAACTACTCGAGGAAGCTGCCTTAGTCCAGTCCTGGACCTGGGAGTCGGCGACGGACGGCCCCGTCGACGTCGAAACGGAGGCGCTGTGGTTTCGCTGGGCGATGACGCGGATCTGCGACGCGTCCATGCCCCGTGTCCGCCAACAGTCCGCAAGGCGCCAGGTGTACTGGTGGACCGCCGAGATCGCGCAATTGCGCGTAGCGTGCGTTGCGGCCCGCCGCCGGTACACCCGATACCGGAGACGACGTCGACGGGATTCCGCCGAGGAGGACGCGCTGTATGAGGTGTACCGCGCGTCCAAGGAGACTCTGTGGCTGGCCATCGGCGACTCTAAGTCGCGTGCCAGGGAGGAGCTGCTGGGGTCCTTGGATCGGGATCCGTGGGGGCGCCCCTACCGCTGGGTAAGGGGCAAGTTGCGTCCCTGGGCGCCCCCGCTGGTGCAGACCATGCAGCCCCGGCTGCTAGAGGTGGTGGTGTCGACCCTCTTCCCTGTGCGAGGGGGACATGTTCCCTCGGCGATGGCTTCGCCCTCAGCCACAGACTCTCCAGAAGAGGAGAGCACCGATGTCCCCGAGGTGACGCAGTTAGAGACGAGAGCGGCCGTGTCGCGGCTCCGGGCTAAGAGCACAGCGCCCGGACCCGACGGAGTTCCTGACCGAGCTCTCGTCTTGGCTCTGAAGGAGCTAGAGCCCCAGCTGAGGGGGCTCTTCACGGCATGTCTCGAGCGGGGTCAGTTTCCCAGTGTATGGAAGGAGGGGAGGCTGGTCCTGCTCAGGAAGGAGGGGCGCCCCGCGGACTCGCCGTCCGCGTATCGGCCCATAGTGCTGCTCGACGAGGCGGGCAAACTGTTTGAGCGAATTATCGCAGATCGCCTCGTCAGCCACTTGTGCAGGGAGGGGCCGGACCTGGACGACAACCAGTTTGGTTTTCGTCGGGGGCGCTCCACCATAGACGCCATCATGCGCGTGAGGGCCCTGGCGGAGGAGACGGTGTCCCGGGGTGGGGTGGTGTTGGCGGTGTCTTTAGACATCTCCAACGCTTTCAACACCCTACCCTGGAGCTGCATTCGGGAGGCGCTGGTATACCATCGCGTGCCTCCCTACCTCCGCCGTACAGTAGGGGCTTATCTGGAGAACAGATGCGTCACCTACAGGGGACGTGACGGTGCTGGTCAGCACTTCATGTCGTGCGGTGTCCCACAGGGATCGGTCTTAGGACCGCTCCTGTGGAACATCGGCTACGACTGGGTGCTGAGAGGCGAGCTCCCGTCGGGCGCAGACTTGACGTGTTATGCGGACGACACGCTTGTCACTGCCCGGGGGAGCTCGCACAGGGAAGCGACGTTGATAGCCACGGCTGCGGTGTCACAGGTGGTGAGCCGCATCCGGCGCCTGGGCCTGGAGGTGGCCCTGAACAAGTCGGAGGCCATGGTGTTTCATGGCCCCCGGCGGGCGCCGGCGCCGGGATCACACATCGTGGTCGGTGGGGCTCGGATAGCTGTCGGGTTCACCATGAAGTACCTAGGATTGGTGCTCGAAAGCCGTTGGGAATTCGGGCCTCACTTCCGGCGGCTAGCGCCCAAGCTCATGGGCGCGGCGGGCGCGCTTTCAACGTTGCTTCCCAACATGGGGGGCCCGAGCGCCGCCTGTAGGCGGTTGTTGAGCGGCGTGGGAATCGTGCGGTCCATGGCCCTGTATGGGGCTCCCGTATGGGCGCTCGACCTGACGGCCAGCACTCTCGCCATTCTGCGCAAGCCGCAGAGGGCGATGGCCGTCAGAGTCGTCCGCGGGTACCGCACGATTTCCCACGAGGCGGCTTGTGTCCTGGCCGGATCTCCGCCCTGGGACCTAGAGGCGAAAGTACTCGCGTCATTGTACCGATGGCGCGAGGAAGAGCGGGCACGGGGCTCGATGCCGGTGCAGCGGCAGATCGAGCTGCGCCGGGGAGAGCTCCGTCAGGTCTTGGTGGCGGAATGGCGGCAAAGGCTTTTGCGCCCTGCCGCCGGCCTCGCTACCGTCGAGGCGATCCGGCCAGTACTGGACGACTGGCTCGGGAGAAGGCACGGCTCCCTGTCGTTCAGGGTGACGCAGGTGCTGTCGGGGCATGGATGCTTCGGCAAGTACCTGTGTCGCATAGACAGGGAGCCGGACGCTCGGTGCCACCACTGCGTCCAGTGCGGGGAGGACACGGCGCAACACACGCTCGCTGAGTGTGTAGCTTGGGAGGAGCAGCGCCGTGTCCTCGCAAATGAAGTAGGAGGCGACCTGTCGCTGCCGGCCGTAGTGCGGAGTATGGTCGGTAGCGCAGAGTCGTGGGACGCGGTGGTGTCCTTCTGCGAGGACGTGATGTCGCAGAAGGAGACTCCCTTCCCCGGCCGCAGAAGACGCGCCGGGCGCAGGGGAAGGGCGGACAACGCCCTTCTCCGCCCCCCATGAATGGGTCCAGGGGCGAGGGACTTGGGGAAGTCCCCGCCCCCTATTTGATGGACCCGAGGCGGAGGCGCGCGCAGGTGTCGGCGCGCGCCTCTGAGGCGGTGCACGGGGTAGTTGTACACCTCACTACCCCGTGCAGGAGCTGAGGCCCGGACAGACCGGGCCGGCACCAGTGTGGGGCTGCGGAAGAATCCGGATTCCCGCGGCCCCACGCGCACGTGCGAGGAGGAGACATCGGGGGGTTTTAGCCGGTAAGAGTCCGGCACGCCCCTCCGCCTCTCCCCAGGCGGAGGAAGTCCATGAGGATTTCCCCCCGAAAAAAAAAAAAAAAAAAAAAAAAAAAAAAGTTTTGTGTTACAAAAGTTAGTGACAGAACCGAATCGCTGCAAAACCGACTTCACGTAGTCTTGTCTGCCCTACCCTAGAGTGTTTTTTAGAGTCGCGTAGGCGCGGAGGGGTGAGGCGGCCCACGGGCTGAGGAGCAAGCGGCTGCGAGCGAGCCGCCGCGGCTGAGGCTGGCCGGTGAAGCCGGCCAGTGAGCCGAAGCTGCGGTGGTGAGCGAAAGCCGTTTGCGACGATTAGCACGCGTGGGGCCGCCGGAGACCCGCAGCGCCGGAACCGTGACAGAAACCTGCATGTCACATGCTTGCTTGTTTTTACCGATCCTAACCTCAAAACTTTAACCATGGATATCTCCATAACCATAGGGCTCCGCGGGGTGGGGGTGGTACTGGGGGGTTGCCCTCCTCCCCCCCCTCCCCCAATAATTTAGTGAGTTATGTTATGCTACCCCAATATAAAAGGTAGGGTGATAACAGGTATGCTTTTACTATTTGATTTTACTGTGATAAATAATTTCTCATGTTATGGTTTGTCTGAATTATACTTATAGAAGTCTACTCACTTTGGCTATGGTATCATGTGCCAATAAAAGATGGAGTATTGAATGTTTATTAGAAGTAAAAATTGATAAACAACTTTACAGATTATAAATGAATTATATGATATTCTTTACCTGGAAAAATGGTTAAGTGATGTTTACAGGAATATTTGATGTATATAACAGTACAGAATAATATAAACAGGTACTAGTGTTGGAGTTAAATTGGAGCTTACTCTTAGCGGTTTCCACATGTAACACTTGAAATTAGGGTTGTGCTGTGCTCAAAAGGGGCTGTAGAGATTATGTTTTAATTTGTGGTATCTCATGTATTTTATGGAGTGTGGATTGACTCGTTGTGTGTTGAGTATTATAGACCAAATATTCAGTGCATTTATGTATTATTAATTGTATTAATATTGGTGGATGAAGTTAAACTTGTTTCAGAAAGCTATTGAAATAAATGATTCAGAGAGTATAACAATATTTGTGATATTAATGCTGGTCGAAAAATTGTTCTCTAAGTCACACTTGTTTCTGATATTGTCGAGTTGAGTTTAAAGGAATGTTTCAGGATCTCAAAATGTGAACAAATGTTTTAAAAACATATATAAGTGATGTTAAAACTGGTGGTCAAAGTATAGTCAAAGTTAAACTTGTTTCAGAAACGTTTGAGTTTTCAGAAATGTTCTAGTATCAAAAGATATTGGTTGCAAATAATTGAGATGGTACATAATATCAGTGGTATTGAGACGGGTGGAAAGGTGTTGTCAAACTTGTTCCAGGAATGTTTAATGCATATAACATTAATAAATTTGAGAAAAGGTGGACTAAGTGTTGTCACCGGGATGTAAAATTATTTTTATGAACAATGTTAACATGATTGTATGCTTGGTGAACATTGACTTATATCATGGAATTAATATTTTCTTAGTAAGAATGTGATTTCAGAAAATTGAATATTATGTTACCAGACACAGGCATTATGAAGTATATCTTTTGGCTTGCAATAAATGTGATAACAAACATAACAAAGGTTGTGTTTTGGCATTATGGTGGCCAGCTGAATTTAACCATGAAAAAAATTATAAAAATAAACAAGGTAAAAAGTATTAAGGACCAAAATGATGATAGAATCATTTAAAAGGAATTGAGGTATGTTTACTTTTATTTAATGTTTTTCATCATGACTGATATTGGCTGACTGATAAAACATCTTTCAACTGTGCCAAAAGTTTCTGTTGACTTAGTATTTTAGAAAGGTGACTGGTGGCTAGCATTATGATACCAGCTTAGGTTGAGGCTTATAATTTTTACTGTGCTCTGGTGAGTTTTTATCTATTTTGATGTCTTCAAAGAGACCTGGGGCCCGAGTCTGCTATTTACACTCCGTGTCAGTGTGCTCATAGTTGGTTATATAGCTCGGGCCCTCTCGGGCGCACTCGGGCCGGTTCGGACGCGCTCGGGCCGCCCGAACGCGCACGAACCGGCCCGAGTGCGCCCGAGAGGGCCCGAGCGCCGCCGGACGTGCCAACTATGAGCACACTGACACGGAGTGTAAATAGCAGACTCGGGCCCCTGCCCAACAGTGGGACATAATTTTAATATTGGATTATGGACTACTGGTCGATATCATAATCATTCAGTTGATTGCTTGTGCCAAGATATGGGATTATTCAAATTGATGTGTATTACATTTTAAAGTTATCCGTGGTTATCATTGTCCCACAACAGAGCTTTAACGATAGCTTAACTTTGTTGTCATCATTTGACATAAATACTGCATGGTTTGAGACTTGGGACTTGGAATAGCTTTTACAGATGAGTGATGCTATGGCAGATGACAGTCACTCCAGACTATGCCAATGCTTACATGCAACTTGAGTTGAATATATTAATGGCCTCGATATTTATTTGGGATTTGGGACTTCGAAAGTCAGTGATGTTTATTATGAGCAGTGATGCTGTCCCAACACTAGTTTGGTTTTGTGTGATGAATAGCTTCGATATTCGTCTGGGCTAAAACCTTGACTAGCTTATGGTATTGAATAAAATAATATTAGATTTTGTTTGCTTCGCAGTTTATCACCTTCGGGGTGTATGCTTTTCTAGCATATAAATGCCTGCCCATGGGTCTCGAAGCGGAAAATTTTGAGCGACCTCTTAAAGATAAAGGACTGGTTGCTTGGAATTTCGCAACACTGCAGAGAGGTAACATACTACGCTGGTGTCTGGGAAAATAATCAATATAACCTTGAAATTGCAACTAGAGTCATTGATGATATGAAGGTACGATTTTAATTTGTTTTTGCCTTGCGCCGATTACCTTCGGGTGGTATGACTGCCTAACGGGTTATATTTTTCACCTTTTGCGCTGTATCAGATTGGTTCGGAACCTAACACATAGCTTGAGGGCATATATTGCCGTAACGGTTTATCACATTACCCCAGCGGCATATTACATGGCCTCAGCGGCATAACACATGGCCTCAGCGGCATATCACATGGCCTCAGCGGCATAACACATGGCCTCAGCGGCATAACACATGGCCTCAGCGGCATATCACATGGCCTCAGAGGCACATCACTTTACCACAGCGGCATAACACATTGCCTTAGGGGGGGTTACTAACTGATTTACGATTGCCTTCGGGGCGTTGCATACTGATCTACGATTGCCTTCGGGGCGTTGCATACTGATCTACGATTGCCTTCGGGGCGTTTCTAACTGATCTACGATTGCCTTCGGGGCGTTTCTAACAGTGGGCGTATTCGCTATGGCATTTGTCAACGAAAGCAATAATTTTTTTCTTAAATACTATGTGATCGATTAATAACGAGATATACTATTAAAAAATTGGTCACCGATCATAGTCGATGATAATTTTGCGTTTATACCATTATTTTATTTACTGAGCATCCCTTGGGTTGTCAACAAGTGATAGCAAATAAGCCTACTTATCTACGATTGCCTTCGGGGCGTTGCTAACTGATCTACGATTGCCTTCGGGGCTCGTTAACTGATCTGCGATTGCCTTCGGGATGTGCTCACTAATCTATGATTGCCTTTGGCGTGAAGTAACTGACCACCCTGAGAAGTATTGATAAAACAACCTCAGGAGTCTGAGTCTCTTTGGAGGTCCAGACAATTCAATAGAAAATGTGTGTAAACAAATGCGAGTATTTACTGGACTGCTGTTTAGGGAAAAGAAAATTAAATTACTTATGTGCAAACAGAACTATACATTCTTTACGTCCGTTTGAGTTAGGAGAAGTCGACATGTCTAAATTGACTACCCTGAAAAGAAATGACGAAACAAACTCAGGAGTCTGAGTCTCATTGAGGTCCAGACAATTCAATAGAAAATGTTTGTAAACAAAAACAAGTATTTACTGGATTGGTGTTTAGAGAAAAGAAAAATTGCTTACGTGCAAATAGAACTATACAATCTATACGTCCGTTTGATCTAGAAGAAGTCGACATGTCCAAATTGACTACCCTGAGAAGAAATGACAAAACAACCTCAGGAGTCTGAGTCTCTTTTGAGGTCCAGACAATTTAATAGTAAATACGGCAAGCATTCCATGGAAAGATGCACAAAACATGTCAAGACAGGAAATGTACAACATGCAAGAATAATATAAAAAAAAATAATTGTTTAAACACAAGCGATTGGTGTATGAGTGAGCAATCCCAGGCGTTGCTGATCTATCTGATCTACGATTGCCTTCTGGGCGTACTGGGCGCCTTTGGGGCGATTAGCGTTGCCTGCGGCGGTATAGATGTTTGCACAACTTCAATTCAAATCATTTATTTATTGTATGTCACAGGTTAAAAGACAGTTCTTACAATTATAAATTTTCGTATCACTGTAACATACCCATGGGGTATGCAATATTGACAAGTATGTCCTACAACTTGCCACCCCAGGCAACACCATTTGTTACAGCTTCATCGGTCGAAGATGAGCACGTGTCTAAGGGGTGTGCTAAGTTCCTGCGAGGACGCCGGAAAGTCAGGATGGCCGAACTGATAACCGAAATTAGAATCGACTAATACGTCGCGTCACTATTACCGAAATAACGAACAACTATAGAGAGCATTGTATAATGGCGGCGCGTGCGATTCTCGTTGTAGTAGTCTCTTGCATTGTATAAATTAATAATAAGCATTATGGCGTCGCTGGCCTTTAAAAGTATTGTAATTGTAACGTTGTATCCATTCTTATGATAATATATTGTAAAGTTTAAAGCATCAGTGGTTTTCCTTTTAACAGTATATAGACTTAAACCTATTGTAACCTCCACCCGTTTGTTTCCCACCTAGGCTGGTGTTGAAAAAAAAAAAAACGGGTGTGTACTTTTAAAATGTGTATTACAAAAAAAAATATCAGCCGGAGGCACACAAAAATTTGTGGGTCGTGGATTACTTGTTTGTCTGAAGTCACTTCTGCAGGGATAGGTACTCCCCTGTAGTTGTGGCGATAATCCCGCCGCTGGCCGGAGATGGAAGTAGGCCGAAGTTCAGTGCGGAGCTGTACGGTGACGTCCCGGGCGATGGAGACGGCGCGGACGTGCGCCTAGTGCTGTCCGCCGAAGGCAGTGCGTCGATGAGACCTCGGTCCGTAGTTAGGCAGCCGAACGCGAGGCTGCTGCTGGCGTCTTATAGCCGAGTGGAAAAACCTGGAAATCACCGTTCCAGCTAATCAGAACTCGGCCTAATAATTTCCGTGCTGGAGTACCACCGTCGACAACGAGGAAGAGATACCTATCTAAATGTAGTAGCATTGACGTGGCGGTACTAACCAGAACGGAGTTTACACATAAAGCAATTTAGAAAAAAGAAAAAAAACAATAGAGTTACGGTTATCGAACGTTAAAATATTTAAAATTGAATTTAAAAAATATCATTAGAGAAGGTAGAATTAAATTAGGTAGAATGATGCAACATTTTTAGCAATTACTAAGGCTTTTCTTAAATACTGTTTGCTAATAACTTGATGAATTAAGCAACATAAAACGAGTAACACAGCAAGAAATAGGTATAGTGGTACACAGAACATAATAAGCTGCAAATAAAAAATGAAACAAACAACTACATGATCATGATGTGTGAATTTGTGTGCTGTTCAAAACTTACCCTAATTCGGGATTTCACTCATAAAAATATTATATAAAACTTTAACACCTTAAACTGGTTTCAAATAAAATTGAATTTAAACAGTCGTGTCTGCTAGGGCGCTTGACAGGACGGAAGCTGGTCGAAGGTGAAACACTCGCATCAGCCTAGAAGCGACTCGCGAATGTGACTCAGCAGTCGCTCGCGCCGCCGCATTCACATCAATCGACATCGTTCCTTGGTTCGTTCGGTTCGTTCGGTTCATTCGGCGCGTTCATAAATCGCGCACAACCAAAGAACAACGCATTCATATTAATGTTTATTTTATTTTACTTTTTTTTTTATTATTTTGTTTAATTGTAATTATTTGTTTATTATGTTTCCTTAATTCATGTTTTAATTAGAATATAAGTCTGTAAATGTACCACTGTAATGTAATATAATGATGTATGTAGGTAGTTCAATTTATGATTTGTAGGAATCTTAAACAAAACATCATTATTCATGTAACGTTCCGTTACATTACCCCCGGTCCCTCATAAGGATTTTATTTTAAGAATAAAATCCGCATGATAAACTCGTTACAATATCCTTTTATTCATACTTTCATTTCAATCATGCCTCATCTCTCAAAACCAATCATACAATACAACACACAATATTAAAATTATGCGACGTGTCCTAACATACAGAAAAAATCAAGCGACTAATATATCCGTCACTGACTTTGGTAACAGGTCTTAAAATCGTTTAATAGTGTAAGGGGAAAACGTAACAAAGATCGAATTCATTTGTAGGTAGGAATTTTCAAGTCCTTAATATGCCAAGACCCTAAACTTTTACCAGACATATCCTCCAAGACATACACAAGTGGTGACAGCTTTTGAATGACCCGACACTTAATGTATTTGGGAGCTAATTTCTTGCTAAAGTGCTTATCCTTATCGCTCAGGACATGCACGTTTGTATACTATATCACCAGTATTAAATTCGAAAGCTTTACGTCTTAAATTATAATATGACGTATTTTTTACATGGGCGTGATACAAAGATTTTTGGACTTGATCAAAGATAGAACTTAGGCATCCAAGGTTCTCCGCATATACATCGCGAGGAAGAAACAGAACCTCATCACCCAAGTCTGTATCTGTATAATGCGAACCACATGATACTATTTCTCGTTCAAAAACTAGAAATGAAGGTGTAAATCCGGTAGCTTCGTTGACCGAATTATTTATAGCAAATTGTACTTTTGGAATAAATAAGTCCCATGTTCGATGATCACCATCCACAAAAGTTGAAATACAAGTAATTATCGTTTTGTTGTACCGCTCCACGGTGTTTACTTGGGGGGTATACTTTGGTGAATAAAAAACGTTCGGTATTTTATATTTTTTAAACAAATCTTGAGTATGTCCGCTAATAAATTGGGTACCATTATCCAGGAAAATACTTTGAGGAACACCGTGAACAAGGAATATGTGTTCTTCCATAATTTTAACAATAACCTGAGAAGTAGCTTTTTTAATTGGAAAAATATGACAAAATTTGGAAAAGCAACAGGTCACTACTAGTATGTAGCTATTTTGTTTCCGTGTGACAGGAAGCGGTCCCATTAAGTCGACAAAAATCATTTGGTAAGGGCGAGAACATTGCTTTGGGCGTCCCATTTCACCAAGAGTAGCATGGTTTTGGGTTTTGTACTGTAAACAAGTGCTGCAAGAACCAACGTATTTTGCTATATCTCGATGCATACCCGGCCAGTAATAACTAAGTGCAACGCGCCTATAGGTTTTAAAAATGCCCAAATGACCTGCAGTTGGTTCGTCGTGATTATTCGCAATAACCTTATCCCTGTACTCAGATGGAACGACTTCCTTCCAAGAAAATTCATTAGTAAGCAAGCACTTATTCTTACTAAGGCGAAAGAGAGTGCCATCCTTAATTTGGTAATTGGGAAAATGCTCAGGTTTTGTGACACAATTATTATAAATGTTGGTATACCAAGCATCACTAGAAGTCGCGAATGAATTAGAAGTGACCATAGAAGAAACAGGAACAGCTCTGGACAACGCATCCGGGATGACGTTGTCGACACCTCGACGGTGCTTTATATCAAAATTAAATGAAGACAAACGCACACCCCAACGTGCGAGCCTTCCCGTAGGGTTATTAAGAGAAAGAAACCACTTTAACGCACTATGATCTGTGTACACAGTGAAAATTTTCCCATTTTCCAAATAGCATCGCCAATGCTCTAATGCCACAAGAACTGCCAGCGTCTCCCGCTCCGTTATGCTATAGTTCTTTTCTGCCGCCGTTAGTGATTTGCTCATGTAAGCTATGGGGTGCTCCTTTCCGTTTATAGATTGCGTGAGCATCCCGCCTATCCCATAGTTACTTGCATCCGTATGCACCTCAAAAGGAAGATTGTAATCGGGGCAAGAAAGAACAGGCGCAGAAACTAAGCATTCCTTTAGCTTTTTAAATGCGAATTCTGCCTCATCGGTCCACTTGAAAGGTAGAGTGTTCTTTTTGTTTGAAGTCAACTTGTTGAGTGGCCCTGCAATTGTACTAAAGTTGGGAACGAACCTACGATACCAAATAGCTGTGCCTAGAAATCGCTTTAACTCTTTGCGATTACTAAGAGTTGGGTAATTAAGGATTGCTTCAACCTTTTCTGGATCGGTTCGTAGCCCATTCGCATCAACTACGTAACCTAAATACTTGAGTTGACTTCGAAAAAACTCACACTTACTCAAGTTTACGGTGAGGCCTGCTTTACGCAATTTGTCCAATACGCGAAGTAGAAGGGACACATGCTCTTCAAAACTATCGCTAACAATAATTATATCATCTAGATAAGCAAATATACGATGATCTATGTTACCTAGTAGCTTATCTACAAGACGCTGTTGCGTAGCGGGAGCATTTGTCAAGCCAAAGGCAGTGGTCTTAAATCTAAGAGTTCCTCGACCTGGGACGTAGAAAGCCGTCTTATCCCTGTCCTCCTCTGCAATCGGAATTTGCCAAAAGGCTTTGGATAAATCCAGACTAGTAAGAAAACGGGAGTCGCGCAGATTATCCAAAATTTCGGCAATGTATGGCAAGTTATAGGCATCTCGCTTTGTAACTGAATTTAACTTCCTGCTATCTAGACAAAAACGAGGCTGGCCATTCTTCTTAGTAACGAGGAGTACCGGAGACTGCCAGGCGCTCTCGCAGTACTCCACCACATCTAGCTTCAACATCTCGTCCACCTGTTCGACAAGGATTTTCTGCTTCTCCGGAGAAAGCCTATAATATCTTTGTCGAATAGGAGGAGAATCGCCGGTATCGATGCGATGGGTTAAAAGTTGCGTACGGCCTAAGCCTTTTATCTCAAAAGAAATGTCCCTAAATTGCTCAACAACGTTATCAGCAATAGAGCGTTGAGACTCATCTAAACTATCATAAGACTGTATAACAGTTTGATGATTATTACTATTTAAATCTACTAGTGAATTATTTGACAAATCTACGGAACCTAAATACTTCGGACACAATTGAAAGGCGCGCCAGAAGTCAATCCCTAGAATAAGCGATAATTGAACTTCTGGAACTACATAAGACTTAATTATATGAAATTGGTCGTCTAAATGCACTGGAACATTTATATAGCCAATACTCTTAAGTATCTGACCACCTGCAGCTACTATCGAAGGTGTATCATCAGTACATAGCTTAAGGCCACGACTAAGTAACGTGTTATGAGAATTATTTCCTAATATCGTAATAGCTGCCCCGGAATCCAGGAGGCCAGATGCTGTAATGTCGTTAATTTTAATATTCACATATGGTCGCGAATCACCCAAAGGCTTAGTATGCAGAATTGAAGAAATTTTGTAACTGTTGAAGAACAATTTAATTGTTTTCAACCAATTGTCCCAATCCTCTTTATTAAAGCGACCTGCTATCGAGGCTGAGTCGAGACAATTCTGCATACTTAGTTTTTTGGCTTTTGAGCTTTGTTACAATTTGGACAATTTGGTTTCTTGACACCTTTGTGACCACACTTAAAACACATGATTTCATTATTTTGACAATCCCTGAGGCTATGCGAATTATTACGGCATCTAGGACAATACGGCAATTTTGCACCAAGGACTGAATCACTAGAATTTAAGGCATGTAAATATTTTTCATTAACATTATTATTATTAAAGTTGTTTATTAAAGTCAGCTTTATTGTTCCCAATCTTAGTGTTAATATTATGATTTTGTTTGTTGGCTATATCAGTTTTTTGTTTGTATGCGAACTCAGGTGCTAACGTGTCAGAAGCAGCAGCGGAAGGTTCTCGAAACTGTGCCATGCGTGATTGCACGTTTTCGTAGTTCCTACAAAGACTTCTTAACTGGTCAATCGATGTGATATGAGATGCAGAGGCCAGAGTGCTAGCGTAACACGGTCGTATGTTGTGTAGAATTATTTCTAGTTTGTCCTCCTCTACTAAAGACCTCGACAAGCGTGAAAACATTCCTGAAATAATGGATAAGTAGATGGTTATGTTTTCCTTGGGCCCCCTGAGTCCTAGATCAAATCTCAGATAGAAGAAGGTAATCGTAATCCGCTTTGTCGAAATCCTGTTGTAGAAGAACGACAAGTTCATCCCAAGAAGACACCTGTTGTTTCACGCTTCTAAACCAATGGAGTGCATCGTCAACAAAAATTTCCGTCGCAAATGATAATAATTTTGCGTTTGTAATATTACGAGCTACACTAAATTCGTTGACTCGCTGAATAAAAGCACGCACGCAAGACTTGCCATCAAATTTTAGTTTGGCTAACTCGGAATTTTTAACATTTCCTTCACAAGACACTGAAATGTTCATTTTCTCAGGCGTAACTTGCGGGTCAGATTGTGGGATGGAAGAAATGAGGGGATCTATACTTTTCGCTTTCAAAGATGTTAAAGCTTCATAATAATCCTTGAACATATTTGTACATTCCGTATGCACATCCATGTATTTATCATCCCTACTAATTCTGTTGAGCCTATGATACAGATGATGGAAAAGATTTTCAATTCGACCCAAAACATTCTTGTCTTTGGTATCTACCTCAAGGCTAGACTTAATTTTATTTAAAATTTCCAGACAACTATTTAGGTCGTCAAGGGGGTCGAGATGGGAACACAAAATATCCTCTGATAAAAAAACTTGACTAAGCTTACAAATCTGCCGCCTAAGATCCGCCACAGTATTAGCTGGGGTTTCACCTCGTACGGCTACCTCGTATTCTAATTCCGACTTTTGTAGGGATAAATACTTAATAGGGTATGCCATTCTAAATAAGATTAAAAAATTACTAAAATGAGAGAAAGTTGTAAATAGCACACAAAATTTTATGAATTAATAGGAAAAACACTCCGTTCCGTTACAGTCTATTTTAACAGAACGCTGTGTAAACTAAGAAGTAAAAGAAAGAAAGAAAAGGAAAAAAAACAATTGCGAACAAAAGAAAAAAAGCATTGAAAAAAAATTGCAACTGGTGTGAAGGTAGTTTTACAAAAAAATTGGAAAAAAACAGCACTATTCAAATTTTACAGCGGGCGACAGAAAAACAACAAAAAAAAAATTAAAAAAAAATTGACACCTGTATACAAAAAAATACGTTTTTACGTTAACCAATATTCTAAAATTACCGAAATGATCTGAATATAATAGACTTCACTCCAGTTGCTGCAACCAAAAATAAAAAACACAAAGCGTTTTACAAAACAAAAAAAAAAAATACCCACTCACCGTACAATAACTAACTACTAACTACAGAAGCGAAAACAGACAAAACCACGTAATTGGGCGCCAGTGTAACCTCCACCCGTTTGTTTCCCACCTAGGCTGGTGTTGAAAAAAAAAAAACGGGTGTGTACTTTTAAAATGTGTATTACAAAAAAAAATATCAGCCAGAGGCACACAAAAATTTGTGGGTCGTGGATTACTTGTTTGTCTGAAGTCACTTCTGCAGGGATAGGTACTCTCCTGTAGTTGTGGCGATAATCCCGCCGCTGGCCGGAGATGGAAGTACGCCGAAGTTCAGTGCGGAGCTGTACGGTGACGTCCCGGGCGATAGAGACGACGCGGACGTGCGCCTAGTGCTGTCCGCCGAAGGCAGTGCGTCGATGAGACCTCGGTCCGTAGTTAGGCAGCCGAACGCGAGGCTGCTGCTGGCGTCTTATAGCCGAGTGGAAAAACCTGGAAATCACCGTTCCAGCTAATCAGAACTCGGCCTAATAATTTCCGTGCTGGAGTACCACCGTCGACAACGAGGAAGAGATACCTATCTAAATGTAGTAGCATTGACGTGGCGGTACTAACCAGAACGGAGTTTACACATAAAGCAATTTAGAAAAAAGAAAAAAAACAATAGAATTACGGTTATCGAACGTTAAAATATTTAAAATTGAATTTAAAAAATATCATTTTACTTGAAGGTAGAATTAAATTAGTTTGAATGATGCAACATTTTTAGCAATTACTAAGGCTTTTCTTAAATACTGTTTGCTAATTAGCTTGATGAATTAAGCAACATAAAACGAGTAACACAGCAAGAAATAGGTATAGTGGTACACAGAACATAATAAGCTGCAAATAAAAAATGAAACAAACAACTACATGATCATGATGTGTGAATTTGTGTGCTGTTCAAAACTTACCCTAATTCGGGATTTTCACTCATAAAAATCTATACTAATATTATAAAGAGGTAAAGTTTGTGTGTTTGTTAAATTGTCAGGGGTAATCTCGGAATCTACTGCACCGATTTTAAAAATTCTTTCATTAATAGAAAGCCACATTATCGCTGAGTGTCATAGGCTATATAAAAAACCGAAAAATTAAAAGGTTTTTACGTGGTAGTCATTGGTGGTAGTCCGTTTTGTAAAGAGAATCGGAGAAAAACTCATCGTTATACGTGAAGGCCACAGCAGCGATGGTTTCGGCTTATTTCGGTTCGCGTTCGTGCTCACTTCGGAAGAAGGAGGCGTGACCTTCCTTTTACATCTGAGAGGTAGGTACCCGCGCGGCTCATTCGCGCGGTCGGCTCTTTACGCAGCGGACGTCCCCAAAATTGAATTTTTCGTAACACACTTTCGACATTCATTAATTTTATTTTCGGTACATTAAAAAAAAAATCTTTTATGTTTATATAGTTTTCATTTAATTTAGGTTATAGATAGGCATTAAGTTTGTTTCATGTACCTAGATATTAAATTAGGTTATAGGTATTAAGTTAGTTTCATGTAGATATTAATTTAGGTTATAGGTAGGTATTAAGTTTGTTTTGTGTAGATATTAATTTAGGTTATAGGTAGGTATTAAGTTAGTTTCATGTAGATATTAATTTAGGTTATAGGTAGGTATTAAGTTTGTTTCGTGTAGATATTAATTTAGGTTATAGGTATTAAGTTAGTTTTATGTAGATATTAATTTAGGTTATAGGTATTTAGTTTTTTGCAATTAGGTTAGGTTAGGTTGTTATTTTGAAATCATAACTTCTGTCAATATGCCTAAAAGAAAACCTCAACTGTCTCGACATACATCCCTGACACGAGCGAGACAGAGACAGAGACTCGGAGAGACTTCCTCTGAGTATGAACAGCGCCTTGCGAATGAGACAGAATATAGATCGCGAGCGCGTAATAGAGAGTCTAGCACCGAAAGGTCTCAGCGACTGGCTTACTCTAGACAGTATATGGCAGATACACGTGATAGGGAGTCGAGCATAGAGCGTTCCCAGCGGCTTACCAGCCAACGAGCGATTACTTCCGAAAGTCGTGCTATACCAGCGCCGAAAGATCTCAGCGACTTGCTAACAATAGTCAAAATATGGCGGTAATTCGTGCTAGGGAGTCAAGCACTGAACGTTCGCAAAGGCTCACTACTGCGGCACAAAGACAACAAACATCTAGAATACGCAGTCGAAGTACACCACACAGTAATAGATCAGCTTTCAATTATGATCCAAACATCGATAACGCTAAGCAGAGAGCAGTAACAATTGGAGCAATGAGTAAAACCTGTCCTAAGTGTTTTGCAAAAAAATGGAGCGATGAACCGAATGGTATGTGTTGTGCTGCAGGTAAAGTGATTCTTCCTAACATTGAAGAGCCACCAGAGCCTATAAAAAGTCTCTTGACAAATGCTCATCCACAATCTACGCATTTTTTAAAAAATATACGGAAATATAACACACTATTTCAAATGACATCGTTCGGTGCTAAAGAAATTCGTGAAGGAAATTTTATGCCTACTTTTAAGATAGAAGGTCAGGTTTATCATTTAATTGGTAGTCTTCTTCCTTCAACAAGTCAAATTTCGAAATTTTTACAAATATATTTCATTTCTGATGCGGACCAACTTTCTTTGCGATCAAACATAAGCCCCACTTTAAACACCGATTTGATCAATGAGTTACAGACCGTATTAAATAGCCAAAACGAATACATACGCAGTTTCAAGTACAATTTACAAAGCAACTCCTCCGACAATTTAAAATTAATAATTCACGCCGATCGTACACCACAAAATCAACATCGAGGAAGATACAACTCTCCTACCACAAACGAAGTTGCAGTACTGTTAGTAGATGAAGACAAAGGACCCCGTGATATAGTATTACATTGTAAAGATGGCCAGCTAAAAAGAGTTTCCGAATTGCACCGCGCTTACGACCCCCTGCAATATCCTTTAATGTTTGTGAAAGGAGATGATGGCTATTATCTGACTATACAACAACAAGGTTCCGCACAAAACAAAACAGTTTCCTGTATGCAGTTCTATGCACACAGACTTATGATCATAGAGAATCGTTTCAATACTTTACATTACTACCGAGATTTGTTCAGTCAATACTGCGTCGACATGATGGCAAAAATGATATCAGAAAGATTGAATTTTATATCCCGTAACCAACAAAAGTTAAGAGCTGACGATTATATACATTTAAGAGATGCTTTAAATAGAGATGCTAATGTAAATGCTGCAAATATTGGTCAACACGTTATCTTGCCCTCATCTTTCACTGGCTCGCCGCGTTATATGCACGAAAAAACCCAAGACGCTATGACATACGTGCGAAATTACGGAAGGCCTGACTTATTTGTTACCTTCACTTGCAACCCCGAGTGGGAAGAAATAAAGCAAGAACTTTTTACTGGACAGCGATCTTTCGACCGACACGACATAATAGCAAGGGTCTTTCATCTAAAAATGAAGAAACTTATTAAACTATTCACAAAAGACGAAGTTTTCGGAAAAGTCAAATGTCACATGGTCAGTGTCGAGTGGCAGAAGCGAGGTTTACCACATTGTCACATGTTGATTTGGCTAGAAAATAAAATACAACCGGACGAAATTGACAAGATTATAGTTGCAGAGTTACCCGATAAAGATAATGATCCGGCGTTGTTTGATATTGTGACAAAGAACATGGTACACGGGCCGTGTGGAGAACAAAATCCAACGTCGCCGTGTATGAAAAATGGTATTTGCTCAAAAAAATACCCACGCCGTTTTGTCACTGATACCCAAACCGGAGAAGATGGGTACCCAGTTTATCGACGCCGAAACGCCGATCACGGCGGTCAGGTGGCCACTATGACTATTCGTGGAAGGACTATTAAAATAGACAACACATGGATCGTCCCGTACTCTCCAATTCTCTGTTGAACTTTTAACGCCCACATAAACGTGGAGTATTGTCATTCCGTTCAGGCTATAAAGTACATCTGCAAGTATGTAAATAAAGGGTCTGATCAGGCAACATTTGGTGTAAGAAATGCTCATAATGAAGTTGAGAATTATGTAAACGGAAGGTACATAAGTACATCGGAAGCGGTCTGGAGACTGTTGGAATTTCCTCTCCATGACAGACACCCTACTGTTCTACAGTTGGCCGTACATTTAGAAAACGGCCAAAGAGTATACTTTTCACCAGCTAATGTGCAAAGCATTGTCGAAAATCCACCAAAAACAACTCTGACTGCTTTCTTTGAATTGTGCAATTCCGACAACTTCGCAAAAACATTACTTTACCATGAAGTTCCCCACTATTATACCTGGGCTAATAACAAATTTTCCCGAAGAAAACGCGGCGAAGATGTAGCTGGTCATCCTGGAATAAAAAAAGATCCTGCTTTAGGAAGAGTGTATAGTGTGCACCCTTCTCAATCGGAGTGTTTCTTTCTTCGGGTTTTGCTTCACTACGTACGCGGCCCCACTTCATTTAAGGACTTAAAAACTGTGAACGGAGTTGTCAAAGAAACATACCAAGGTGCTTGCCGTGAGAGAGGTTTGTTAGAAGAAGATAACCAGTGGGAAAACACTCTACGAGAAGCCTCAATTTCTCAATGTGCCTTGAAGTTGAGGGAGTTGTTTGTGGTAATATTGTTATTTTGTTACCCATCTGAACCACCCAGTTTGTGGGAAAACTTTAAAGACGATTTATGTGACGACATAAGACATAGAATACGACAACAGAATCAGGATTTCACTTTACCCTATAATGATGTCATGTACAATGAAGGTCTATTACAAATAGAAAATAGACTTTTAGAACTAAATGAGAAAACCTTAAATGATTTTGGTTTACCTTCTCCAATTAGGCCACATAACAATGCATCGGACATAATACTGATACGTTCGTACGATACCAATGAATTGTCAGTTTTTATTAATGAAAATATACCGAAATTAGTCAGAGACCAGAGACAAGCTTTTGATGCAATAATTGACAGTGTGCTAAATAACAGAGGTTTAATTTTCTTTCTTGACGCCCCAGGAGGCACTGGCAAAACGTTTCTTGCAAATTTGGTATTGGCAAAAGTAAGACAATCCGGGAGAAATGGACTAGCCGTTGCCTCTTCGGGAATTGCCGCTACTCTGTTACATGACGGGAAAACAGCACACTCCACCTTTAAGCTACCTCTGACAGTCTCACTAGAGCAACAGTCAGTTTGTTCCATACGTAAAAATGGGCCACTCGGGAAACTTTTACAAGAAACATCTTTAATTATATGGGACGAATGTACCATGAGTCATAGAGCTCATGTTGAAGCAGTAAACCGAACGCTCATAGACCTCAGAAACTCTGATGCTGTAATGGGTGGCGTTACTTTTGTTTTCGCGGGCGATTTTCGACAAACACTGCCTGTAGTAACAAAAGGAACACGCGCCGATGTTATCAGAGCATGCTTAAAATCATCTGACTTATGGAGTTCGGTTGCATCTCTCAATTTACGAACAAACATGAGAGCCCATTTGAGCGACAACGACGATGACGACTTTCCGCGTCAACTACTCAATCTTGGCGAAGGAAAAATTGTCTTTCCTAACACCAACAGCAATGACATTAAACTTGACGAGACATTAGGACACATATTGCACAGGTTGGAACATCTTATTGACGCAATATATCCCGGTCTTGAAAATTTATTGGAGAGAGATTATCATTGGCTTTGTTCTAGGGCAATAGTGTCACCCAGAAATGATACAGTGAATGAAATAAATAAACTCATTTTAGAGAAAATTCCCGGTCAGGTCAAACAGTATAAGTCTATTGATACGGTGAGTAATATTGAGGATACAGTGCACTATCCCCAAGAATTTTTAAATTCTTTGAACCCTTCTGGCTTACCTCCTCACGACCTTGTGTTAAAAGTTGGCATTCCTATCATGCTATTAAGAAACTTGAGCCCCCCCAACATGTGCAATGGGACAAGACTGCTTACCAAAGAGTTAAGGGACAATATAATCGTGGCGACCATTCTCACAGGGCCAGCAGTGGGACAACTGGCTTATTTTTATTTTATTTTATTTGGGAAAACAAACAATCGTACATTGTATAATATATCTAAATATACATAATGCTATAAGTTAATGTACAATCCACTACATTTCCACATATTACTAGTTTTAATTTGATACAGTTTTGATAAAATTATTAGAACCAGTGGGTATACATATTATAATGACAATATACATTTTTTTTTTTTTTTTTTTTTAGCTTTCTTAAATCTAATACCTAATACATTGGTATTTAAATTATACATAAAAATTAAATATTTTCAGTAAGGCGCTCGACCATTTGTTTTTTAAATTTATGTTTAGACAGGGAAAATATGTCAATATCGTTAAAATTATTATTGTAAGCTTTAACCAATCTCATGAGCGGCGCTCTCTCTCCTGCATTTGTTCGACAGGGAGTTGTAGCAAACAGTGGATAAGAGCGCGCCTCTCGTCTACATACCGTTCTAGGCACAATATAACAAATTTTACTTATCAATTCTGAGCAATCAAACTTATTATGGATAAGTCCGTGGAGCATCATTCCTTGGAGCACCAAGCGTCTAGAGCGTAATGTTAGTACTTTAAACTTGTTCAGTGCGTCTTTATAAGATAACCGTTTTATACGACATTTGTACTGCATAGATCTAAGGAACTTACGTTGAACTCGCTCTATTGCGGTCTCATATTTAATATAATAGGGATCCCAGATCATACAGGCATATTCAACTTGAGGGCGAACTAATGAATTGAATAAATACATATATGTTGATGGTCGTTTAAAATCTAACGCTGTTCTCATGACAAAATTATACATTTGAAATGATTTGGAAGTAATTTTATCTATATGTAAATTTAAGTGCAGTTTGCAATCAAAAAGGACGCCCAAGTCACAAATATATATTTCTTTAACTAAAGTCTCATTACAGAGCGAGTAGGCGTATGTTATTACATTTTTATTTTTAGTAAAATTAATGTATTTACACTTAGGGATACTTAGTGTAAGTTTATTTTCGTTACAAAAATCGGATAATCTATTCAGGTCTTCCTGCAAAAGGCTGCTATCCGTTGGGGTTTTTATTGTCCTAAATACCTTAAGATCATCAGCATATAACAAGAAATAGCTATTTTAATATATCTATTATAATAGACGACCTCCGTGGTCGAGTGGCGTACGCACCGGTTTCAAGGTGTCGCTAGCTCTGAGGTCCCGGGTTCGATCCCCGGACGGGTCAATGTAGAAACCAACTTTTCTACATTGCCTCGGGTCTGGGTGTTTGTGGTACCTTCGTTGTTTCTGAATTCCATAACACAAGTGCTTTAGCTACTTACTTTGGGTTCAGAGCAATGTATGTGATGTTGTCCGCATTTATTATTATATTATTTATTATTTTATTTTGAAAGCACTTACAAATATCGTTTATATATATGATAAACATTAAGGGGCCCAAAATAGATCCCTGGGGAACGCCTGAAGTCGCCAGAAATGAATCTGATTTGTAACCATTGCTCACTAAAGTTTGATTACGATTGCTGATGTACGAACAAAACCAACGCAGTAAGTTTCCTCTGATGCCATTATAGGCTATTTTATTTAATAAAATGGAGTGGTCCACCCTGTCGAAAGCCTTCCTGAAATCTGTATAAACAGCGTCGGTCTGATGTCCTGCATCCATGTTATCGAACAAATGATCTGCAAAAATCATTAAATTAGTAACTGTAGACTTACTTTTAACGAATCCGTGTTGCTCGGGTATTATATTGTGCCTCAAAAACGGATAAATGGCCAGATGGACTAGTTTCTCAAATAGTTTTGCAATAGTACAAAGTATTGATATAGGTCTATAATTTTCTATATTTTGTCTAGATCCACTTTTATGCACTGGTATTATATTTGCATTCTTCCACGTAGACGGAAACAAGCCACTTTCAATACACTTATTAAATAACATGGAGAGAGGCACACAGACCGTTTCAGCTGTCTTCTTTAGAAAATAGGGCGGTATGCCATCGGGTCCCGGTCCCTTGTTTATATCTAACGATTTAAGTTGCTTACAAACTTCATGGACAGAGAAATTCAAGGTACAGAGGGAGCCGTTACTGACATTACTTAAATGAGTCAAAATCAAAATTAAAATCAAAATATTTTTATTTCTTATAAACCAAAAAAAGGCGCTTAAGAAACGTTAGGTACGTTAAAAACTACTGACTCTAGTTGCTCGGTTCCAAAGTGTCATTCCTATAGAGAAGAGCCGGCAAGAAACTCTATAGGTTACTCTTTTAAAAAAAAGGTTAACATCGATGTTAAGATTACATTGATTTTAAGATATGCGACAACAACGTAAACAGCAGAATGTTTAGATTAGTGTAAACTAAGACATCCAAAATGGAAGAAAATAGAATCGAACATTCAGCTAGATTTACATTGTCGTCACATTTACAAGGGACGAACATATAAGGAAAAGACAAATCTAAAGAAATTATAGAAATAATAAAAATATACTTTACATACAATCAATATGTAGTCCTAATAAAATCCCTAACAGGAATGTCAAGGCATGTCAAGAGCCTTCTTTATATAGAGGCTATGGGGGCAGCTAACTGTAGTAAATAAGCTAAAACAAGAAAATTAGCAGACCGCCAGGGAGGCCACATATGCAGATGATCTAATTCCACGCGCGCTTATCCTCTACGTAGTCCTTAACCGTATAATACGCCTTCTTTATTAGTTTTGATTTAACTTAAACTTAAATTTTAGTTTTGAGTAGTTAAACACCATCCGGGAGAGAGACTAGAAGGCTCATAAACTGAGTGAAAAAATGTCGCGAACAGATTACAAATTTCAACTGGGTCACTAGACGTTGCATTTGCATTATCATAAAACATGCAGGTTGGTATACCCGAATTGCCTTGCCGATTAGCTACGTAAACCCAGAAGTGTTTAACATTTTTGGAAATACCATCCTCGACACTACTTATATAATTTTGAAAACATTTGTGACATTCCTCTTTAAAACGCGCTTTGTACAAGGAAAATATTTCATAGTCGCTTATATTACGGTATTTTTTCCATTTAGACCAAGCTTTCTTCTTATACTTAAAAATGTGGATGAGTGGTCTGGAGAACCAAACTGGGAAGTGCGAGTCTGGTGGCTTCGACAGCGGTATGCGGTTTTTTTATTATACCATATAAACAGTTGTAAAAGGTATCAACACACTTATCAATCGAATTGTTATCCATAATGCTCTCCCAGTTAATTTCATCAATGTCTTCGTTAATGACTGTATAGTCAGCTTTACGGTAATTATATTTCGGTGTAGGTAGGGGTTTGGATAAACTGATATTAATATTTAGTGTTAATAGCGTGTAAAATGGTGGATGGTGGCCGTCAGCCGGTAAAAGATCTTGATTGGGTTTCAAAACAGTACACATTACATCAGAGATAAGGAGATCTAGTATGCGTCCTTTCGAGTTGGGTATATGATTGAATTGTTTGACATCGTGGATCAACAAGAAGTCCCTTAAACGATTACAAGTAGGCGAAGTACCCTGGCAGGTCATATAGCTTTGAGTAGGATTTAGTTTAGCCCATTGTGCTGTGGGTATATTGTAGTCACCTAATAATAATACGTTATCAATTTTTATTGAGTCAATTAAATTGTCTAAATTATCAAAAAAAGTGTTGTATACAGCAAAAGGTATATTGTTCGGCACATAGGCTGCGCAGATAAGGGTACGTGAGGAGTTGTTATTGCTAGGAATGATAACAGCCATTTGCTCAAGGTATTGATCTAATATACCAAGCTGTGAAGAAGGAATACAAACTGGGTTATATTTTCGCAATACCGCTATCAATATACCACCACCCTCGGACTTCCCAGTAGTAGTCCTATTCCGGTCACAGCGAAAAACTAAATACCTCTTATCAATAAATTCACTGTTATTAATTGTAGGAATAAGCCAAGTTTCAGTTAATATAATAACGTCGAAACAGTTAGAGAGAATATTCATATACAATGTATTTAATTTTGTGCGAATGCCTCTACTGTTTTGGTAATATAAGCTGAAGTCATGATTTTTTGTGATGTTGGACATTGTATTTAGTAATACCATGAATAATACTTAAATAAAGATAATTTGCTAATTAATTCGTTATGTTTTTAATGTCATTTTTACATTTAATAGCTATTGTTGGCGAGGTTTCGGATTTTTTAACAAGGATGGTGGCATGTTTTATCCATACAAACTTATAACTAAATTTTTTAGCAGCATCTCGGGTCTCGCGTAATAGCTGTTTTTTCTTCAGAGTTAGGTGTTCGTTAACATATACAGTGTGAGGTGTGCCAGCGATGCCCAGGTCTTTAGATGTAAATCCTTTCTTCAAGCGACATGCAGTTATTATATTGTCCCTTAAAGTACGAGTTTTTATAGTGGCAATGATATTTTTAGGCCTTTCGCTGCTAGTGGCATGAGGCACGCGATGTATTGACATAATATCGTCTCTTGATATGTTGTGGTCGATCTTTTTACCTATATCCTCTAATAACGCAGGTAAATTTTCATCTCGTCTCTCGGGGACATTGGAGATCTCTAAATTACATTGTCTGCCCTGCTGTTCCAAGCTGTCAATCTTTAACTCGAGAGCTTTGATTTCATCTGGGCTTACGCTCAAAGTTCGCTTGTTTATGTTATGTAATTGGCCCTGGAAGTCGTCATATTGGTTAGATATGTGTTGAGCAGATAATTTTATCTCGGCGACTTCTTCAGATAGTTTTGAGACCGTATCCTTTATAGCAGCATTTTCAAAGCGCAGGCTGGCTATTTCTTTTTTAGATTCTTTTATATAGGTTTCCAGATCTCCTCTAATCGATGCAATATTATCATTGATTATAGCCAGTTTACCATCCAGGCTTACCTTCCATTCACTTAGAGTCTTTTGTAACTCCGCTTGAATAGAGGAGGACTTTTGGAGGTCCGCCCTAATAGCTGAGAGTACATGCTCATGTTCACACTCAGGTTGTTTGCGTTTGCGACATGTAACATTGAAGTCAACATTTGGGGGTGAAAAATTTACCAAGTCAGACTCAGAAAGTGATTGTTCATGTCGTAGCGGGGTTTTAGTAGGCGTACGCTTAGGGTTAAACATGGCGAAACTCCTATAGTTACAAAATAGCAATCTAAAGCTTAAGCGCGTATTGCTCGTCGTTACGCTTCAGGCACTGCTTTGCAGTGAGCGGCACAGTATCGTGAGGTGGGGCGCGCTCAGCGCGGTCGCTCGTTTCGCCGGGTGATGACTAACCTTGTTGGCGCGGAGGCGGGTCGGCCGACTGCGAAGCTGAGTGGTGCGGGTTCGAAGCTGGGTGGAGACACGATATATCGAAACTCACAGATATATTTTCGACTCCCTCTTGCGCCGCCTAATGGGTGGGGTCAGTCCATTTAAACTTCACAGGAGCAAACGAGAAACTAAACTCAGACAAATTGACCAATCACAAAAAAACAACGGGAACAACTGTGTAACGCGTCCACTCTGTATCATTGCTTGAAGCAGAGGATTATATTCCGCGGATACCTATGATTCCCACTGACTTACCCATACCGTTTAAAAGGCTACAGTTTCCAGTGAAGATCTCTTTTGCCCTCACTATTAATAAGTCCCAAGGTCAAACATTTTCTCTCTGGTGGGCATTGACCTGAGAAAGCCGTGTTTTTCCCATGGGCAGTTATATGTGGGCTTATCTCGGGTTGGAGCTCCTGATAGACAATATATTTTGCTACCAAATGACAACGTTACATCGAATATAGTGTACAGAGAAGTTTTGAACAATTAAAATTATCCTGCGACTTGGTCCTCATGGAATTCGTTAATCGGAAACTCCGAATTCGTTAATCGGAATCTCGGGAATCTTCTTTCACGAATAGAAAGACACATTATTGCTGAGTGTCATAGGTTATACATATAAAAAACCGAAAAATAAAAAGGCTTTTACATGGTAGTCCGTTTTGCAAAGTGAATCGGCGAAAAAACATTCGAATGAAAACGTTTCTTACGAACGCTGCCTTAACTATGAAAGATATATATTTTTGAACATTATGCCCAACGAAGTGGGCACGGGTCAGCTAGTATTATATAAAACTTTAACACCTTAAACTGGTTTCAAATAAAATTGAATTTAAACGGTCGTGTCTGCTAGGGCGCTTGACAGGACGAAAGCTGGTCGAAGGTGAAACACTCGCATCAGCCTAGAAGCGACTCGCGAATGTGACTCAGCAGTCGCTCGCACCGCCGCATTCACATCAATCGACATCGTTCCTTGGTTCGTTCGGTTCGTTCGGTTCATTCGGCGCGTTCATAAATCGCGCACAACCAAAGAACAACGCATTCATATTAATGTTTATTTTATTTTACTTTTTTTTTTTATTATTTTGTTTAATTGTAATTATTTGTTTATTATGTTTCCTTAATTCATGTTTTAATTAGAATATAAGTCTGTAAATGTACCACTGTAATGTAATATAATGATGTATGTAGGTAGTTCAATTTATGATTTGTAGGAATCTTAAACAAAACATCATTATTCATGTAACGTTCCGTTACACTATGTTAGTAAACACTTCCTTATGTACGTTCATGTGGTATCTGTCCGCGGAAGCGACGGAACACCACGCCAGCCGGCCAAAAGTCTTCTACCATCACCAGGTGCAGGTAACATGAGGGTACTCGCACCACAAACGCATTGAAATTAACATTTCGGCGCGACTCCAGTAGCTGCACTCTCGGCATGTATTTTATCTTTTGGCGCACGTACTCAGCGATGTCCTCCGCCTTGGTGGTGTAGTGTAGGCGAGAGATGTACACCGGAGTATTTGGTTTCGCTGCACGTATCTTCACACTAGGCTCCACAGGGGCCGTGCCGCAGCGGTTCTTGACTGACCGATGACGACGCTTCCTTCTCTGGACCATGACGAAACCATCATCGACGGTACTCTTCGGAGCCACTTCAGGCACAGACTTCCTAGCGGGAGCAGCAGGTGGTCTTGCTACTACGCTTGCGAAATCCCGTCGATCCGATTTCGCTTGAGTTGCAGGCACGTGCAGCGGGTCAGTGACACGAGCGGCGCGTGCGGCAGCGGGATCGCGGGGCGCGCAAGGAGTGTTTTCTGCGTACTCAGCATTTGTCGGCGACGGCGATTTCAACACGGCGGACGCGAAACTTGACCCCGATGTATCGAGGCATGCACCGCGACGCATGTTGACGTTAGATGCACTTAGTGGTGACCCTGTTTTCGACACGATTTTGCGCAACTCTACGACTTCGTTTTGCAAATCGGCGACGGTGTTTTGGGATGCATCTAACTTCTTCAGCACATCCGCTAAACTTGCCTTCAGAATGACGATGTCCTTCAGCATGCTTGTGACGTCAACATGATCAAACGTGACGGGCGGGAGCTTGTTAAGGTCCTTCGCCACGAATGTCGGCACGTCATCCGGATCCGTCTCCTTCAGCAGCGTGATTATGTCTTGGATACTCTTCTTAGTCCCGTCACGCCGGCGGGACACCATCTGGTCACTCTTATTGAGCGATCGGTCCAGGAGCAGCTTGGCAGCGGCTACGTCGTCCTCGCTGAAGTTTGTTGCACAGATCTGGATCGCAGACACCTCGTCCATTACGTCCAGCTTCTGCTGCAGAAACGCCAGCAGTTCATTTGCCACAAGTTGTTGACTCATGGCGATTTTAATAATTTAATTGCAATGTACATAACTATGACATAAAGGCTGTCATGTTTATACCGTGCACTTTGTACTAAGGCACGTCCGCATCCGATGCGCGCAGCAATCGAACTGAACTAAATAAGAGAGATCTTTGGTTTTATTATCCTCATAGTTAAGTACCTTTTAACAAAACTTGAGCAATTATTTGTACATGTGAACTATGTAAGATAAACTGAAACAGAAACTAAATGCATAGTTTAATTAAAATTTTATCATAGAGTCATGCTTTCTTATACAACAAAATAACAGTACAGCTAGTTGCTAGTTATACAAATGGGAAACCTTACATTAAATTAAATGAAAATAAAAACTAAAATAAAAGTTTGAGAAACATTGTTTTCTTTGTTTACACTTTGGCTCAAGCCCAGATGAATAGGGTATAGTTGTTTTGACGGTCCACACATGCTTTTGGGATGTAGGTAGCACAGGATACTCGTAGAGATCCCACGAGCAAAATGCAATCGGTATAGGGGTATCGTTCTCTACATATTTCAATAAGCGAAGTTTTTCCTTATCAGACACCTTGACTATTGGTACACGTCATGCTACACGAGTTATATGAACATCAATTTCCTTTGTTACATCCTTGAGTACAGCGCAATTCAAATTCGAAGAGCTCCGGTTTAATATTAGCTCGTGTTTTGCATTCACTATCACTTTGTTGTAATCTTCTGCAAAGCCCAAGAGGTGTCGAAGTGGTATGGTGAAACAAAAATCACCATCTATCTCTTTGAAACCATTCATATTCCATCCACTATTTTCCAAGGCCTTACTCTCCTCTTCGCCATAGGACACGATTCCTTTCATGGTGGTGGTGGTACCACAATTTTTTGTCCTGTCAATTTCCACACCATTCAGTTCATAACGAATGTCTTGGAAGAGAAAATCCGGTGCGTTATTGATGAAAACGGATGCTTTCGTCGTGCTACCCTCGATTATCAATTGACATTCACAGGGTAGGACTATTGTATCCTGATCATTAATACGAATGCGAATCTCATCGTTATTCTTGTACGATTCATTGAAGGGTGTATAAACGTGATATTCAATACCCTCTATACTATCATCGAATAACACACTCTCTCCTATAGGTATTTAAAATTGATGACGTCATTGTAGAACTTATTTTAATTGTAGTCCCAATGAATGTAAGAAAAGTGCGTTATTTTTTCTTAATCTAGGTTTCGTCTGTGATCGTTGTTGTTGTTGTTGGTGGTTCAGGTAAGTATCAGTTGATAAGTCACTATCAGCACACGAAGATGGTTGAGACGTTGTCACCGATGTAGGAGTAGGAACACTATGACTGTGATTAGTTTCACTATTGATTTTATAGATGATCATGACCTCTTCTTAATATGCAGACGTATGGATATGTTTTCGTTTCTGAAGTTGACGAGATTGCCTTGTTCGTTCACTATGCGCACTTGAAGATTTTGAATTGTGTTCACCTTCAATGGTAGATAGACCAGATGAGGAGGGCACTCTATAATCTGAAATCCAGGTGGCACCGATGGCGAAAACTCATGCAGCACATGCGACGGTTTATCATTGATGAATGAACCTCGAATAATATTACATTCCACTCTTATAGAATTGGTGATTAAAATGTTTATCGGTTGATCTGATTCATGAACCTCGTTCTTCGGGAGCACTCTTGGTGAGAACCCAAAAATACTTCCAACACTATTCTTCTTCTCAAAGTGTATATCATAATGGGCTGAGAACAATGAGCATTTCAAAGTATTTGTATTGGTTTCTATATCAATAAGTTTATAGGGATCATCATACGCCAATTCACGAATTTCCCGCTCTAAATACTGGATAATGTTATCCAGTTCGTAAGAACCCTCAGGAATTGTGATTAAATTGTCGTTTCCAAAGTGAAAAAGGTTATTACTTTTATCCACATTTGGTATTGAATTGAAAGTTTTTAGGTAAATTAATGCACATTCAAATTCACCTTCACCCAGCTCTATGGGTGGTAAAAAATCCACATTTAACGTAGATTCAGTACCATTAAGTGATAGAGTAAGAGACATTGTTACAAAACAACTCAAGGATCGGAAATGAAACATTGAATGTTAAGTGATTGTATTTATTTATAGATATCTTCACAAACATTTGACAGAAATCGTAAACATAAATGTCTACAGTTAAATTTTTTCGCTTTCTGCACATTATTATAATTGTAGCTGATATCAGTTACATCACCTTTTGACATATAATTCAGAAATTCTCGGGGTGGTCTCAAGTCACCATAACTGTCAAAGTAATGGCAATGCTGATTTTTCTTAGCGTAAGCTGTCCAATGTGTTCCTTGCCCATTCGAATCGTCTAAATTCACGATCCCCGTCTCACACCGCCATGGTCGTTCTAATTCCCACTTCGTCAGGTCATCTCGCATAAATACACCCCGGAAATGAGGAATTTTCAGTTGCTTAACGAAGAATGAGAGTTCATAATCGGCAATTTTCAGTTTTTTTGATAAGGTGCCAGATAGAGACCCATACCCTTTTTGTAAGGTGCTAAATACATTCCTCTACCCACAGCGACAGGTGTTTCGCTGGGTTTCTTTTTAACCATTTCATAAATATTTTTGGCAGCTGTAGTGACCCCACCCGCTAATGTCCCAGCAGCCGCCAACGCTCCAAGTATCGGTATCAATGGCAGGAAACCCTTTCTTCGGGAGAGGAATAACCCTGGGGTTTTTTACGAGTTTCTTGTTGTCTTTAATCATTCTCTTGGCTGCTTTCAACGCTGTATTTGTTAGTTTGTTGGTAGGTGGTATATTAGCATTAGCTCTTTTACCACCAGTCTTTTGATGATGCTCTCGTTGATGTTTCCTCACAGCTTTACGAGCGGAACTAATAACTTAAGTAAGAGGTAATAGCCCCATGCCTTGTTTTACTTTATACTTCATAATTTTATTAACACCGAGAGCCAATAATCGTTTTGAAAAGCTATTTGATTCAAGCCAACGTCTTTTCGCTGCCGATGCTAGTTTTAAATCGGCTCGATGTCGATCCTCTATTGATGGCTTTTGAGCGTAAATTATGTCGTGTGATTTGACGCTTCATCCAAAGGATTGATACCTTTATCACCTCTCCTTAAGCGTTTCTCCAATTTAGTTCCAGGCCCACAATAATTGTAGCCAGGTAAGTGTAATTCAAACGGTAGATTGTTTATGATTGAGTTAACAAAACCACCTTTACCTTTAACCGAATCTGTTCGACGAATGAGATAATTTCCATGAGTCACAACCATTTTTAATCACTGTCAGATGAGTCGGTTAGATATTATTTAAAGCACGTACAATTGATTGCACCTTATCTTATCGAAATGAAGTTCGTGAAGCAAACCACGCGTTTATCAGTAAAAGGTTGGGATATAAAACCACAAGGTAGTGACAATGAGCGTTCACGTTATCGCCATAGTGTACTACTACCTAACAGTATTAGATGTTTGATATGTGGTCAATCGGGTTGTGGTAAAACTAATCTATTACTCACCCTATTACTTGACCCGAAAGGTTTAATTTTCGAGAACATTTATCTGTATTCAAAATCACTCAATCAACCAAAATATCTATTCTTAAGCAAAGTATTCAATCATGTGCCTGAAGTAAACTTCTTTACCTACTCGGATAAAAGTGAGGTAACTTCACCGGAACAGGCTGAAAGCAATAGTATTATAATTTTCGATGATGTATCAATGGAAGATCAAGAACCTATTCGTATGCACTTCTCTAAGGGCAGACATAAAGGACTGGATTGTTTCTATTTATGTCAAACTTATAGCAAAATACCTAAACAGCTGGTGCGAGACAATGCAAACCTCATTATACTCTTCAAACAGGACGACATGAATCTGAGGCATGCGTACGATCATCATGTGAATACTGACATGTCATGGGATACTTTCCTAGAAATGTGTGGAGAGTGTTGGAATAATAAGCATGAGTTTATGGTGATTGATAAAGAGGTTGAGATGACCAACGGCCGATATAGAAGGGAATTTTGATGAGTTTATTATGACATAGCTGAGCATATTAATTACCTATCAAATAAATACAAGCGTTAACGCTTAGCTGTTCACATTTTACCATGGACACGTCAACCACACAGATCTTTGGTGATAAAGAGCTCAAGCGTAAGCTCATTCAGTCTGTGAGTTCAGTTAAAAAGAAAATTAAAAATTTAAATGAAGGTAAAGCCGAGTTATCGTCCACTTTACAAGAAACATTCGAACCAATCACCCAACCTTTGAATACTTTATTAAATCAAATCAGTAAAGGTGTAGTGGATGATTATGTGAAAATCAAATTTGATGATAAATTTCAACCTAAGCAAGAGGATAAAAAAATTGGCGACGACGATGATAGCTATGAAGACGCTGAAGAAGATGAAGAATCAGATCCGAACACATCGATGACCGTGGAGAAAAGTAGTTTGGGTGGTGTACAGTCATTGGCGCGAACCTACTTGGATAATTTATTTTATTTTATTAGAAAGGAACAGCAAACAGCTGGAATATACAGTATACAACACAGAAATCAACATACAGAAGTTAATAATATTCTAGCCCACAACACTGTTCACAAATAAACAATAGAATACAAAAGCAGAAAATATACGCTAGGTTACATTGTAGATAAACTAAGATATTTTATCGTATTTCCTTATATACTAAATACATATATCGATACCTTAATTGGCAAACCAGCTAACTCCTTATGAGCAAATTTTTCAGGAGACACTTAAAACTCTATAATATTTTTTGTAGACTACTTATAAAGAAATCTAAAATCGCGTTGGTAGATATTAACCTAAATTCTTATTTTTTATACTGTCAGATCGTTTTTGTAAATAAAGCCGTATTTTTGTTGCTTACTAACTAAACAAAAAAAAAATTTTTGACGAAATGTGGAGTTGGCTGGTTTGACAATTAAGGTATCGATATGTGAAAACAAAGCTCAGTGACGAACGATTAACTAGATAATAATATAATAATAATAATAATAATATGCTGGGACAACTCACACACGGTTATCTGATCCCAAGCTAAGCAGAGCTTGTGTTATGGTAACCAGACAACTGATAAACTTACTTATATATTTCTAAATACATACATATTATAGATAAATTACACCCAGACACCAGAACAAATGATCATGCTCATCACACAACATTTGTTCCTGGGCGGGAATCGAACCCACGACCTCCGGTATAGCAGTCAGGGTCACTAACCACTAGACCAACAGGCCCGTCAAAGATGAGAATTGCTTAAGTATAAGTCCCTTGAACCTGTGGAGTGAGCATGCAAAGATATCTATATGTTCAAAGGACCTGTTGTAGGAGTCAACCATTCTGCGAACCGGTGAACGTAAGCCAGAATTTGAGTGACTAGCACCCACTGCGAATAAAGTTCTTGCTCGAACCCCGCGCTTGTGAATTGTTCTGGGGACAGTATAACACAGCATGTTGGATAGCTCGATGCAGTCAAATTTGTTTGTTACGATATTAAATAGAGTGACCGCTTCTAGGTACCTGCGTCTGGTTTCAAGTGTCTCGATTTTGTACTTACCAAGCAATTCGTCATATTTAAAATATTGTCCAAAGCATCTGTAATGCATTGCACGTAAGAATTTGCGCTGAACAGACTCAATCATTTCAATATATTTTTTATAATATGGACACCAGACAGAAACAGCATACTCAAATTGAGAGCGTATTAAAGATTTGTATAGACAAATATAAGATGAGGGCTTCTTAAAGTCTACAGTAGAACGCATGACAAATCCATATAACTGATAGGTTTTATTTACTATTTTAGCTATATGTAAGTTTAAGCAGAGCTTGGAGTCCAAAGTAACTCCAAGATCACGGATAGAGGTTACTTTGGTCAGAGGGGCATCGCACAGCGTGTATGTGTAGTTGAGAACATTTTTATTTTTGATAAATGTTATGCAGTTGCATTTAGGCAAACTAAGTCGCAGCTTATTTATTTGGCAGTAATAGGACAGTCGATCAAGGTCTTGTTGAAACAGTTGACTGTCCTGTGGTTGTCGAATAGTTCTTGAGATCATCAGCATATAATAGAAATTTAGTATGAAGGAAGCAACTGCCGATGTCATTAATGTACAGAATGAATAAAAAAGGACCAAGGATCGAGCCCTGAGGCACACCAGAGGTGACTTGCGCGATACAAGATTGATGACCATTAATCACAACTCTTTGACTGCGATTAGTTATATAGGAAGTAAACCACCTTAGAAGATTGCCACGAATGCCGTTAAACGCCAACTTATCAAGCAGCAATTTGTGGTCCACCTTATCGAATGCCTTGCAAAAGTCGGTGTATACTGCATCTACCTGCACGCGGTTGTCAATGCTATCAAACAAAAAACTGGAGAATAATAGCAGGTTGGTGTTTGTCGACCGTCGTTTGACGAAGCCATGCTGTTGTTGTATTATAATGTTGTGGATTAAAGGATAAATTTCATTGTGGACTAACCGCTCAAAAAGTTTCGATAAAGCTGACAAAATAGAAATTGGACGATAATTTTCTACACAACGTTTAGGTCCACTTTTGTGGACTGGCACGATATACGCATTCTTCCAATACGTCGGTACCACACCTTCAGAAATACATTTATTATAAATTATAAAAAGAGGTTTACATATAGAATCCGCAGTATTCTTAAGAAAGTAAGGAGAAAGACCAGGGCCTTTAGACAAATCTAGAGATTTAAGCTCCTTCAAAATAACGTCTTCACTAAAAGATAGGTTGTATATGGATACTTCGTGTAAGGCATTTTCACGTTACACGGTATCCAGTGTTTCAAAGAAGAAGATGCAGGTTCATACACCGAGTAAAAAAAGTCTGACAACATATTGCAGACAGTAACAGGGTCATTGGATTCAGCATTCTCATATTGAAGCTTAGCTGGTATGCCAGGTTTGTCCTTTCGGTTGGAAATCCTCTTATTTTTAATTATCCTCCACAGACAAGATATAAGAATTAAAACATTTTAGACATAAGTCCTTAATTTTTTTCCTTAAGACTGCAAATGTCTCATAGTCCGAGATGTTCTTGTATTTTGTCCATTTAACCCATGCCTTTTCTTTCTTCTTAAACATTGCTATAAGAGTACGAGAGAACCAAATGGGATAGCCTACTGATCTCGGCCGAGCCAGCGGGGTGTCATGCTTGATTATGTTGTCCAACTCATAATAGAATTTAGTCAGGGCATCCTCGGAGTTCAATGAGTCAAGCAGTTCAGACCAGTTTTATTGTTGAATATTATTGTTAATGCTGTCAAAGTTAGCTTTATGGAAGTTATATTTGTGCAAAGGGATCTTCACCATGGGAACGACTTTAATGTTTAAACTGGTTTCACACGTTATAGCGGGATGGTAAGCATCTATAGGAAGCAGCGCTGTGGAAGCAGGTGAAACAATGCCGGGGTTGTTCGATATGAATAAATCGAGTATTTTGCCTTTGTGATTCGTTACATTGTTAATTTGAGAACAACTAAGCAATGAAATGAGGTTACTTAAGTTAAAGCAAATAGATGCCCTGGCAGACAATAAGTCTAGTCCACAGGTATCCATTGTAGAGGACACCGACCATTCCGCTTCCGGAAGATTGTAGTCCCCGACAATGTAAAAACTGTCAATACTAGGCTGACCTAGAATTTCTTGGAGCATTTCAAAATGCTTATCATATGTAAGTGCGGAAGTCTTTGGTGGTATATAGGCAGCACTTATGATGTGTCGTTTATGATTGTGTGTGCTAGGTAACTTCACAATAATATGTTCAATGTTTGTCTGTCTGTTCAATGTGTGTCTTCTGTTTATCTGATAGATTTATGTACCGGGCAGTGGAATGGTCTAATTCAGAGGGTTTTAGAGTGCGAAGAATTGCAACCAATACCACCGTCTTGTTTATTAGTGGCAAATCGATCGCGGTCGCAACGATGCACACTATATCGCTGGTCAATAAACTCAGCATCACAAATTTCGGGAATAAGTCAAGTTTCAGTTAGGATAATAATTTCAGAGTGCGAAGAATTGCAACCAATAATCACCGTCTTGTTTATTAGTGGCAAATCGATCGCGGTCGCAACGATGCACACTATATCGCTGGTCAATAAACTCAGCATCACAAATTTCGGGAATAAGTCAAGTTTCAGTTAGGATAATAATTTCATAAGAATTTATAAGAATGTTCGTGTGCAACTGATGTAATGAGGAAGATGAGCATGTTTTTTTTATCATCTAGAAAAATCAAACTAAAAATTAGAAAAACAATGGTAAAAAAATTTTAGCGATATCTCAAAAACTCTATTTTTTACGAATTTTTAAAGTCGGGAATTCTTAAATTTAGTTTTGGTTCGCCCGATCAACGCGTGACGTCACAACGCCCGTCCTCCGCTCCCGTACATACGATCTCGTGCAGTATTTTTATGTTACTCGCATATCTTTCTAGATTTTGCGTAATATGGAAAAAAGACTAGTGTATAGTTACTGAATAGTCTTCTTTGTACTAATACAACAGTTAGCACGCCAAAAATATATCTTTACAAGCTTTTATTTAACATTCAATGTATACGTTTGTACCTACAGCTACGAGTGGAATCTTGCAACTTAATTTTGAAACAGATATCTTTAACTGATTGAGCTGAAATTTTGTATATCTGTTAAGTTTGGATGAAAATATAATTTTATAGTACTTTCGAGCTGATCTGATGATGGCGCCAGAAGGTGGCCCGAGGAACTCTCTAACTAAATGACGTAATCGCATCGCGTTTGGGCTTGTTTGATAAGTCTACACTATTACTGTGAGCTTAGCTAAATTTGAAGCTTGTGTTTAAAATTAATTTATATTAGAAACTGAAAACTGATTTGTGCCCGAAATGACAAAAAAAAAGTATGTGCTCGTGTACGTATGTGTACGTGTTGTAAATTAATGAAAAGGAAGAACAAGTCGTCATTGTTGCAAAGATCGTTTCAATGTGAAAAATGCGGCTCGGCTTCGCACGAGTATTTAACAAACATTTTAAAATATATTAATTTTAATAAACACACACACAAACACCTTTTTGAATGGGGTACAAAAAAAGAGTAGGTATATTAAATTTCATTATAAAGAAAATTGGATTGTTATTGTTTTTTTATTATTGTTTATGTATATTTTTATTATATTTTATTATTTCTTAACGTTTACTCCCCTCCCGTACTCCAGTGACGTCTACATCGCATAGTTAGCCGAGCGGAGAGAGAGGCTTCCATGATTTTATAAGGCTTATTTATATCCAAATCACTAATTTTCCTCCAGGTTTTATTTCCCCGATTATTGAGTTGAGCAAGGGCGCTACTACGCTTCTCTTGATTAGAAGACATTTTTTTATTTGTTAATAAAAAATATTAAACTTACAACAAATTATAAGTATCTGTCACTGTTATACTTCTTGACACAATGGTGACTATTCGTTAGTGACATTTAATTAAATGTTGGTGGTTTATATACTAAACCCTTATCGCTTTTTTCTACAAAGTTGTAAAATATATATCAATAATTCCCACACATCAAAGAAAAAAATGGAATACATAGTAAAAAAACTCACCACAAAGTTGCATGGGAAAGAATATTATCTCATCCTGTCATGATAATTACTTAATTGGTACCGAGGCTAAACATTCAAAATCGGTTATTTCACCTTTTTTCAATTTATCCAACGGTTGATATGTCCAAAATTGAACACTTTCCAATACGATTTTAAATCGTTGACACTTTTCACTTAAAGGATGGTGTGTACTTGTTGTAGATACTTGAGTTGTCACATCCGTCACCATCTCAGTTCCTCCTTTATTAATTTTAGATTTGTGGTGATGATTACGATAAGTACTATCACCCCTAGGTACCTTCATTATGATCTCCAAACCCTTTTCATCTTTAAACGTTTGTTCAAACATATCAGATGTCCAAGTTTGATGTAAAGTGGTATTCGTATCACTGCTTCGTCTCGAAAGATGATGTAAACATTTTATGACTTCCAGTTTGTACAGTAGCAATGAATTCCAGCCACTGCACAAACGTAAATTCAATTGACGCTTTCTCATACCATCTGTTATTACCACTAAACCATCATGACTTTTACCGCTATCATCATCAAAGTAAAGTTAAATCAACCATCTTTTCATTAAAATACCGTGATCGTTAAAAAGTTCCACCTTCTTAATAAACCACGATTTATCATTACACAGATTACGCAAATCTTCATATATAGATCGAGGGATATTTTTCGTTACCATTGTAGCACCATCATCGTCTCCGTGCAAGTGTAACACCACCACCCACGGTAATAAACTTGTTAAGAGCATCGGTAACAACGACAACTATCGAACACAATTAATAGACAACAAGTTATCTTGAATTATTTAAAGTAAATCCTTTTATATTTTCCACCACAGCATCCCACTTCGATAAAACGTATGATACATTTCCTAAAAAATCAAAATAAAAAAAATCAAAATCAAAATATTTTTATTTCAAGTAGGCCTTTTTAAGCTCTTTTAAAACGTTAAATTACTGACTCTAGTTGCAGGTTCCAAAATGTCATTCCAATGGAGAAGAACCGGCAAGAAACTCCATTGGTTACTCTTTTAAAAAAAAGGTTAACATCAATGTTAAAAATACAATTATTTTAATAATTATACAAATATGCGACAACAACGTAAATAGCAAAATGCTTAGATTAATGTAAACGATGTCATCCAAAATGGAAGAAAAATGAAGTAGTACACGCAACTTAATTTACATTGCCGTCACATTTACAAAGGTCGCGTATGCGAAAATAATAAAAATAAAAGACTAAACTAAGTAAATAAGAAAAAATATCTAGTTAAATAGGTAAATAGCTTTACATACAATATATATGTAGTCCTAACTAAACCCTAACAGGAATGTCAAGGCATGTCAAAAGGTTTCTACGAATAGAGACCGTTGGGAAGCTAGTCGAGAAAGATACAACAACAAGATGAGGCAAATGAACTGCCGGACCGCCAGGGAGGCCACATGTGCAGAAGGTCCTAGATCCACGCACTTTTATCCTCTACATAGTCACTAATTTTATAATAAGCCTTTCCTATTAGTTTGGATTTCACGCATGTTTTAAACTTTTTGTTAGTTAAATGAATTAAACTATCTGGTAATTTATTATAAAACCGAATAGAATTCCCTAGGAAGGATTTAGTATTTGTTTTAGTTAGTCTAAACCTTGGGACTACTAGTTTATTTTTACTTCTGGTGTTAATATTGTGATAATCACTGTTGACACTAAAACTATCTAAATGTTTACGAACGTACATTATATTTTCCATAATATAAAGCGATGGCAACGTGAGAATACCGATTTCTTTAAATTTAAGTGATTAACGGGGGTCCATACAGTAAATGGCGCGAATTGCTCGTTTTTGCAAGATGAATATAGAATCTACATCGGCTGCAGAGCCCCATAGCAGAATGCCGTATGACATAATGCTGTGAAAATACGCGTAGTAAACTAATTTTGCCGTAGGAATATCCGTGAGCTGTCTAATTTTCCGTACCGCAAATGCAGCTGAACTTAGCCTCTCCGACAGTGCTTTGATGTGAGCACCCCACTGTAACTTAGAATCTAAAGTAACACCAAGAAATACCGTTTCGTTAATTAACTCTAGTTTTTTACCATCAAGCATATAGATTTAGATCCAAATGCGATCGAACGTTCGGAAGTGAAAATTTTAAACATTTTGTTTTCGAAGCGTTTAGTAGCAAATTATTAGCTGAAAACCAATCTGACAACACGTTAAGCGCACTATTTAAATTAGAAAAGTCGTACAATTTTCTATTAATTTTAAAAATTATAGAGGTATCGTCTGCAAATAAAATTATATCCGTTAATTTAGACATTATGAAAGGCAGATCATTTATATATGCTAGGAAAAGAAAGGGGCCTAGTATTGAACCCTGAGGCACGCCCATTCTTACTAAGGTCCCAGGTGAAGTCACCCCGTTTACGCCTACCTTTAGCTGTCTTGTTGACAAATATGACAATACTAGATCTAAAGATTGTCCTCGTAATCCGTAGTATTTTAGTTTTAGGATTAGAGTGTAATGATTAACGCAATCAAAAGCCTTGGAGAGATCACAAAAAATGCCAATGGCATCTTGTGAACCCTCCCAAGCTCCCAAAATGTGAGAGACTAACTTAACCCCGGCGTCGGTCGTCGACCTTCCCTTAGTGAAACCAAATTGTTGCTCGTGAAAAATATTATACTTGCTAAAATGTGACATCATTTGGTCAAGGACCATTCTTTCAAATATTTTACTAAAAGCAGGAAGTACTGAAACTGGTCTATAGTTAGATGGATCATTCTTGCATCCAGATTTAAAAATAGGTATTACTTTACTGTGTTTCATTAAATTAGGAAAGGTGCCACAATCAACACAGTCATTAAAGATTTTTGCAAGAATAGGGGCAATAGTGTCAATTATGGATTGAAGTACTTTGACAGAGATTCCCCATAAATCTTCAGTGGTCAGTTATTTTACTTTAAGCTTACTAAATGTTTTCTTAACAATACTAGGAGATACATGCGTAAAATTAAAATTTGGAAAACTTTTATTCATAGACGTCTTTAGTAATGATTCCGCTTTTGACGTAGACGAGGGAAGAGACTTCGTCACCTCTACTGGTATATTTGAAAAAAATACTTCAAAAGCGTTAGCAACATCTGTCTTGTCTGTAATTATTTTATTATTGATTTTCAAAGACAGGTCTGTATCTCTTTGAGTACTATTTCCAGTTTCAGAATTCATGATCTTCCACACCGTTTTAATTTTATTATCAGATCCGTCTATACGCTTGCTGATAAGTCTAGATTTTGCCGCTAAACACACTTTTTTAAATACTTTTGAATAATTTCTAACATACTTATGAAAATCAGGATTAGTGTTGAATGATTTTTCATCATAAAGACCGTAGAGAACGTCCCTACTTATTCTAATGCCTTTAGTAGCCCACTCATTAAATTTACGCTTAAAGTTGAGTTTAACATCTTTTCGAGGACACGTTTTGTTAAAAGATTCCCGTACAATACCAAACAGGGAATTATAATCTTTATTTGGAACTCCAAAAAAAGAATATTTACAATTAAGGGCTGCTGTAATATTATTTCTAAATGAATTTAGGGTATGATTTGTTAAGGGCCTGGTTGAAATAACTTTAGATACAGGTAAATTACTTTTAGCTTTGATAGTAACCAATTGACCCATATGATCAGATCTTACACCGGGTATTAATCTAGAGTTTAGCACCGAACTATTCGAAAAAATATTATCAATACAAGTAAGGGAAGTTACAGTAATCCTCGTTGGTTCATTAAAAATATAATTTAAATTGAATGACTTAAATAAAGATAAGAGCTTACATTTATCCGGCGAATCAATCAAGATATTAACATTAAAATCTCCACAAATATATATTGATTTATTATTGCAGCATAATTTACTTAAAATTTCCTCCATAATAGTTAAAAACAATAACAAGTTAGATGAGGGAGGCCTATAAACGCAAAGAACAATAAGAGATTCTATTTCTGCACATGCTACCTCACATATGCGATCAACAGAGAAAGAGGAGATGTCTTGACGTTCCTTGAACTTAAAGTAATCTTTACATAAAATCAGACACCCACCCCCCTCAGCTGAAAGTCTGCTGAACGCACTGGCAATCGCAAAGTTATTTACATTAAAATTCATCATATCTGGTTTAAGCCAAGATTCACAAAAACAAAGAATATCAATTGAATACTTATCTACTAAAAGTTCAATATCAAGAATTTTGCTAGAAAAGCGATTTATATTCTGATGATACAGCAGAATGCTATCAGAGTGCTTCCCTATTGTCTGCGTTGAGAGTTTAAACAATCTACATTGTTACTTAAATCTAAACTTAACCTATTCAGCGTTATATCTCCTATAACTGTGTTAATATTAAAAGCTATTAAACTAGCAACTAAAAATTTATATCTTCTAGGAAGATACATAGTTTCATGGGTTAGTTGAAACCCAGTAATAAATTGATTTGTGTCAAAAAACACTAATTTGTCACTATGACAACAAGTTGACATGTAAAAAGAGTTGTTTCAGTAATGCACATACTTATTGTGTTCGCTACTTAATGTGTTTGCATAAGGCAAAGCACACAGCATAATTTTCCCTATATCTAAACCTAGTAAGGTGTCAATACCTATTATTCCTTTATTCTATTGCTTATCAAATCAAACACACATCCTGTATTATGCACTACTCTGATTTCCTACAAATATTAATTGTTATAATAATATTTTCTATAAAATTATCAATAGTCAATGAAAAATTTGGTATTATCAGTCAACCTTATAATGTTTTTTTTTTTTCACACGCACCCCTTAGCAACCAATTTTTTTCTATGTCCATTTTCACACGCATACCTCATCTCCCTTTTTTATCTATCAACCTCAACATCCATATATTTCTTCACACGCACTGCCTAGCAGCAAATTGTTAAAATAATTTCAAATTATCATAGAAAAATTCGGTATCGGTTACAATGTAAAGTCCATTTTCACACGCATCCCTTATCTCCAAGAACAGCTTATCTATCAACCTCAACATCCTCTCTCTTACAATGTAAAGTCCAGTTTCACACGCATCCACTTCCGCCCATGTACCAAGACCCCTGCCTCCATACCATCATCTATGCCACCAGAGCTCAGCTCAACATATACCAGTCCTGGCTCACCATCCCATACATACCCCTACCAAAACAAACCACAACCATCATTACTTGAAACCTCACAACTTAAATTTACCCTACCTACAAACTAAAATAGACCTTATTCCTACTAACATAAGGCTCAAATTACATGTCAATTTTAGTGGTCCAGAACCGGTAATTCCTAGCTACTCAGATGCTTAACTAAATTAACCTAGAGAGAACCTTTTAGAAACTGAGAACCTATTCGTACACGAGGGCGACGTAAGGCTCCGATAACTGACGACTTGACACAGTGATATAATAATCACTATCACTATCACTATCACTATCACTATCACTATCACTACATCACTACTCACTACATAGTATAAAACAAAGTCGCTTCCCGCTGTCTGTCCCTATGTATGCTTAGATCTTTAAAACTAGGCAACGGATTTTGATGCGGTTTTTTTTAATAGATAGAGTGATTCAAGAGAAAGGTTTATATGTATAATACATGCATAATATAGTAGAGAAACACTGATAATCTTAGAGTTTTTTATGTAAGGTCGTAAATGAACACACTTTTTTGCGCTTACATTGCAAACGCTGGCTGAACCCTACGAGATAGATCAAAGTAATGTACTACAGTATTGTACACCTTAAAAAGGTCTACAAAAAAGTCCGCGATGGTATATGTCTATCTCTTGAGGATAACCCACAATAACCATTTTTATCCTTTATTTATTACTATACATTGTGCATGTAATAAAGATCAATATGGCCCTTTACAGCATGTAATTTAAATGAATATTTTCGAAGATATTACAGATTTAAAATGCAGGGACATAGCGGTTGCGGCGGTACCGGCCGGGGGGCCGGGGAGCGCGTGCCTATACCAAATAGTGCGTCGAAGGCCGCGCTTCGCCCTACAACACTTTATGATTATGCAGTATATTTAGTATCAGCAATGCACCCGTGCAAAGCCGGGGCGGGTCGCTAGTTTCAAATAATGGATAGTGCTTCGAAAATGAACATAATAACATTTAATTGTAAAAATGTGAAGAGATCATTGAACTGTGTGCGATCATTGTGCAGATCAGCTGACATTGTATTGTTACAAGAAACTTGGTTATATCCATGTGGCCTAGATTACTAATTAAGTAATAGAAATTAATTTAGATTAAGTATATATGCAAATGCAACAACACAAAAATACATACCAACACGGCATCACCCACACTAAATAAAACAGCACCCGCCAATTATTCACCAGGAAACACAGGAACTAATGTCAAAACGACAAAATCAGGTCGTCAAGTCCGTTTTCCAGACTATTATCGCCCGTAGCGACGGTCTCTGGAGGGGGGTGATGTGGCCTAGATTACTAATTAAGTAATAGAAATTAATTTAGATTAAGTATATATGTAAAAGTAAATAAGTAAAAATAAATATGTAATTTAATAATATTGTATATGCGGACGGACAAGCAACTCATATTTGTTATTAGTGAACAAACCGGTCGGCCGCCTGATCGCTCCATTGTTTCGCGCGCGGGGCGGGGCTCGCATTCCTGAGCAGCGCCCGCGCATCAGTATTAACCGGCGGCGCGCCAGTCACCTTAACGCCTTCCAAGCAACCGCTGTGTCGCTCGGTCCGCTATCGCGCTTTCGCCAACGAATGTTTATATGCTTTACTGTGCTTTCTATCTGTCTACTCCTTCTCTAATCTATCTCATAAACTGTTTTCATGTGCTATACTCTTCATCCTTGCTGTGTCGTGAGCTTTATTCGTGTACCTGTTCTATGTGTAATAAACTATAAAACTTATCGTGTCAGTGTACAAACTTTTATTCATCTCCGCACACATATACCTGAAGAAGAACGCTAAATCCACATGATTTATGCTACCTTGAAAATATAGATCAAGAATTCAGTTACACTGCGAAGTCATCAGTGGACACTTCAGCGGGTATCTGCAAAGGTAGACCATACGGGGGTCTTGCAATATTGTGGCGAAAGAGTGCATTGAGTTGTGTGACTGTAGTGCACAGTGATAATAATCGGATATGTGCAATTAAAGTTATCGCGAATGACAGATGCTTTCTGGTTATAAACACTTATATGCCAACAGATTGTAGTGACAACCTTCCAAGTTTCACGGAATGTTTCAGTGAAATATATGCTATAATACAAAATAATAATATTGAATCTGTGTATGTGTTAGGTGATTTCAACGCGCACCCAGGTGAGTAATTTTTTAATGAACTTATTAGTTTTTGTACTGAGCAAGAATTAGTGTGTGCCGATATGAATTATCTTGGTATGTTATCACAAACATTTACATTTAAAAATGACTCGCATGGGTGTAAGCGTTGGATAGATCACTGTCTTGTGACACAGTCGGCGGCAAAAACAGTTGTAAAAATTGAGGTTATTCTTGATTCATTTTGGTCAGATCATTTTTCTTTAAAATTAGAATGTGCCATTAGTGTTATTAAAATAAAAACCTGTGCGATTAAATCTACATTTAACGGTATTATTTGGGGGGAGAGACATGCCGATGACATTAAAAAATATTCACTAGAATGTAATAATAAACTAAAAAAATTAGATTTTCCTAAACTAATGTGTGCTGATAAATACTGTAATGACAACAGCCATAAAGTCGTATTAGACAATATGTATAGAAACATAGTAGGTATATTAAGCGAGGCTGCCAAAAGCAGCAAAACTCCGAAAGACTTTAGTTGTAAACATAGGTGTATTAAAAACATAAAGGGATGGAATAAATATGTTAAAGAATCACACTCGCAAGCTAGAAGTGCGTTCAAAATGTGGAGGTGGTATGGTCAACCCAATAGTGGGCCTTTATTTGAGGAAATGAGATTAACTCGTAAAATATTCAAAGGCAAATTAAAATGGTGCATTAAAAAAAACTAATTAATTTTTTTAATTATAGTTTTTTTATTTAATACCTTTTAGTGAACAACAAAAAAAACATGACACAACACAAAAAAAAATATCGTTCAGAACCCTTTGCAGGCGATTTCGACTCACACTTGACCATTTTTTAATGTCCACATAGCCTATGTCACTCGGGATAACTCAAAGCTTCTAATGATACCACAAACATTGAAATCGGTCAAGCCTTTTAGAAGTTATGGTGGAATAAAGAAACTCACAAACATACATACATACATACATACATACATGAACCCTGAAAACATAACACTCCTTTTTGGGCAGTCGTGTAAAAATCAGGAAAAGATTGAAATGGACATTCTGGCATCCCTACACTCAAAAAAATTGTTTTCGGCATTTTGGAAGGGCACTAAAAAACTAAATTATAATAGCCCGAGTCTTCCAGTTAGCGTGGACGGTAAGAGTGAATACTCCGAGATAGCAGAAGTTTTTAAAGATCACTTTAGAGTGAATTCGAATCTCGAGTGTGCGACGAGGGTGGACAATGCTGAGTCCTATAGATCAGGAGCACCCGTTTGGTGTACATGTAAGGAAGTAAAATGTATTATTATGTCTATGAAACGAGGCAAATCTCCTGGTAAGAATGGACTCAGTATCGAACACCTTCAAAAACTCTTTTTTCAATCTTTGTCTGGGCCACTTGCACTTACCCCAGGAGCTACTGGATACCATTGTTGTTCCGATAGTTAAAAATAGGACAGGAGATATAGCAGACAAAAATAATTACAGGCCTATCTCGCTTGCAACTGTGATTGCCAAAGTTTTTGACAGTGTGCTAGACACGCACCTCAGTAAGTATACAGAGTTACACGACTCACAATTTTGTTTTAGACCGGGTCTGTCAACTGAGAGTGCTATTTATGCACTGAAGCACACTGTCAAATACTACACCGAGAGGAAGACACCAGTGTATGCCTGTTTCCTGGACCTCTCAAAGGCCTTTGACCTGGTTTCATATGGTGTCCTGTGGGGTAAGCTTCGGGAAACAGATATACCTGATTCATTAGTATCCATACTAGCATTATGGTACGGGAAGCAGAGAAATTTTGTAAAGTGGTCAACTGCACTGTCGGACCCGTATAAACTCGAATGTGGTGTTAGGCAGGGCGGAATAACGTCCCCTAGGTTGTTTAACATTTATGTTAATAAACTACTTGTGGAGCTTAGCAGCACACATGTCGGATGTCATGTGGATGGAGTTAATGTAAATAACTTATGTTACGCTGATGACATGGTGCTCCTCTGCCCCTCAATATGTGGAATCAGAAAGTTACTTTCGCTTTGTGAAGTGTATGCTGAGCAGCATGGGCTGAAGTACAATCCTATTAAGAGTGAACTGTTGGTATTTAGAGGAAAAAATAAAAACCCATCGTGTGTACCGCCCATAACACTCTGCGGGTCGCTCTTGCGGAGAGTCACCAAATTTAAATACCTAGGCCATATTGTTACAGAGGATTTAAAAGACGACTTGGATATGGAAAGGGAGCGCAGGGCGTTGGCTGTACGTGGAAATATGGTGGCACGGAGGTTTGCTGGTTGCTCAGTACCAGTTAAAATTACTCTTTTCAAGGCTTATTGCCAGACATTCTACACCAGCAGCCTCTGGGCCAATCATACCCAAAAAGCAGACAATACCCTGCGCATCCAATACAATAATACTTTCAGGGCGTTGTTGAGACTTCCACCCTACTGTAGTGCGTCGGGCATGTTCGCGGATGCACAATTTATTTATTTATTTATTTAAACACATACAGCTATCATCACAGGCTTAACCTAATACAATAGTGTAGTTGTAGTTATAAGTATTATTAGAAACCTAAAGTTATAATATCAAATGTGGCCCATGTGAATTCACTCAAAGTACAATTGAAACACACGGATGATTACTTCGCAATAATGCGTAAGAAAGTTGCGTCGCTAATACGCAGAGTTAGGGGAGGTACCAACAGCATCCTTAGAGTGTTCGCGGATAGACTGGATGGGCCGGCACTGGAAAGGTTTGTCAAGCTACATGTTTTTTCATGTTCAGATTGACAAAGCTTCCAGTGATGTTTTTTTTTTAATGTGTTGTCTGTTTTTCTATTATTTTATAGTTTGTAAGTATCTAACATAGGTTAAGTTATTTTTGTTACTAACATCTTATGGGCCTTGGCGTCTGAAAATAAAAGATTTTTATTTTTTTATTTTTATAGAGTTACGCTCCAGCAATGCTCCGATGCTGGGCCTCGAATGCGAGGAAGCTGAAAAAGGAACAAGATATCTATTAATTACGAAAAATAAACATTTACAGTTAAAAGTTAAAGTTAAATGAATAATTATGAGACTTCGAAATTATATAGGGGCGCGTCGTCCATCTTGAATCGATAATCAAATTTCGGTATTCAAAATGGCGGAAGTCACAAGAAGTTCTGTTATTTTAAGTTAATAATTAACCTTTGTGTTATAAGCCATTGCGATTGGTTGTGCTGTAGTCCTGTAGGGCTCTAGGGCTGCAGACCAGGTCACCAGAATACCAGGATACGACCACCACGGCAGACGGCGAAGGACGCACTGGATGCATAAAGAAAATCTTGGCTAAATTGACCTGAATGCAATGCGCATGTCAGATCATAGGGGGTGCAATATCAAACCCTTTCCTCTCCCACAACATACACAGAAATTTTAACCTTAACATGATCAAGTTAGGGGCTAAATCCCGTGCAGCAATGTTAGTTCTGGAACAATACTGGCTGCAATGCGCAGGTCAATATTCCACTGGGATGAGGAGTGCATTGTCCTCAGCTTTAAACCATCACTAGATTTCCAACCTTAACCTCTTAAATTTAAGTCTGAAAATCCTTCTTTCGAAAATTTTGTTCTAGAACATTCGATATTCTATTGAATCAGAATCAGAATTATTTATTTGCTTAAAATGTAGGTACAATGTATGATGACACGGTAAAAAATGTGAAGACCCAATACATTTTGCCTATAAGGCATGCAAAAATTCTTAAGTAGGTTACATAAAAATAAACACTAAAATAAACAACTAACATTAAAATCTAAGCAACCATCTAATAACAACAATTTAAGTTTATTTTTTAAATATAAATAATGTTTCTTCTCTTATTTGTTTTGGAATCTTGTTGTATATGATAGGTGCCATACCCAAAACATTTTTCTGTAACAATGTAGTCTTATATCTACTTATGCTAATGAGATCCTTATATTGAGATCTTAAAAGAGATAGATGGCGCTTGAAAAGTAAACATCTGTTTTTGTTAGCTCCGTAAAATAATTGATTTTAAAATTATAATAAAGTTGTAAAAACAATAAATAGATATGTTACTGTGATTATATAAACATAGTTAATAAGTGATAGTGTTGGTTAATCCATTACTAATTTGTGTCGTAAACGAACGGTAATATAAAACTGTAAGATGGCGCTGCCGTCACGTAAACATTGGCTCCGTGTATAAAAATTTATTAAAAATAGTATTAACGAATATCCAACGTTGAAAGTTGTCCTAAAGTGTTAGTAACGCTTGTAATTAGCTGTCCTATCGTTTTCTGGACGCTAATTTACCCAGACCAACATAAAATGGAACCATAAGTGTTGTGTTATAAATCATTTTTTAAGGAGACTTTGGTGCAAAATGAACGCTTGAGTACAGTGATTCGGTCTAAAAACAATATCCAGCATAAAACGATCGTGAACATTTCAAAACATAATAAAAACATGTGTTAAAAAAGGTGTCGTGACTCCAGTGTGATAGTGCAAACATTTTTGCAGCATGACTCACCTAACGACTTTCTTACGTTTTACGTCTTACGTCTCTGTCTAACTCCTACAAATACCTAAGATAATCGTTCCGCACCAGCGAGCAAGATGTAGTTTTTACCGTACGCACAGGCGGTAAGTACCGTGGCGGGCCGATTCTGTGTGATCCGCAGTGAACGTGTTAAGAACATAGATCTTAAGCTGAAGAACTACACCTTGGATGATTATTGCCTGATCTTCATCGGCGAGGAAGACTTTCGCAGTACGAACAACTATGTCGATCTCATCATTACCTTACGTAAATCACTTTACAAAAATTAAATTTGTGTAAAGTGATTTGTGAGTGGATTTGTGAATGACCCACCGAAATCTATTGAACGACCGGTAACACTATTTGCGGATGATAGTACGATTACAATACCTTGTAAAAAGAAAGATAATTATGAGAATGACATTAATAGTAGTTTACAACAGATGGTAACATGGCTAGATGCGAATAATTTGAAAATAAATCTGAGTAAAACTAAAGTTATCTATTTCAGACAACAGACGTCTTCCATTAATTTAAACATACACTACAATAATGATGCCATAGAAGAAGTTGAAAGTACAAAATTCTTGGGTCTTGAAATAGATAAAAAACTAAATTAAAAATCCCACATTGATATCTTATGTAAGAAAGCGAGTAAGTCTGCATACGCTCTACACAAATTGTCATTTATAATTAACTAGCGACCCGCCCCGGCTTTGCACGGGGGCATTGCTGATACTAAATATACTACATAATCATAAAGTGTTGTAGGGCGAAGCGCGGCCTTCGACGCACTATTTGGTATAGGCACGCGCTCCTCGTTAATAAGTAATAAATAAAGGATAAAAATGGTTATTGTGGGTTATCCTCAAGAGATAGACATATACCATCACGGACTTTTTTGTAGACCTTTTTAAGGTGTACAATACTGTAGTACATTACTTTGATCCATCTCGTAGGGTTCAGCCAGCGTTTGCAATGTAAGCGCAAAAAAGTGTGTTTATTTACGACCTTACATAAAAAACTCTAAGATTATCGGTGTTTCTCTACTATATATTATGCATAATACATGCATAATATATAGTAGAGAAACACTGATAATCTTAGAGTTTTTACATACATACATATAAACCTTCCTCTTGAATCACTCTATCTATTAAAAAACCGCATCAAAGTGCATCTGCAATTGACGCCGATTCTTTATTTTTGAGAGGTATTGCTTGTACGTATTTTGTTAATTCGCATTGTATGGTCAATATATAACAATTACCATCTATGTCTCTATCTAAAGGCCCCACTACATCTAAGTAAATTTTTTCAAATGCCGCAGATGCTGTGGTTGTTATTTCCATTGGTTCTTTTATGTATCGAAAATATTTAGACTTTTGACACTGTGAACATCTTTTAACAAACTTTTTGACATCTTCTTCGATACCTGGCCAATAATACCGTCTTTTAATCGTATTTACCATCCTGCGCACTCCAGCATGGTCACTGGTTGGCAGTAAATGGTAATCATTCATAACAATGGTTTTATCGTCATTGTCTTTAATCCTTGTAACACCTCGTAGAATACATATTCGTGGTCCTGACCAATTTGTAAGTGACGATATCTCGTCACAAATATTCTTGATAAAATCTACATTCTCTTTATTTTTAATAATGTACACTTCATCTATACGTATTTTACGTACAAATTCGACTCGCGAGAAATGTAACTTGAAATCAAGGTTTATATATAATATCATAGTACTTGGCATAAAAGCAAAACATTCGAATTCTTCAGTAATCATTTTATTATCTTTTAATTTCTGCAGTGTCCGTCCTTCAATAAAACACATTTCTAATGAGCTATTCGGTTTCCTTAGTATATCCACTACTCTTGGCCCATCAGGTCGTGTGTCTGTGCATTTAATAACATCCGATGACTCAATCTGTTCTAAATTCCTGTGTAACTCTTTTTGCTTTTTCTTTTGGGCCCTAGTCATTACAGCTATTATTTGCTCATTCATGTTTTTTAATTCATCCGACGTCATACATATTTGCGACAAAGCATCGGCCACAACGTTTTCCTTTCCCTTTACGTAAACTACTTTAAAGTTATATTCCTCTAATGTTAAACGAAATTTCAAAAGCCTACTTGATGGATCTTTCATAGTAAAAAGATATATTAAAGGTTTGTGATCTGTCATAATAGTAAATTTCCTGCCATACAAGTATGGTCGAAAATACTTTACTGACCATACAATAGCCAGAAGCTCTTTCTGAATAGTTGGGTAGTTCTTTTCCGCCTTGTTTAGGGGTCTGCTTGCATACGCTACCGGTAGTGAATCTTTGTTACAAAGCACGGCACCAATAGCAATGCCAGATGCATCTGTCTGTAATATAAATTCGTTATTTTCGAAAAAATCTGGGTATTGTAGAATGGGTGAAGAAATAAGATTAGTTTTAAGAAACTGAAACGCATATTCACATTTATCAGTCCAGATAAATGGTTCATGTTTCCTACACAACTTGTTCAAAGGTAACGTTATTTCTGAAAAAGATTTTATAAATTTTCGGTAATAGTTACAAAAAGCTACAAACCGTTTAACTTCATCTGAAATTTTAGGAGTAGGGTAATTTTCAAGGATTTTTGTTTTTTCTGGATCAGGCAAAACCCCTTTGTCTGATACAATATGGCCTAAATATAGAATTTCTTTCTTTAAAAATGTACATTTTTGCGGATTTAATTTCAAATTTACTTTTCTTAGTCTTTCCATTACATGAATTAAATTTTGATTATGAATGGCCAAATTTCTTCCGAAAATTATGAGATCATCTTGACAGACAAGGCATTTTTCGTATGTTAGCCCAGACATTGCTATAGACATCATGCGACTAAAAACACTAGGACTTGTTTTAAGTCCCATTGGTAAGCGCTTCATTTGATATTGACCCGTATTTGTTGTGAAAGCTGTTAATTTACGACTATTAGGTTTCAAGGACACTTGTTAATAACCTTGATGAAGGTCCAAGTGAGAAAAATAAACTGCTCCAGAAAGTGAATCCAAAATTTCGTTAATGTTAGGCAAAGGGAATTTATCGTCACTAATCATTTCATTTAATTTCCTGTAATCTATTACTAACCGCCATTTCTTTTCATTACTTTCATGACTTTTTTTTGGTACTAACAAAACCGGGCTTGACCATTCACTATTAGATTCTTCTATTATATCATCTTCTAACATTTTATTTATTTGCTTAGTTATTTCCGGCTTCAATGCTTGTGGTAATCGGTACTGTTTAACATAAACAGGGGTAATATTAGGTTTTAAAACAATTGATTGTTGGCATAAGTTTGTTGTTGTCAACTTATCTCCCTTTATGAAAAAGACATCTGAATACTTTGCACATATTGACTCTATAGTTTGCCTTTCTTCTTTATGCAAATAGTTTAAATTTAGTTCAGATATCAAAGACTCTAGTTGCATTAATGTTATTTATATCATTAAACTGACAAATATCATAGTCACTTAGTCGCTGCAAGTCAGGAATTAGAGATGACAATGTTACCTCATTATCACTAACGTTAAGTATTCGGACGGGTATCCTGTGGTGTTTTACTCTTACAATTGCATTTGCTAAAAAGATATCCTTCGCTAACTCTCTACCGCAAACAACGAAATCCTCATTGGCATTTTCATTTACAAAAATATAATGTATCGACTCTGAACGTGCCGGAACAGTTAACATATTTGCACGTCTCTTCTGCTCATCTAATAATTCTAAGCAATATTGTTTCCCATGATTAGTGAGCGTTACTATATTTAACTGAAGGTCAATTTTTGCCTGGAATTCATTTAAAAAATCTAATCCTAGTATTCCGTCGGCTTTTAATGGTAACGAGTCAAAAACTAAAAAATTGTGTCTAAATGATTCCTTATCATTAGTTAAACTCAAACATATAGATCCTTGAGAGCGTCGCTGGCCACCTATACCGTTAATCAAAGTGTTGTCTTTATTTACAACTATATTATGTGGTAACGATTCTCTTTTTATAATTGATAATGTGGCACCCGTATCTACAAGCCAGTAATATTTAATTTTATCGATATTGAAAATAATATATTTTGAATTGCCTTGACATGATAATATAAAGTGGTTAAGATCGAAAAAACTGACTTGAAGTACCTACATCATTCTCAATTTGTCCACTATCCTCTTGTGTCTCATCTACTTGTTCAGCCGAGAATACTTTGGGACCACCTCCACGGCCTCTACCATACCAAGAAGAACGAAAATTACGCCTATTTGCATAATTATTTCCTCTAAAATTGTTTTGCAGTTGTGAGTGGATAGCTATAAATGATTTTTTAGGAATAAGATGTCGTCTTAAATCACTAATTAACTCTTCAACAGTATTATAAGAACTTGAAAGGCGCAACTTCGCATTTTCGGATAACCTACTTTTTAAAATAAATGTAACTAATAGGACTTTACCTTTGTCATCAATCATGTTGGCGTACATTTCGGTAGAGTCAATTAATCGCCTAGTAGTAGCCTCAACACCGTCCATAGCTGGAATCAAACTACACGCCACTTTGAGGTCAAACTCCATTTTTAAATCTGATTTGTTGGGGAAAATACACAATTTCTTTATTTCCTCATACACTCTCTTAATATTTTGAAAAATATCTATGGCTGTAGAAATACTAACATATTTACTATTTTTTAACAGAAAATATTTCGCTACATTTATCAAAGTGATATTTTGCTTCACATAAATACATGAAACAATAAGTGATAGTGACAAAAAGAACTAAAAACAAAGTGAATTAAGTAATAAAGTGAAAACCGTTAATTTTTAAATAACCACAACAACCTACGTTAAATAGCGTATGAATGCGTGAGAAAGTAAACCTTAAATTGAACACTTAAGAACAAGTACCAAATAGCTGCAACGGCGATAGTTTAGACTGACGTGCAGTTGACTTCAAGATCAATTCCCGTACAACTCCTGCTCTTTTTGCGATTTAAAATTTTCCGTTTACATCTATTAAAATGGACTGTTCAAATAATGTAACGTTGCGTCGAAAGCGAACATACTCGGACCCAAACATAAGTAATGTCAGTGAAGTTTCGACACATACCCTCAATGATGAAAGTGTATCCAGTATGCCCGACTTATCCTGCGATGAATCACAGAACGAACAACTGCTTAAATTAAAACAACAAATAAATAAACTCGAAGCAGAACTGAGTAGTGCCCATCAGGAAATTGAGACTTTGTCTATTGAAAATAAAAACTTGAAACAAACGAATAATGAATTATTGGAACAAAATAACTTATACAAAACTGTCACCCATAGTTCAGCAAAAAAAAAAACTAAAACACCCAATAAAAATAAATATCAAAACAAAATAAAAAATAAACCACAATCATCAACAAAATTAGACCATTGTCATACTGAGATCCAGCCTTTGTCCAGTAATCAGTCGCTGCATCAGGAAACAAGTGAAGAAAAAAAGACTTTCAGTAAAATTCACATATTGAGCACTAATACCAGAAATAAAATACTATCTATATCTCAAAAAACGTTCTCCGAAAATTATAAAATATGTCATTACCTCATGACAAACTGCAACACAGAACAACTTATATATAACTTGGACACCAAGATTCAAGATTTTACTATTAATGACTTCTGTGTTATATTGATAGGCGAAGAAGATTTTAAAAATACTCACGACTACTTTAGTCTTATATTCTACATAAGAGAAGTATTACAGAAGCTTAACCACACAAATATAATTATATGTGCGCCAACTTATAAATATGGACACCACACGAATATGTATAATTGGCGAGTAGAGAACTTTAATAATTTGCTATATTTCGACATATTAGAACATAAACATGCTTACTTCTTAGACTCGAACAAAAATCTTAAATGTAGCTATGACATGTTTAATAAACAAAATTGCACTGTGAATAAATACGGCATGGAAACAATCTTCCAAGACATTCAGGATTTCATTAATGGAATAATTCAGTATGACACAAAAACAGTGGATAGTGCGAAGCTTGGAAATCAGCTGACTGATAAGAACAGTTATGACACGGTAATATTATAATACAGTAGTGTAACTCGGCCGCATGATAGAAATAAATGCCTACAGCCGCGCGGTACGTAAACATGCGTTAGGGCTGCCCGTCTCCAACATTTTAATTACATTTGCCTACTTTCTGTTTCTATTTAGTTTTGTGATTGTAAATATCCTTTTTATATAAATAAATTCAATACTTTGTATATTGTATAGGAAGTGTTCAATAAAAATGCGTGTTGTTTTTTTATTGGTAGATTTAATTAAAAAAACATGTTTTTGTTTGAAAAACAAATCGGGCTTATAAATTTGCGACCGAAAAATATTTGCGCCTCGACTGAGTCGTACGAAATGCTTTATTGTTAAATTTTAAAGTATAATAAATCCGCATTCTTATATAAAGCTTAATTAAAAATGCGTTATTGACGAATTCATACAACCAAAAACAGCACAATATTTCCTACTCGTCATATTAACTGTCATATGCCTTATCACACTCAAGAGCAAATACACGCTATGAAAAATATCAACTTGTTGCTCAAACTAAACCGAATGCACCATGTAGAGAAGTAATATCCAACTGTAGAAATGTAAAATTAACAACAGACGATAAAGTTGTTATTTGTATAGGTGAAAATGACCATAACATAAATCTTATCTTGTCTCAGTTGGAAAATATATTGCATGTATTTAGTAATAACACTATAATTGTATTAAATGTCATAAATAACGTATTCCTGAATGTCAATAAATTAAACAATTCTATAAAAAAAATATGTAGTAAGTATACAAAATGTCACTTTGTAAAACAAATAAGCACCGAATTGTCTGATATTTGTAAGTCAATTAATTTTGTAATAGATTTTAATGACTATAAAGATAAATATTTGAACCCTAGTGAAATTCGAAAGAGAATAACATGTGGCAAATCAAATTTCAAATTGAACATTGGTATACATGAACCAAAAAAAGGGACAATTCCCTACTACTTTAAAAAACAAAGTCGCATTGAAACTGTTAGGCATCCTAAAAGTAACAACTTTACGCAACCCAATACAAAGGTTTGGAAAGGAACTATACCGTACTATTTTCCTGTATTAAAGAAGAGCGATTCATTTTTTCGTGATTAAAGCCATCAAAACGCACCAGTTTAAAATATTTCATCAAAATATCGCCAGTGTTCTATCCAAACGAGAACTACTAGAACTAACCATTCAAGAACTAAAGGACGAAAATAACGAACCAGATGTAATATGTTTATCTGAAACTTTTATAAAAAAAGGTTATGAAAATTATGTAAAAATACATAACTATGTGATGGCTACTAACTTCTGTAGAGAACAACAAAGGGGCGGCACTTGTATATTAGTAAAAAAAGAATTAAAATATAAAGAATTGTCATTAGTTAAAACCTACGCAACTCAAAATACGTTTGAAGCCTGTGGAATAGAGTTAGTGTGTGGTAAATTAGTTATATGTGTTTATCGCACGCCTCAATCTGATCCAACTCAGTCTTTATTAAAATTACACAAACTTTTGCACGATTTAATAAATAAATACAAATATAAAGTTAAAATAGTTATAGCTGGTGATTTAAATATAAATACACTAAAAAAAGGCAATATCACAAATCAATTACAAGACTTATGCAATAATTATAGTTTGAAAATCCACATAAATGTTCCCACACGTAAATTGGCATGTATTGATCATATTTTGAGCAATATTCCCAATGCTACCGCAACCGTACTACCTTTACATCTCTCAGATCATGATACAGCACAAATGCTGAACTTTTCTTCTAAAAATGTTCCACAAAAAGCATTAATATATTATGTTTATAAAAGAGAGTACAACTTAAATAATATTCGGAAATTCCGGAAATGCTTACAAAGTCTCTACTGGTCTGATATATATATAAATACAGATATAAATTCCGCCTTTGATGATTTTCATGACCTATGGTGTCTATTTTACAATCTTTGTTTTCCTAAGGTGAGAGTCAAGGTCAATAGTACCACAAAAAACAAGCAAAAGTGGGTGAGTAAAGGTCTTAGACAAAGTTGCAAAACCAAAAGAACACTACGTTACGAATATTATAAAAACAAAAATAATTCTAATAAAATAAAATATAAAAAATATTCCTATATGCTTAAAAAATGTATTTACAGCTCAAAAAAAAACGCGAACATAAAATATATTGAAACACAAGATAATAAATGTAAAGCCACTTGGACTGTAATCAAAAATGAAATAAGTAATACTGCCCCCAGGGACAACATAGATGCATTAAAATTAAATGATATTGTAGTTACAGACCCTGTGGAAATTGCGTCTACATTCAATAATCATTACGTGAATTTAACACATACATCAACACAAGTTCGAGCTGTTCAAAATTACAGGCAAAATAGATATTTCAACTCAATGTTTCTTAAACCAATGTCGGAATACGAAGTGCGTCATGAAATAATGTCCCTGTCCAACACCAGATCAGAGGGCTATGACGAAATTAGTACTAAAATCATAAAATCTAGCTGTAATGAATTGACTGGTATTTTAACTCATCTAATAAACATGTCTTTCGCAGCAGGAACATTTCCCAATAGGTTAAAATTATCCATTATTAAGCCGTTATTCAAGAAGGGAGATAAAAGCGATATCAATAATTACCGTCCAATTACATTGATACCAATTTTTTCTAAAATTTATGAGAAATGTATGTTTAAAAGACTAACTGATTTTTGCAATAAATTCCAAATAATAAGTACTGAACAGTTTGGATTTCAAAAAAAGAAATCCACATCATTAGCCATTTTCTCTCTTATGAAGGCAATACTTTCAAATTGGTAGCGCCATCTATGTTTTCTAAGACGGACTAAGTCGTCTCATCAATATTTCGCACTATTATATTAGTTCCGCAATTGACCACATTCGTAGTGAGCGATGTGACCCCCGCCCCTTGCTTAGATTCCTTCCGCACGCCTGGCGCATAACATCGAGTTCGCGCCTGTGTCGCTCCCGCCGCCCGTGTCACCCCGTGCTGCATCGCTTCCTTACCGCCGCTGTTGGATAGCGAACTATTGTGATAAACCGCCCGCGGGTGTGAACGTGACAGTTTTGTGATCGAGAAGAAAGAACGCCGCAGGAAAGAACGCCGCCGGCCGCCATCTTGTACAGCCCCACGCTGGAGAGCCAGGTATGCGTGCTTTCCCCTAATAAATACATCGCTCGCTCACCTCTTGGCGAGAACCGCCATCCTCCAAAAAATACAGTCCACTTAATCTATACTTTGTTTATCGCCAAGCCATTTTTTTGGTCCAATCGACCCGGATTCATATATCCATATCATATTCCCGCTCGCGTAGGTATCTTCTAGAAGTGCCTATCTCGGTAGTTGTAGCACCTAGCTGCACTCCTAGTTCACAAATATACCCATTACGTAGTTATTTCCCGCACCGCCGGTAGGTAATATTCTCTTACGTAGCTACCTACTGACTTACAATTTATAAATTATTCAAACTATCATAGTCGTTTTGTAAATTCATATTTCAAGCGCCTTTTAGTTCCACCGCCTTTAAAGTCGTTGCCTTATTAGGTACAATACATACTTACCGCATTAATTAAACTACAGTATTACTTTAGGTTATTTACTTCCACCTACATTAGGTATATAAAATGTCGCAACAAAAGAAATTATGTACTTCTGACGATAATGAGTTGGCAATCTTAGAAGCTAAACGCAATGTTTTATTTGAGCGTATGCAAAACATTTTCGAGCGTTCAAAAACCGCCAAAGTTTCCGAAGTCAACAAAGAGTCATTTCTTAGTTATTGTATGACAGTAGACGATATTCGAACCGATTTTCATAAATTATTAGACGCTTATAATGCACAATTACTTTCTATTAATCCTGAATCTAAACCAAATTATCAGGCGTACACCTCATTCGAAGATCTTTATTGTATCATAAAACGCATACAATCGCAGTTAGAGAATCGACAGTCCGCAAAGCCCAGCGCTGCCGGACCGGCTGTCCGAGCACCGAAACTGCCCGCGATTGAACTCGTGTCATTTGACGGCGATATACGAAACTGGCCATTATTTTATGCAAGTTTTAAGTCTACAGTGCACGATAACGCCTCGCTGACGGACGCTGACAGGTTGTACTATTTAATAGGTAAGCTGTCGCCGAAAGCGCAATCTACATTCGCAGGTGTCACACCAAGTGCTGAGAATTATCAGGTCATATTTCAGTCACTTCTTGATAGATATCAGGATACTCGCATCCTCGCGTCTACTTACTTTGATCAAGCTTTAAATCTTAAATTGTCCGGTCCCGCGTCAGTTTCAAATTTACAACTGTTTATTGATAACTTTGTTACCGCAGTAAATTCCCTTAAAAGCCTAAAGTTAGAAAACCTTGCCGACTTTATGTTATTGCAACTCGCATTAAAAAAGTTCGACACGGAAACCGTTCGTGCCATTGGTTCGTGCATTCGAAATGACCGAACGTCATAATAAAATACCCACCCTAAATAGTTTTCTTTCATTCATTAAAGATCAGTGTCGAATATATCGGAATACGCAGCCTAGTTCGTCTAGCTCGTCTAGTAATAATAACATAAGTAAACAAAACTTTAATAAATCGCGAAATAGTAATAATAAGTCGGCCCCTAACCCGCAATCTTACGTAGCATATTCGGAATCCGCAAATAATTCACACAAGTGTCTGTGCGACAATATTGTACACGACCACCTTTTTAAATGTCCCGCCTTTCATAATTTAAATCCGACTGCTCGTTTTAAATCCGCAAAAGAAAATAAAGCTTGTGTCAATTGTTTGAGTATTAAGCATAAAACACGCGATTGTTCTAGTAAAACCAAGTGTCGCTCATGCAATCAACAACACCATACGTTATTGCATTTTAAGAAAAAGTATCCGTTATTTGACCCCGGTAACCTTGACGTAAACGTAAATCCTAGCCCAGCTGTTTCGTTCTCGTTATCGCAGGCGCAGGCCGCTCGTACCACGGCGCCTGTTCCCCCCGCTTCTCAGTCCGGAGTTTCATTGTGTACAACGTCCGTTGCGCGCGCACTCACCACACTCAGCGCGAAGCCGAGCGTCAATGTACCACAACTACGATATTATTAGCGACCGCGCAAGTTATTATTTACGATTTGAACAACACGCCGCGCGTGGTTCGTTGTTTACTTGATAGTGCATCACAAAGTAGCTTTATTACTTCGGATTGTTTCAAACGTCTTGGACTTTTGAATAACTTTAAAAATACTAACTTAGTAGTTAAAGGGATCGGTGGTTCAGAAAAATCTTGTAAGGGTTCCGTCGATATTAAAATACATTCGCGTTTCAATAACGATATTAATTTCAACGTTTCATCGCTTATTGTGGAACGTATTACGGACACGTTACCTAGCGCTCACGTGGACGTTTCGTTACTCGCGCACCTCAAGACATTGCCGCTCGCTGATGCTCACTTTGCTCAGCCGGGTAATATCGATGTCTTGATCGGGGCTTCAGTTTTTCCGCACTTACTACTACCTAATGTTGTACGTAGTGAGCAATATAATTTACCTCCCGCTATTGAAACGGTATTTGGCTATGTAGTTATGGGTGCCGTACCTACGCTGCATAATATTCATTATACTACGTCTTGCTGTTCCGTTCTTCAAGAAAATAGTATTAATTCTCTTCTTAAGCGATTTTGGGAGCTTGAAGAGGTCTCCGCACCGCCCTCACTGAGCCGTAAGGATCTCGAGTGTGAAGAACATTTCCGCGCTACCACTGTTCGCGACGATAGTGGTAGATATGTTGTAGCGTTGCCGTTCTGTGGCGACCCGTATTCTTTAGGCGACTCGTACGCTGCTGCACTTAGGCGCTTTTACTGTTTAGAACGTAAACTCGACGCGTCGCTTAAATTATGCGGTGCATATAATGACGCTATGCGTGATTACATAAATAAAGGTTTTTTAAGCCCGGTTGTAAACGACGAGGGCAATTCTCTTCCCGCGTATTATATACCGCATCACGGCGTGGTTCGCGAAGATAAGACCTCCACTAAACTTCGTGTGGTTTTAGATGCTAGTTGCCGAACTACATCGGGTCAGTCGATCAATGACATTTTGCATGCCGGTCCTGATCTACAGGGTGATTTATTTAACATCTTAATTAAATTCCGCCTTTTCGAAATTGCTCTTTCAGCTGATTGTAGACAAATGTTTCTCAATATCGGCATTCGAGAATCCGACCGTAGATTTCAACGAATTTTATATCGCTTTGACAATAGTGAGCCTTTAACCGTGTATCAATTTAATCGCGTTTGTTTTGGACTTAAGTCTAGTCCATATCACGCGTTACGAGTTGTCCGCCAGTTGATCGCTGATGAAGGCGACAACTTTCCCGCTGCAGCAGCTGTTGCTGCTTCCGCTTTATATATGGACGACATCGTCTGTAGTGTCGCAACCGCTCCGCAAGCAGTTTCGCTTTGTGAAGAGCTTATTCAGCTTTTCAAACGAGGCCAATTTGACCTTGTCAAATGGACAAGCAATTCCAAAAAGGTTCTCGCGCACATACCTGATTCGCATAAAGCTTCTCCAGATATTGAGTTCGAGAAGTCCGCACATCATAAGGTTCTTGGATTACGCTGGGACAGAAATTATGATAACTTTCGCTTTGACATCTTATCACCAGATGATAAATGTACCAAACGCACTATACTATCCACAGTGGCTCGTTTATGGGACATAATGGGTTTTGTGGCGCCTACCATTTTGTACGCCAAGCTCTTGATCAAAGAGCTTTGGTTAGCAAAATGTGATTGGGATGACACTCCTCCCGACCATATTGTCGCTGCTTGGAAACAAATTTGTGCTGAACTTCCCGTACTCAATCAAATAATTGTGCCGCGCCATCTAGGTTTAGTCGATGGATGTACTGCTAACTTAATAGGTTTCGCTGACGCCAGTGAACGCGCTTATGGCGGAGTCATATATCTGCAAGTCCGCATTGGATCTAACTACTCTGTGCAGCTAGTTTGTGCCAAGTCTAAGGTCTCGCCTGTTAAAACCATTTCGGTTGCGAGACTGGAGTTGTGCGCGGCTCTGTTGCTGTCTCAGTTGCTTCGCAAGGTTCAAGACACAATTGCGTCCCATCACTACATCAATAAGATATACGCATTTTCGGACTCCAAAGTAGTGCTCGCTTGGATTAATTCTTCTCCGCACCGCTGGCAGACCTTTGTCGCCAATCGCGTTACTAAAATAATTGAACTTATTCCTGCTACTTGTTTCAATCACGTCGCGGGTATTGAGAATCCTGCGGATTGCCTGTCTCGTGGTGTTACTCCGGCTAATCTTCTGGATCATCCTTTGTGGTATCATGGCCCTTCTTGGATTTCGCGTGATCCATCAGAGTGGCCTATACATCCATCTGTCCACGATGCAGAGGACGAGGATATACCTGAGCGGAAGTCTGTCTCTCATCCCGTGACTGTTGAGGTTGCGGAATCTCCTATTTACGCACTCGCGCTACGCATGTCATCGTGGTCTAAGTTACTACGTGTCATCGTTTATGTCTGTAGGTTTATTAAGAAATTACCTAATGGAACTTCTGTTTCAAGCTCTGATCTTGAGGTCGCAGAGTATACATTATTGCGCGCCCTACAGGCTGTTCATTTTAGTAAGGATGTTCAAAATTTGAAAAATAATATTCCTTGTTCTCCCGCTCTTCTTAAACTCAAGCCGTTTCTCGATGAGCACGGCATAATACGTGTTGGCGGTCGTTTGTCAAATTCGGACGTACCTTACAACTACAAGCATCCTTGCATCCTGCCGCGTCACGACCATGTAGTCAACCTTCTTGTTGATTTTTATCACAAGAAGCATCTCCACGCAGGTCCAGAGTTACTCATGTCCTTACTTAGGCAAAACTACTGGATTCTTGCTGCACGACGAATAATTCGCCACATAATTCATAAATGTAACACCTGTTTTAAATTCCGTCCGCGTCCGATCTTTCCTCCAATGGCAGATCTTCCTAGCCAACGTGTCAATCAGGTAGATAAAGCGTTTACACATACCGGTTGTGATTACGCAGGACTACTGCAGTATACACCAGTTCGTGGTCGAGGCACTAAAGGCCGTAAGGCTTGGCTATGTATTTTCACATGCCTAACAACGCGCGCTACGCACATCGAAGTTGCGACGGATTTAAGTACGGTTTCATTTCTCGCAGCTCTAAAGCGATTTCTTTCGCGACGTGGTCCCGTACAGTGTTTATACACGGATAACGGCACTTGTTTCGTGGGTGCAAGTTCTTATCTACGCGATCTCTATAAATTTCTCAATAAAGAGTATAGTTCACGTCTTCAGGAGGAACTTTCCATTAATCACATTGATTGGAAGTTTATTCCGCCTGCTTCACCCCATTTCGGTGGATGTTGGGAAAGCATGGTCAAAGTAATTAAAACGCATCTCTTCAGAGTCATAGGCCAACAAATCCTTTCTTATGAAGAGCTCTTAACTGTCCTTGTGCAAATCGAGGCACTTGTTAATTCGCGCCCGCTAACAGCACTGAGTAGTGACCCTGCTGAACCATCCGCGTTAACTCCCGCGCATTTCTTAAATACAGTGCCATTGTCGTCACTTCCCGCGCCTGAAGCCGACTCTTCTAGCTTGCTTCAGAGACATACTCTTCTTGATAACCTCGTACAGTCGTTTTGGCGACGCTGGCGCTCAAAATATCTTCACCAACTTCAGGCTAGATCTAAATGGAATAGTCCTGCATCCCCTATACAGGAGGGTACGTTGGTCATTATTATAAACGATAATTCAGCACCGCTTTCATGGCCACTAGGCATTGTTGAGAAGTTACATACCGCAAAGGACGGCACAACCCGCGTCGTTACTGTAAAAACCGCGAAGGGTAGCTACGTGCGCCCTGTTGTACGTCTCTGTCCGCTACCGACTCAGTGAGATCTAGCTTGAAGTTGGATCTCTTTCTTAGTTTAGGTATTTAGTTTGTAATTCGATTATAATTGGTTCCGCTTTGTTTACGCAATTAATTTAAAAATATTTTAACGCTGTCTTAGACTGTGTATAGGTTATGCGGTAGTACACCTTACATAGCTAGATTATATTTCTTTTAAAGGCAACCCTTTAAGGCCGGGGGGAAATGGTAGCGCCATCTATGTTTTCTAAGACGGACTAAGTCGTCTCATCAATATTTCGCACTATTATATTAGTTCCGCAATTGACCACATTCGTAGTGAGCGATGTGACCCCCGCCCCTTGCTTAGATTCCTTCCGCACGCCTGGCGCATAACATCGAGTTCGCGCCTGTGTCGCTCCCGCCGCCCGTGTCACCCCGTGCTGCATCGCTTCCTTACCGCCGCTGTTGGATAGCGAACTATTGTGATAAACCGCCCGCGGGTGTGAACGTGACAGTTTTGTGATCGAGAAGAAAGAACGCCGCAGGAAAGAACGCCGCCGGCCGCCATCTTGTACAGCCCCACGCTGGAGAGCCAGGTATGCGTGCTTTCCCCTAATAAATACATCGCTCGCTCACCTCTTGGCGAGAACCGCCATCCTCCAAAAAATACAGTCCACTTAATCTATACTTTGTTTATCGCCAAGCCACAAATATTAATAGTAATTATCTGACTACAGGACTTTTTTTTGATTTATCAAAAGCTTTCGATTTTGTGTCGCACAGCATATTGTTGGACAAACTAGAGACTATTGGGATTAGAGGACCTGCACTACAATGGATATCATCCTATTTAGAAAATAGACAGCAACGTGTTATTATTAGTAAAATGAATACTAATAGAGATATGATATCATACTTGTCAGAATATAGGCAGAATAAATATGGCGTCCCGCAAGGAAGCGTGCTAGGTCCAATATTGTTTCTTTTATATATTAATGATATCATAAAAATAACCGAGTATAAATGCATATTATTTGCCGACGATATATCTATCATAGTAACATCAGATAAAAAGAAAAACAAGACGGACCATGAGCTTGACATTAATAATACCATAGACAAATTACTGATTTGGCTTGATAGGAATAATTTAAAAATAAATTTAGATAAATCTGTTTACATCCAATTTAATCAATCAAATAACATTAGAAATAATATAAAACTTAATATAAATAAAATCGAAGAGGTAACCCATACAAGGTTTTTAGGCGTTATAATAGACAAGGATATTAATTGGAAAGAACATGTAGATAATGTAAGCACTCGAATCAATAAATTTGTTTACGCACTGAAGCAAGTTAAAAATATAACTAACATAAAAACTGCAATTATGTCATACTACGCCTATGTTGAGTCGCTACTGCGATATGGTCTCGTAATGTGGGGTAATAGTACCAATGTGGTGAGAGCATTTATCGCACAAAAAAAATGCATCAGAGCAATAAGTGGTCTTCAACCTGATGACTCATGTAGACCAATGTTCAAGAGGTTTGGTCTGCTACCTCTACCGTGTTTGTACATATTTGAGGTATGTGTATTTGTAGCTAACAATAAAAACTTATTTAAATCAGCAAATGATGTTAACCCTAGAAACAGACGAGATCCTCATAAACTAGTATTAAGTGATTTACCAAGACTTGCCAAATACAACAAAAACTGCCTAGCAATGTGCGTACGTATCTATAACAAAATTCCAAGTCGCTTTAAAGTATTGAACTCGAGGAAATTTAAGATAGAATTACACAAGTGGCTTAATGAATGTAATTTTTACAGTTTACATGATTTTATGGATATGAGATGTTGATGTCTTACTCATTCTGTCAAAATAACATATTTTTGCATGCTATGTTTTATCTTAGCGAAACATGTTGATCTATTGTAATAATATTAACACCAATGTATACCATGTTTTTACGCAAATAAATGATTTACTTACTTACTTACTTACTTACTTACTGATTTTTAGAGAAAAAATCGCGCGGTTATTGTTAAAAAAAACACACCGTCCGTTCGACACTGCGGTACAGCCGTGACTGTCTGCGACCCGAGCGCACCCCGAGATCGAGCGCGTAGGTATAGCTCGCGTTTCGTCCGTTTGTATGAAGTTGGAGTACTGTATTATAGTATTACCGTGGTTATGAATCAGAGTCTATGTTTTTTCGAAACTAAATACCTACATGTGTTACATCAAAATATAGCTGGATTATTGAACAAAACTGATCTCCTGATGATAAATATGGAAGAACTTGAAGACAAAAATAAATCTATTGATGTACTTTGTATTACAGAACATTTTATGATGGCAGGATCAGAGACATACCTTCATATTAATAACTATGCTTTAGCTGCTTGCATCAGTAGAAATAATAGTAAAAGAGGTGGTGCATGTATAATAGTGAAAAACGATCATAAATGGCGAGAAATTCCAGAAGTTAAGAAACATACTATAATAATAATAATATCCTGGGACAACTCACACACGGTTATCTGATCCCAAGCTAAGCAGAGCTTGTGTTATGGTAACCAGACAACTGATAAACATACTTATATATTTCTAAATACATACATATTATAGATAAATTACACCCAGACACCAGAACAAATGATCATGCTCATCACACAACATTTGTCCTGGGTGGGAATCGAACCCACGACCTGCGGTATAGCAGTCAGGGTCACTAACCACTAGACCAACAGGCCCGTCAAAGATGAGAATTCCTTAAGTATAAGTCCCTTGAACCTGTGGAGTGAGCATGCAAAGATATCTATATGTTCAAAGGAACTCTATTCTCAACATTGTAACGTAAGTCCTTAACTATTTAACTATGTAATTGTTTCATGGCAATTTCCTACTGATACTTAAGCACACGTGTATTTTATTTTTTCAGCAATCTCAAACGATAAAAATTACGTTCATGCGTGTGCGTCGGAATGGCTGGTTGTCTGTGGCGTTGGTCTATGAGAGTTGATTCGAAAATTGCTACATAATTGCTTATATTTGCTAAATATAATAAATAATTGCTACATACGATATATATTTAGAACTAAAATATTTTTTTTGACCAGCAATCCTGACGTTTGGTTGGCTGGTCACCTCCTAGTTTAAAGTCAAGCATGCAGAGTTTACCGAAATGTATTGCGTTTAACTTCATTTATCTAATTTAGTTGTAACTTCAAACATATGTTAAATAAAGGATGTAGCAATTATTTAAATTATCCCAAGGAAAAGTGCCTGATTAAATAATAATGGCAAATAGTTGCAGTGTGTCTTCACTCAACGGTATTGCTACTTTAGGAGGCAGGAGTTTTAAATTGTTAAATGGCATGTTATGAGTAGGTAAGTGGATAATAAGCACATTAAAAGGAAATCGTAAATAAAAACAAAATGTGGGTCGTTCATAAGATTCAGTTTAATAATATTACAATTTACTTAAAAAATATTCAATTATTAATTTACGTTTATAATATATGTTTTCAAGTTCCCAAAATAGTTTAAGTTCTGAATCCAATGTTTGTGTGAGATAACATTAAGTTCGGGCAATGTGTGAAGCCTTTTTATTAACCGCTCCCGATATGATCCAGCCAAGTTTCGTGTTTTGCAAATATGGACCATAAGGTAAACGGATATGGCCTTCATTAAGCAATTCCCAAAATTTATCTGCACCTATTGTAAATGTATATTGTTAGATAAATAAAAGTCGGGATCAGCAAGTTGAATATTATCTGGTACCTAATTGAAATTTATGATTAATAGCGACCCGCCCCGGCTTTGCACGGGTGCAATGCTGATACTAAATATACTACATAATCATAAAGTGTTGTAGGGCGAAGCGCGGCCTTCGACGCACTATTTAGGTATAGGCACGCGCTCCCCGGCCCCCCGGCCGGTACCGCCGCATCCGCTATGTCCCTGGCGTTTTAAATCTCTGATATTAAATTACATGCTGCAAAGGGCCATATTGGTCTATATTACATGCACAATGTATTTAAGGTACTTAATTGGATAAGGATTAATGCTGTATTGCTTAAAATTGCTTTTTCGTAAATAAGTAATAAATTAAGGATAAAAAATGGTTATTGTGGGTTATCCTCAAGAGATAGACATATACCATCGCGGACTTTTTTGTAGACCTTTTTAAGGTGTACATTATTTTGATCTATCTCGTAGGGTTCAGCCAGCGTTTGCAATGTAAGCGCAAAAAAGTGTGTTTATTTACGACCTTACGTAAAAACCTTTAAGATTATCTGTGTTTCTCTACTATATTATGCATGTATTATACATATAAACCTTCCTCTTGAATCACTCTATCTATTAAAAAAACCGCATCAAAATCCGTTGCGTAGTTTTAAAGATCTAAGCATACATAGGGACAGACAGCGGGAAGCGACTTTGCTTTATACTATATATATATATAATATATATATATATATATATGCATGTATTATACATATAAACCTTCCTCTTGAATCACTCTATCTATTAAAAAAACCGCATCAAAATCCGTTGCGTAGTTTTAAAGATCTAAGCATACATAGGGACAGACAGCGGGAAGCGACTTTGCTTTATACTATGTAGTGATGTAGTGATAGTGATGATGATAGTGATGATCCCACCAAAAACATAAATGTAAAAAAGGAAAGCCAAGTTCAATACACAAAAAGAATGGAGATCTAAATGAGTGCCAAGTTCTATGCAAAATCCAAATATGTATTTATAGGAACAAAATAACATTATGAACAAAGTATTAAACTCTATTTCTTTGCCAAGTCAAATCTAACCTACTTTAAGATCTTACATTTTTAAATGACAGCAATTGTTATAGGTATCCAATAAAGCAAAGAAATAGAGTTTAATACTTGTTCATAATGTTATTTTGTTCCTATAAATACATATTTGGATTTTGCATAGAACTTGGCACTCATTTAGATCTCCATTCTTTTTGTGTATTGAACTTGGCTTTCCTTTTTTACATTTATGTTTTTGGTGGGATATCATTACTTTTTGTTAAGAAAACTAGGTAGGTATTGAGATTTAATGTTATTTCTTGCGTTTCCGCTGCATGGTGCCGCGCGCCGCCGAAAACACACCGTTGGCCGGTTGTTTAACGCGTATTACAAGTTTTTTGTATAGCGATATCACTTATTTTTTTACTTAAATTTATTTTTATATTTCTGTTATATAGAAGATAATAATATATTAATACATATAATTGGATAGTTTCAAATAGTAGCTTGTAACGGTTCCAAGGCTACAATTTAAAAAAAACCCAAAATTTTGTATGGGGACCCCCCCTATTTTTTTACTTCTTTTTATTTTTAGACTTTTTCCTTCGCTTACACACAATTACCGAGCTGGATTCCAAATTTCATCTTTGTAGGTCATCTGGAAGTAGGTTAGGTTTAGGTACTATATGTCAGTCAGTCAATATTAAAATTTACGACTTTTTGACCTTCATATCTTTATAACCGTTTGAGCTAGCTTCATGAAATTTGGGCTTCTAGATGTCCTTATAGATATAATAAAACACACGTAATTTTATGTGTTTACGTTAAAGAGCTTTTGAGTTATGGAAGGGTCAAAAGTGGCACCAAGTGGTTCGTGTAATGATACACTTGGCGCTGTCTAGCCAGTTTGCTTGAACTTGGCTTGACACGCGGCCGCGTGTCTAGATACAGATGCACTTCTTACTGCTTACTATAGCATAGTAGAATCACATTTACGGTATGGGATCATATTCTGGGGAAACTCCACTGAAAAAGAAACCGCCTTCAAGGCGCAAAAAAGATGCATTCGAGCGATGTTTAAAATTAAACCTACTGATAGTTGTAAACCATACTTTAAAAATTATAAGATTTTAACATTACCCTGTCTGTACATACTACGAGTAGAAGTAGCTGTGGTTGTGAAGACAAACGCGAGTCGTTTCAGGCGTAAAGCTGACGAGTTTCCCCGCAATAGACGCGATAATAGCTTGCTATGTCATGAGCCAGCTAAGACAGCACTTACGCGCAAAAGTGTCTACTGCATGGCTCCAATTATTTATAATAAGTTACCAAAGAGCTGGAAAGAGCTTCCAATAAAATTATTTAAAAAAAGACTCCGAAGCTTTTTAGTGGTGAAAGCATATTATAATATAAGCGAGTACCTTATTGAAAAAGATTTGTTAAGTTAGAAGAATGTTGTTTTTTTTTGTTTGTGAATTATTTTTTGCTTGTATTTTCTAGTTGTAAGTTGAATGTTTTATATCGTTTGCATGCCTACGTGGTAAAATATGGTTGAACCTGTCAATTGTTTTTTGTCATCATTTACTCTTACCCATGTCACGGTAATATTATAATACAGTAGTGTAACTCGGCCGCATGATAGAAATAAATGCCTACAGCCGCGCGGTACGTAAACATGCGTCAGGGCTGCCCGTCTCCAGCATTTTAATTACATCTACCTACTTTCTGTTTCTATTTAGTTTTGTGATTGTAAATATCCTTTTTATATAAATAAATGAAATACTTTGTATATTGAATAGGAAGTGTTCAATAAAAATGTGTTGTTTTTTGATTGATAGATTTAATTAAAAAAACATGTTTTTTTTTGAAAAACAAATCGGTCTTATAAATTTGCGACCGAAAAATATTTGCGCCTCAACGGAGTCGTACGAAATGCTTTATTGTTTAATTTTAAAGTATAATAAATCCGCATTCTTATATAAAGCTTAATTAAAAATTGTTTTGGGAAATTCATACAACCAAAAACAGCACAATATTTCCTACTCGTCATATTAACTGATTTTTAGAGTAAAAATCGCGCGGTTATTGTAAAAAAAACAACACACCGTCCGTTCGACACTGCGGTACAGCCGTCACTGTCTGCGGCCCGAGCGCACCCCGAGATCGAGCGCGTAGGTATAGCTCGCGTTTCGTCCGTTTGTATGAAGTTGGAGTACTGTATTATAATATTACCGTGCCCATGTTTGCAAAATAAAATTATCTTTATCTTTATCTTATCTTTAACTTTGTCTTCAACAAAAATAATTTCTCTCATAATTTAATGCATAATCACTAATATTTCGTGTTCAAAACACTAAAAAGCATTTAAAAACAGTGTACCAACAAGTTATAGTGTTAAACAAAATAATAGAAACAATTAAACTCTGAATCTAAACAAAAGTGTAACTTCAAGAATGTGTGGAATGTGGCATTATTTATTTAAAAACTAATGACACTTAAATTTTAAAACACCCACCGTTTTTTTTTCTAAATGCATAGCTGCTCAAACAGTACTGCTATAACGGTGGCTCTATCGTCGCATGCATTTACTTGTTTTGCGTTCGATCCTCCGTCCAGAAGTACTCTTTTTGTGTTTGATATTTGGAACTAATCAGATTTTAAACATGAATATATTCGAAAATATTACGTTTCGTCGTACGCGTACGAAATCTGACTCGAATATAAATAACACCAGTGCAATATTGAACGAAACATTCGATGACACCACGACCTGTCCAGATATTTCTAATGATAATAACGACGAACAAGTGATTATATTGAAGGAAGAAATTGAGAAACTTGTCCTTGAATTGAAGAATGCCCATTTAGAAATTGAAAAATTGCTAAATATGTTTCCTGTGAGGAACAACTTAGTCAGCGTATGGTAGAGGCTAGTGAACTTCTAGACATAGTAAAAGGCAATGCAGAGAGATATGAGTCCCTGACTAACAATCTCTCTTGCAATTGTAGTAACCCTATTTCACCATCTGAGCCTCCGCAGGTTCCTTCCTTACCTACAGTCTCACATCCTTTAATTGTTAGTGATAGTGATTTTTACTCAGACAAGTGCATAATAGTTTCTGATAAAATAGGAGCAGGGTTTGGTTCATTGTTAAATAACAATAACACTCACAATGTTACAAACTACTGCTACCCTAACTGTAATTTCAATAATTTGGTAATCAAAATTAAAAACATGAAATTAAATAAAAACTCTAACATTGTTTTATTAGTAGGTAACAGCATAGGCATTAAGAGAAAGGACATTGTTTATGGCATTGACACCTTACTAGGTTTAGATATAGGTAAAATTATGTTGTGTGCTTTGCCTTATGCAAACACATTAAGTAGCGACCACAATAAGTATGTGCATTACTTAAACAACACATTGTACATGTCTACTTGTTGTCATAGTGACAAATTAGTGTTTTTTGACACTAATCAATTTATTACTGGGTTTCAACTAACCCATGAAACTATGTATCTTCCTAGAAGATATAAATTTTTAGTTGCTAGTTTAATAGCTTTTAATATTAACACAGTTATAGGAGATATAACGCTGAATAGGTTAAGTTTAGATTTAAGTAGTAATTTAGTTTGTTTAAACTCTCAACGCAGACAATAGGGAAGCACTCTGATAGCATTCTGCTGTATCATCAGAATATAAATCGCTTTTCTAGCAAAATTCTTGATATTGAACTTTTAGTAGACAAGTATTCAATTGATATTCTTTGTTTTTGTGAATCTTGGCTTAAACCAGATATGATGAATTTTAATGTAAATAACTTTGCGATTGCCAGTGCGTTCAGCAGACTTTCAGCTGAGGGGGGTGGGTGTCTGATTTTATGTAAAGATTATTTTAAGTTCAAGGAACGTCAAGACATCTCCTCTTTCTCTGTTGACCGCATATGTGAGGTAGCATGTGCAGAAATAGAATCTCTTATTGTTCTTTGCGTTTATAGGCCTCCCTCATCTAACTTGTTATCATTTTTAATTATAATGGAGGAAATTTTAAGTAAATTATGCCGCAATAATAAATCAATATATATTTGTGGAGATTTTAATGTTAATATCTTGATTGATTCGCCGGATAAATGTAAGCTCTTATCTTTATTTAAGTCATTTAATTTAAATTATATTTTTAAGGAACCAACGAGGATTACTGCAACTTCACTTACTTGCATTGATAATATATTTTCAAATAGTTCAGTGCTAAACTCTAGATTAATACCCGGTGTAAGATCTGATCATATGGGTCAATTAGTTACTATCAAAGCTAAAAGTAAATTACCTGTAGCTAAAGTTATTTCAACCAGGCCCTTAACTAATCATATACTAAATTCATTTAAAAATAATATTACATCAGCCCTTAATTTTAAATATTCTTTTTCTGGAGTTCCAAATAAAGATTATAATTCCCTATTTGGTATTGTACGGGAATCGTTTAACAAAACGTGTCCTCGAAAAGATGTTAAAATCAACTTTAAGCGTAAATTTAATGAGTGGGCTACTAAAGGCATAAGAATAAGTAGGGACGTTCTTTACGGTCTTTATGATGAAAAATCATTCAACACTAATCCTGATTTTCATAACTATGTTAGAAATTATTCAAAAGTATTTAAAAAAGTGTGTTTAGCGGCAAAATCTAGACTTATCAGCAAGCGTATAGACGGATCTGATAATAAAATTAAAACAGTGTGGAAGATCATCAATTCTGAAACTGGGAATAGTATTCAAAGAGATACAGACCTGTCTTTGGAAATCAATAATAAAATAATTTCAGACAAGACAGATGTTGCTAACGCTTTTGAAGTATTTTTTTCAAATATACCAGTAGAGGTAACGAAGTCTCTTCCCTCATCTTCTTCAAAAGCAGAATCAATATTAAAAACATCTATAAATAAAAGTTTTCCAAATTTTAATTTTACTCATGTATCTCCTAGTATTGTTAAGAAAACATTTAGTATGCTTAAAGTAAAGACCACTGAAGATTTATGGGGAATTTCTGTCAAAGTACTCCAATCCATAATTGACACTATTGCCCCGATTCTTGCAAAAATCTTTAATGACTGTGTTGATTGTGGCACCTTTCCTGATTTAATGAAACACAGTAAAGTAATACCTATTTTTAAATCTGGATGCAAGAATGATCCATCTAACTATAGACCAGTTTCAGTACTTCCAGCTTTTAGTAAAATATTTGAAAGAATGGTCCTTGACCAAATGATGTCACATTTTAGTAAGAATAATATTTTTCACGAGCAACAATTTGGTTTTACTAAGGGAAGGTCGACGACCGACGCCGGGGTTAAGTTAGTCTCTCACATTTTGGGAGCTTGGGAGGGTTCACAAGACGCCATTGGCATTTTTTGTGATCTCTCCAAGGCTTTTGATTGCGTTGATCATAACACTCTAATCCTAAAATTAAAATACTACGGATTACGAGGACAATCTTTAGATCTAGTTTTGTCATATTTGTCAACAAGACAGCAAAAGGTAGGCGTAAACGGTGTGACTTCACCTGGGTCCTTAGTAAGAATGGGCGTGCCTCAGGGTTCAATCTTAGGCCCCTTTCTTTTCCTAGCATATATTAATGATCTGCCTTTCACAATGTCTAATTTAACGGATATAATTTTATTTGCAGAAATTAACAGAAAATTGCAAGACTATTCCAATTTAAATAGTACGCTTAACGTGTTGTCAGATTGGTTTTCAGCGAATAATTTGCTACTAAACGCTTCAAAAACAAAATGTTTAAAATTTTCACTTCCGAACGTTCGATCGCATATGGATCTAAATCTAATGCTTGATGGTAAAAAACTAGAATTAATTAACGAAACGGTATTTCTTGGTGTTACTATAGACTCTAAGTTACAATGGGGCGCTCATATCAAAGCATTGACGAAAAGGTTAAGTTCAGCTGCATTTGCGGTACGGAAAATTAGACAGCTCACGGATATTCCCACGGCAAAATTAGTTTACTACGCGTATTTTCACAGCATTATGTCATACGGCGTTCTGCTATGGGGCTCTGCAGCCGATGTAAATTCTATATTCATCTTGCAAAAACGAGCAATTCGCGCCATTTACTGTATGGGCCCCCGCGAATCACTTAGAGAGAAATTTAAAGAAATAGGTATTCTCACGTTGCCATCGCTTTATATTATGGAAAATATAATGTACGTTCGTAAACATTTAGATAGTTTTAGTGTCAACAGTGATTATCACAACATTAACACCAGAAGTAAAAATAAACTAGTAGTCCCAAGGTTTAGACTAACTAAAACAAATACTAAATCCTTCCTAGGGAATTCTATTCGCTTTTATAATAAATTACCAGATAGTTTAATTCATTTAACTAACAAAAAGTTTAAAACGTGCGTGAAATCCAAACTAATAGGAAAGGCTTATTATAAAATCAGTGACTATGTAGAGGATAAAAGCGCGTGGATTTAGGACCTTCTGCACATGTGGCCTCCCTGGCGGTCCGTTAGTTCATTTGCCTCATCTTGTTGTTTCATCTTTCTCGATTAGCTTCCCCACGGTCTCTATTCGTAGAAACCTTTTGACATGCCTTGACATTCCTGTTAGGGTTTAGTTAGGACTACATATCTTTTGTATGTAAAGCTATTTAATTAGATATTTGTTTTTTCTTCTTTTAATTATTGAGTTTAGTCTTTTTTTTATTATTCTCATTCTTTTCGCATAGGCGACCTTTGTAAATGTGACAACAATGTAAATTTGTTGCGTGTCCCTTTTCATTTTTCTTCCATTTTGGATGTTATCATTTACAATAAACTAAACATTTTGCTATTTACGCTGTTGTCGCATATTTGTATATTTTTTTATATATAATTGTATTTTTTACATTGATGTTAACCTTTTTTTTAAAAGAGTAACCAATGGAGTTTCTTGCCGGTTCTTCTCCATTGGAATGACATTTTGGAACCTGCAACTAGAGTCAGTAATTTAACGTTTTAAAAGAGCTTAAAAAGGCCTACTTGAAATAAAAATATTTTGATTTTGATTTTGATTTTGAAACTTTGTCTATTTAGAACAGTCATCTTAAACAAATAAATACTGAGCTTATTAAAATAACAAGTTAAAAAAAAAACCAATTGTAGTCCAATTTCTAACATAAAAACTGCAATATCTACATCAATCACACCAATAACCTCAAGCGTAAACAAGCAAGCTGAATATGAAACTTAAGTGACAACAAGCAATAGTAACAATTATAGGAAGTCGCTCAAAGGAAACACAATACAAAAAAAACTGTAAAACCAAAAATAATTTGTGCATTATTAGCACTTGCAGTTATAACAAGGCACTGTAGTGCTATTCTGTAACATTATTTTCATGTCTCGACAGCGGAATCCGCGGTGAGATGTCAAATACGTGTTCTCGAATTTGAATTCTAAATCAAGGCCGATTGGGTTCACTTTTGAAGTGAGCTTTATTGTCACTCAGGTGAAGCTCGATACCGAAATTATTTACAGAATAGACATACTGGAAGTTATAGAAGACACTTTTGGTGAGCAGTTCAAGTTCTGCCACTACTTATCTCGCAATAATAAACTCAAGGAAGCTATTTCAACAATACGAAATAAAATCAAAACATTTAACATGGAAGATTACTGCTTAATTATGATTGGCGAAAAGGATATTAAAGATACAGCCGATCCAATTGAATTGGTCAAGTTCATCAGAAAATCTTTAATAGATATAACATAATTATAAGCTGCATATACTACTCTGTGTAAAAAGTATCGGGAATATGTCAATAAAAAGACCCGCGTAAAAGAGGTCGTTCTAATTTTTTTACTGCATGTTGGTAGCACTGTACTGATTAAGCGCGCAAAGTTTGAGCGGGATCTGTCGTTTATTTTGTTTTAAACTACACTTTTTGTTGGTCATAGTTTTGAGTTCTCGGCGATTTTTACAATGGAAAATATTGTTGAACAAAGAGTGTGCCTTAAATTTTGTGTTTCGAATGATATTTCATGTGGTGAATCACTAAAAATGTTGCGAAATACCTACGGCGAATCGTGTATATCGAAAACAAGGGCTTATGAATGGTATAAGGCTTTTAAAGAAGGCCGAGAAGTAACAGTAGACTTGCCTCGTTCTGGTAGACCTTCAACCGCTACGACCAAAGAAAACATCGACAGAATCAAGAAGCTAGTGCTCGAAAATCGACGTATGAGTCTGAGAGAGTTGGCTAGTGAGGTGAACATATCTTTTAAGTCCGTCCACAACATTCTCATTGACATTTTAGGCATGAAACGCGTCGCCGCTCGACTAGTTCCAAAAGAGCTCAATTTTGTTCAAAAAGCGCAGCGAAAGCATGTCGCTGAAGACATGGTTTCCCGAGCTTCTACGGATCCGACCTTTATGAAACGTATAATAACTGGCGACGAGACATGGGTTTATGAGTACGACATGCAAACAAGCCAAAAGTCTTCAGAATGGCGTCTCGAAAACGAGCCGAAACCCAAAAAACCGCGGCAAAGTCGCTCCAAAATCAAGGTGATGCTGACAGTTTTTTTTGACTACCGTGGTGTGGTTCACTCCGAATTCCTTCCAGAGGGAGAAACAGTAAATAAAGAATATTATTTAGGCGTCATGAAGCGTCTGCGTGAGAGTATCCGCCGAAAACGTCCAGATTTGTGGCAACACAACTCATGGATGCTGCACCATGATAATGCACCATCACACACAGCCATTATAGTGAAAGAGTTTTTGGCGAAAAATTCAACAAAAGTTCTCGACCAAGCACCGTATTCACCTGATATGGCTCCGTCTGACTTTTTTTTATTTCCCAAGTTAAAATTACCACTTCGAGGAAAACGTTTTGAGTCGATAGAAGCCATAAAAGAAAATTCGCTGAATGAGCTAAAGGCCATACCGCAAATAGCCTATGAAAAATGTATGGAAGACTGGGTGAAGCGTTGGAGATGTTGTATTGCAAGCGATGGGGCCTACTTTGAAGGCGATAAAATAAATTTAGATGAATAATTTGTAGTTTTTGTTTTATTGACAAATTCCCGATATTTAGTACACAGAATGTATTTTTAGGATCAGAAGCCGGGTTTTATTAAAAAAAAATAATCGAGCGACAAACTACAATATGTTTATTCTTATATTTTGATTTAAATCGATCTTAAATTCTAATACACAATGAATCATAAAGAAATATAATTCATCGCAATGACAAACAACCGCTAATTACAGTAAATCAACAAAGCACGAGTAAGTAAACACAATCACAATAACTAAATGCTGTTTGCGCTATGATGCGCTTTGTTGTAGTTGTGAGCAGGTCAGGCAGGAATGTTACGGCTTCAATGAATTCTTTATTGTATTTTAGCAATAAAATAACGTTTATTATACGGTTTTACAATAAGAACAGACAAAACAATGTACATGAATTATGGAATAGATAGAATAGGCCGTTGAGTATTTTAAGTCGACACCGTTTTTTCTGTCTTGTCACCGAGTGAAGTTGGTGCCAGCGCCGGCGGCGGGGGAGGCCTCCCATTGGTCAACGTGTAGCCAGCTTCGTACTTGTCGCACCGCCGTTCCGGATACACGCCGAAATTGATGCGCGTGAACATGGACCCGGCCTTGGAATCAGCTGGTTCCAACAGGAGCAATATTAGGATGAGTTTTCATCTCCTTCGATTCCCTCTGTCGATACTGGCAACGGGCATATCTTCGAGAAGGCTCTGCGTGTAACGCCTGATGTAGTGAGAAGATCAGCGACCCTTGAGATGCCATCGGTTCCTGGATACACACGTACAACTCGACCCAACTTCCATTTGAGCGGAGGCATGTTGTCATCTTTGATTAGGACAAGGCGGTTGAGCTGTAGATCAGTTTGATGCGCCTTCCATTTTGTCCGGGTCTGCAGCTCCGTAACATATTCTCTCGTCCATCGCTTCCAAAAGCTTTGTCGCATTTGCTCGATTTGGTCGTAATGTAACAGACGGTGACTCGGTGTTGAAGTCAAGTCTTGGCAGACTGGAGCGGTAAGTGGTCGGCCTATGAGGAAATGAGAGGGTGTAAGAGGCTGCAGGTCGTTGGGATCTGGTGACAGAGCGGTTAATGGTCGGGAATTCAGGATGGCTTCCACTTGTGCCAACAACGTACTGAACTCCTCATAAGTAAGGTTAGTGTTACCAGCAACCCGCCGCAAGTGGTGTTTGCACGATCGCACTCCTGCCTCCCACAAACCCCCAAAATGAGGAGCATACGGAGGAATGAAACTGAATTTTATATTATTACTGGCAGCAAATTGAATTATTTCCTCATTATTACTTTCAATAAAAGATGCAATTTCCTTTTCGGCTCCTACAAAGTTTTTTGCATTATCTGAAAATATCTCAGCCGGTTTACCGCGGCGTGAGATAAAACGTTTTAATGCTAGCAAGTAGTCATGTGTTGATAAACTAGTGACTAACTCTAAATGTATGGAACGCGTACACAAGCAGACGAATAAACATATATAAGATTTTTTAAGAGCAGCTCCCCTCCCTCTACGGCTCAAAATCATAATAGGTCCAGCGTAATCCACGCCACAATACATAAAAGGGAACCCGGGTTCCAGACGCTTGGCCGGAAGGTTACCCATTTGAGGCCGCGCTGTAACACCCTTGAAGCGCACGCATATGACGCAGTCGTGCACCGTTTTCCTGGCTAAATTCCGACCCCCTATAGGCCACCAAGCTTCACGAATGCAAGCCAATAAAAGCTGAGGGCCACCATGAAATAATCGTCTATGTTCATGTTGAAAAAGTAATATTGTAAATCGATGTTTACTACACAACAGTACCGGATGCTTTTTATTTTCATCGAAATTACTTGAGTTATTAAGTCTTCCCCCTACACGAATTAATTTGTTTTCATCTAGAAAAACATTTAAACCTATTACTCTTTTCGATTTTATAACTGACGCCTTTAATAAACAATTATATTCCTCGAACAAAGATTGTTGTTGTGAGATCCGTGCAAGCAATAAGTCAGCGGCATTCAGTTCGCTCACTGATAAGGAACCGGTTTGGCGATGGTTCCGAGTATTACGCGTATTGTTTATAAATCGTAAACAATATGCCGCCGCTCGCCTTAATCTTGTAAATGATGAGAATCTATTGAAATCTATTATATCATTTAAATAATTATTTGTTTTAGCAGTACATACTAGGACTACATTTTTAGTCTTGAGTTCCGATAATTGATTCTCATTTATATAAAATTCACTCGTATATTGAAATTCTCGATTATGTAAAAATGTGGGTCCACTCCACCACATATTATTGTACTGAAGTTCATTTAAATGTAGTCCCCGCGATACAATATCGGCAGGGTTATTCTCACTATTGACATGTAACCACAGTGCATCACTGGTTAATTCATTAATTTGTGATACACGATTTTGTACGAATGTTTTCAAACGGTGAGGTGACATTCTTATCCAACCCATGACAATAGTGGAATCCGTCCAGAAAAATACTTTATTAAATGTTAATCTAAGTGATTGAATTATTTTCTTAAACAATCGAGCACCCAGCAGTGCCCCGCACAGTTCAAGTCGCGGGACTGTACAGATGGTTTTAACCGGGGCGACCTTACTTTTTGAACATAACAACCTTACACATGCGTGTGTATCACTATCATTATAAGTACGTATGTACGCACAGGCGCCGTACGCTTCCTGTGACGCATCTGTAAATATGTGCAGTTCTCGACTATCCGTACAATTACTCATTACATAACGAGGAATTCGAAGCTTATTTAAGCTGGACAACGTTTGAATAAATGTATTCCATTCACTTTCTATGTTGGGGGGAACGGGATCATCCCAATCGAGTTTAGTAATCCATAATTTTTGGAGCATTAATTTTGCTATTATTATAGCAGGGGATAACAAGCCTACTGGGTCATAAATTTGTGATACAACGGACATAATAATACGTTTAGTGATATTTTTCGACTTATTTTGAATATTAGACGAAAAATAAAGTTCGTCTTTATCAACCTGCCATCCCAGACCCAATGTTTTGTTTTGACAATTATCGCCAATTGCCATTTCTTTAAATAATTCTGAAGCTACGTTAAAGTTGAAAATCCATTTACGTAAATTAAAAGAACCTGAACTTAGCGCTTGGGAAATTTTTGTACATAAATCAGTTAATACTACGGGATCATTTTCACCCAGAATTAAATCGTCGACGAAGAAATCTTCGTTTATAGCCCTAGCGACCATTTTATCATCCGTCTCATGAGCTATTTGACGCAAACAACGCATACTCAAGTAAGGAGCCGACGCGGTCCCGTATGTGACCGTGTTAAGTTGATAAATGCTTAAATCATCATTAGGATTGTCTCTCCATAATATTAGTTGGAGGTTGCGTTGGTCTGGATGTACTTCAATCTGCCTATACATTTTTTCCACATCCGCACAGGCTACGTACTTATACTGTCGAAATCTAAGTAAAATGGAAAAAATGTCGTTTTGCAGAGGCGGCCCTATGTATTGAATATCATTGAATGACTTGTTTGAGGTGGTAACAGCACTAGCATCAAATACTACACGCAATTTTGTAGTAGTGCTGTGTTCCTTGAACACACCATGATGAGGAAGAAAATAATATGGTGACGCATATTCAGACACACGAGACATATGACCTAAATCACGATACTCTCTCATAAAGTCACAGTACATCCTTTTGTAAGAAGGTGACTGATTTAATTTACGTTCTAATGAAAAAAAACGAGATTTTGCCCTTTCGTATGAATCGCCAAGGACGTCCGGAGATTCTTTCAATGGAATCCTCACGGAAAATCTTCCACTACTATCACGTTTCGTTGTTTGAATAAACGACTCCTCACAGATACGCTCGTCTTCGGTGAGAATACATCCGGACCCAGTTACTTCCTCTAGCTCCCAAAATTTACGCAGTTGCGTCTCAATGGTCGATAGTTGCACAAAATTACAACTACTATTACTTTCGCGAGAATGGCTTGTATAAATTGGACCAGAAAGTAACCAGCCTAACTTTGAATCAAGTAAATAAGGCCCATTACATAACCTAATTCGCTGATTATTTAATATGTCCCAAAACAGATCTGCACCTATCAGTACGTCGATTTCCGATGGTACCCCGAATGTGGGATCAGCTAAGTTAATGTTTTCAGGAACATCAAACGAATGCTTATCATATACTGCTGAAGGCAGTTTTGAAGTAATGCATGGTAAAACGAAACATCGAAGTTTCGTACCGAAATTATTAATTTTTGAACGCATATTAATAGTAACGAATTTATTTGACTGTGAGACCGATTGTCCCACGCCTGAAATACGAATTGTGGACTGTAAAACCTTTATGTTTAAACGCTTTGATAGTTTTTCTGTGATAAAACTATTTTGACTACCATTATCTAACAGAGCACGAACTGTATGATATTTGCAGTTATTATCCATGACTTCGATTAAGGCAGTGGATAATAGAACGTGTGGTAACGATTTATAAGACACATTGTTGACTAGCAACTCATTAGAAATATTTTCAATAGAATTAGTAGCGCACGACACCACGGTAACCGTGTGATGTAGTAGTTGTAAGATATATAATAAGGTTCCTTTGTTTAATAAACTCAGTGTATTCTCGAAGCTCACTCGTTTCATTACTCTCCACAACACCCATCCTTACATGGCGACCCTGCCAGGATACGTAACGACAAGACGTGTTGTTCGTGCCGGGTACTCCGATGTTCTTTTTTTCCATTTTAATCGCCACTGTAACTTTACACTGATTGTTTGAAATACCTTGTCCGTATATGGAGCACACGCGCCGGCAAACAGATTATCGCGTAGTAACCGCGGCCGAGGTGTCAGGTCGCAGAGAAACATCAATGTCATAACCGAAAATAGCCAGGTGTCGACAACAGACACTTCGCAAGATGAATCGCTGAATCATTTTTTTCGTGACTAATGATATGATACTTTCTTGTAACAATTTAAACAAAGTGTCGTTTAATATTTGTAATTATAAACATAGCCTGCTAATAGATACCGGTGCATCCATATCGGGAATAAGTTTGACATGTTTAGAGCGTTTACACATTCCTTACCATAAAGAGAGAGTTAGTGTGAGAGGTATAGGTGGATCTTTGTACTCTGAAGGTTATGTGTATTTAACTCTTAATTATAACGAGTATAACTTTCCTCATAAATTTATAGTATTTAAAAAATTGCCATGTATGACTGATGGAATTGTTGGTCAAGATTTTTTATCACATTATAAAGCTATTTTAAATTTTGAAGTTAACACTTTACAATTATTTTTTAACAACCAATTAGTAACATTATCATTTGAGAATAATCAGCCAAATCGCAATAGTCACTATCTAATTATACCAGGGCGTAGCGAGTCCACACATTACATTGATACAAGATTAACAGAAGAGTGTGTAGTGGCAAATCAACAATTATGTGAGGGTGTTTATTTAGCTAGCAGTATAAATAAGCCAGTAAATGGAAAAATGCCGATTCGTATTTTAAATACTCGTGACACAGATGTAAAATTAAATTATTTTCCAGTAAGTGCAAGTTACTTAAGTGAATACTTTATTTGTCAGTTTAGTAGAACTGCGGTTCATTCGGAAAGGGTTAAAACTTTATTTTCCTTATTAAATTTAAAAGGATTAAATATTGAGGAACAGAAATCTGTAGAGCAAATTTGTGCAAAATATCCTGATATTTTTCATCTACCAGGAGATAAATTATCCACTACCCCCGTATATGAACAAAAAATTGACATGAAACCGCATACTAGCCCGATTTACACAAAATCTTATCGATTGCCTTATGCTCAAAAACCAGAACTAGAGAAACAAATAAAAAGTATGTTAAATGACGGCATAATTGAGCCATCCCGAAGTGCATGGTCAAGTCCATTGTTATTGGTTCCTAAAAAGTGCGATGCGTCTGGCAATAAAAAGTGGCGTGTCGTAATTGACTATCGTAAGCTAAATGACAACATACAGGACGATAAATTCCCTCTGCCGAACATCACCGAGATACTAGACTCATTGTCAGGAGCAATGTACTTCACTCATTTAGATTTATATCAAGGATTTTTCCAAATTTCATTAAAGGAAAACTGCAGACCTTATACGGCATTTACCACTGGTAATAATCAGTATCAAATGACCAGAATGCCAATGGGCCTTAAGTCTAGTCCCAGCAGTTTTAGCAGAATGATGACTATTGCGATGTCTGGCCTTAATTACGATAAATGTTTAATTTACCAAGACGATTTGGTAGTAATGGGTAGAAATTTGAGTATTCATAACCAAAATTTAATGGATGTCTTTTCTAGGTTACGTAAAGTAAATTTAAAATTGAATCCTTCAAAGTGTACATTTTTGCAAAAGGAAATTCTATATTTAGGACATATAGTTTCTGGAGGAGGTATTTTGCCAGATCCGGATAAAATTAAGGTGGTGGAAAGTTATCCAAGGCCGCAGAATGTTGATGAATTAAAGCGGTTCGTAGCATTTGCCAATTATTACAGAAAGTTTATTAGAAATTTCGCGGAGTTTGCTTTTCCTTTGAATAAATTGTGTCGCAAAAATGTTAAGTTTGAGTGGACAAAAGAATGTGAGCATTCCTTTCAAACACTAAAATCAGCTTTAACAAGTCCACCAGTTCTGCAGTATCCAAATTTATCAGACAGCAATGAATTTATACTACAAACCGACGCATCAGGTAAAGCGATTGGATCAGTCTTGTGCAACGAAGATGGACGGCCAGTGGCTTATGCCAGTCGTGGTTTAAATAAAGCCGAAATTAATTACCCCACTATTGAAAAGGAACTCTTAGCAATAGTGTGGAGTGTCAAATATTTTCGACCTTATTTATACGGAAAGCGGTTTAAGATACAGACCGACCATCGACCTTTAGTTTATTTATTTTCTATGAGGGACCCATCTAGTAGGTTGTTAAAATTTAGACTGCAATTAGAAGAATTTAATTTTACAATTGAATATATAAAAGGCCAATCAAACTCTGTGGCAGATGCACTATCACGAATAATTATTACCTCTGACGATTTGAAATTAATGAACCAGCAATTAGTAAATGTAATGACTAGAGGGCAGTTGCGTCGATTAAATATGAACGATAATAAGAGCGATAATAGTCCGCCGGTGGATAATATGGACACACACTCGAGGCCTGATCAACCAAGAGTGGTGGAAATAATTAAAAAACCCGGAAATATTATCGAACTTTCATTGATAAACTCTAGACAAGCAAATTATTTACTAAGGAAAGGCGTGCTAGTGGAAAGGTTTAAACATTTTATGTATGTGCCCAGTACGTCCACTATTTATTTACAAACAATATCTCGATCTCCAATTACGCGAGTCGAATTGGTGAGAGACTTGTTATGTTTATGTAAGAAGTTTAAGATAAATGAATTATGCATATTAAGAAATGATTATAATGAAGATTTTATTAGTGGGCTTATAAATGAAATAAAGGGTTATGAAAAGTGGTCCGGACCACGTATTTGTGTAGTTAGTAATGTTCAAAGGATAGATAATTTAGATAACCGGCGCGTGATATTAAATGACTACCATCTATTACCCACAAGTGGCCACGCGGGTATTAGGCGGATGACAAATAACATTAAGAAGTATTACTTCTGGCCAAGTTTAGAAAAAGATGTTAGTGATTATGTCTCTAAATGTCAGCAATGTAAGAAACAAAAGTATTCTACACATGTTAAGCAACCTATGCAAATAACAACGACTGCAAACTCGGCATTAGAAAAGATATATTTAGACATTGTAGGACCATTACCACTTGACATAAATGGTTACAAATACATTTTGACCTTACAGTGCGAGTTATCCAAGTTTACAGAGGCTTACCCTTTGCGCAACAAAGATACGGTAAGTGTAGCCCGTGCATTTGTCGAGAATTTTATTTTAAGGTATGGCATACCTAGGGAAATAGCGACAGATCGTGGGTCAGAATTTATATCAAGTACTATGAAGGAGATATGCCAAATCTTAAAAATCAATAAAATTTCATCTACAGCTTACCATCACCAAAGCATCGGGGCGCTGGAAAACAACCATAAAACAATGGGTGCGTATCTAAGGATTAATTGTGAGAATCAGCCAAGTGCGTGGAGTAATTGGTTGCCATATTGGTGCTTTAGTTATAATAATGCAGTACATACGGAGACGAAGTACACACCACACGAGCTAGTATTTGGCAAACGCTGTGTATTACCTACTAATTTAGAAGGTCATGTCGTAGATCCTTTATACACTCACGATAATTATGCTCTTGAGCTAAAATATAGACTCCAAATAGCGCAAAAGGATGCACATAGTAATTTAATTAAAAGTAAATTTATGAGAAAGCATCATTATGATTCTAATATAAACCCAGTGTATTATAAGAAGGGTGATTGGTTATTATTAAGAAATGAATCAGAAAATAAAATGGATCCTATATATTTAGGACCTTATGAAGTACTAAATGACTTAGATTGTAATGTGGAAATTTTGAAAAACGGAAAACAGTATGTGGTGCATAAAAACAGAACTAAACCTTTTAAAATTGATTAATTTTAATACTTTCCATGTTATGTACAATACCAAAATTAGATTCTAAGTATTATTATTGTACAATGTATTCGTGTTATTATTTTAACTATGTTTATGACTATGTTAATAAAACTTAGTGTAATTTAATAAACCCTGCGCAGGTATATAATCCAGGTATATAATCCAGGTATATAATCCAGGTATATAATCCAGGTATATAATCTCAGTATATAATCTAAGTATATAAGCTAAGTATATAATCCAGGTATACAATCTAGACATATAATATAGGTATACAGTCAACCTAATAAATACAAAAATAATAATCATGTATTCTTATTTTTTTTTATTAAAGGGGAAGGTGTGATGTAGTAGTTGTAAGATATATAATAAGGTTCCTTTGTTTAATAAACTCAGTGTATTCTCGAAGCTCACTCGTTTCATTACTCTCCACAACACCCATCCTTACAACCGGCTCCTTATCGATCAGCTGTGAATGATGCGCACTCGCTGTCGGCGGGGCCGATGTTAACGTATTACTGTGGTTATCGATATGCAACAAACTATTATGTTTTTTCTGGCATTGCTTGCACGGCCTAAATGTACATTCAGATGATATATGCCCTCCACGCAAACACCTGTTGCACAATTTTTTGTCACTTATAAATTTAATTCTATCTTGAACTGACAAATTAAGAAAATTAATACACGAATATAACGCATGATGACCACCGCACAATATACATTGCCGTGAAATGTCCGACTTATTATTTTTATTATTACGAGTTGACACAAAGGTGTGTGTTTGATGTGTTTGCGAGTTATTCCAGTGCCTTTTACTGTCTGATGAATTGTTAGGTTTGTGGTTTTGCGTAATACGGGAATTATTGTTATGAATCATATCTAACATGTCAGCACGATTGCGAAGGAAAGTCAATAAACTTTCTAATTTAATTTTTTCCCCATGCGAATCAATGGACAAAGACCCCTTATAATTTTCCCATTCGCGTTCTGTGCAGGAATCTAGCTTTGACACTATAATGTGAATTATAAGGGTGTCCCAGGATTCAGTGGGCTCATCCAATGATTTTAGTGCCCGTAAATTACGCAGAACAACATCAATTAACTTTCGAATTTGCAACGGTGATTCTTTGCTCAATGATTGTGCAGTAAACAACGATTTAACATGATTATGTATTAGTAAACGATTATTATGGTACCTGTTTTCTAATAATTCCCATGCGTGGGTATAGTTAACGGCTGTAAACTCAAGTGCACTAATTACTTGCAACGCTGTGCCACTAAGTGAGGATTTAAGATAATGGAATTTTTGTATCGCATCTAAATCACTACGCTTATGGATCATAGATAAATATGAGTTTCTGTACTCGAGCCACTTATCATATGAGCCGTCAAAGGATGGGAGCTTAATCTCTGGCAATTTTATTGACGCTGTTCTCGAATTTGATGACTGGGAGTTAGCACTGATATCACACACAACTTTAGCATTTCCAATTAAACATTTTGCTCTAGATATTAAATTGAAATACTGATCCTCAAACAATTCTCTATACTCAATTTGTTTGTCAATTTCAGTATCATCTAATAACTGTTCTATTTTTTCTTGAATTTTGTTAAACGAATTGAACAAACTAGTTGTGGATTCAACACGTAATTGAAGTTCTGTATGTTGCCTTTCAGATAAGCTAATATCCTCACACTTAAATAAATATTTTTCAAAAGCCGTTAATCTACCCTTTAAAGAACCCCTTTGCTTTTTAAGATCGTTTAAATTTAATTTATTTCCAGTTTCACTATCCTCATACTCGCTCATTTCGAAGGCCTACAAGAAACAAAAGTTACTCACGATTTTCACCACTAGCGGCAGGCACAGTGACACGTTCTTTGTATGATGACTGTAATAGAAAGCACAGCACGGAATTAGCACAATCTGGATACGGATAGGGAAGTTGGAATGGAAATAATAGGCCTGACCGATTTCTGCTGATCCGAATGACTTCCCGTCTTCTGCGTCGAGACGAGTTTTTGACGATCTGTGCTCGAAGGTCCAATGTTTGCGCTATGATGCGCTTTGTTGTAGTTGTGAGCAGGTCAGGCAGGAATGTTACGGCTTCAATGAATTCTTTATTGTATTTTAGCAATAAAATAACGTTTATTATACGGTTTTACAATAAGAACAGACAAAACAATGTACATGAATTATGGAATAGATAGAATAGGCCGTTGAGTATTTTAAGTCGACACCGTTTTTTCTGTCTTGTCACCGAGTGAAGTTGGTGCCAGCGCCGGCGGCGGGGGAGGCCTCCCTCAACTCAACGTGTAGCCAGCTTCGTACTTGTCGCACCGCCGTTCCGGATACACGCCGAAATTGATGCGCGTGAACAAATGCAAATGGCGCCGACACCTCACGACAACCTTTCCGTACGTAAGTCAACCGGCAAATGACCTGTTCGTTGAACCAAACCTGCTTTTATAGTAATCGTGAGATGACGTCACCAAACGCAATAAGTAATCCTTAATTATCCTAACACGGCCTCTCCTGACTGTGCGCCGTCCTCGGGCACGCCTCCAGCGCCTTGTGCAGTTGTGGCAGGCGAAGGATCTCCAGGCACCGATGAGGGTCCTGCAATCTCATCATCATTGCCGTCCTCTGCGCCTAAAAATTAGATTAGCGTTATTATTTTGTTAACTCGCTAGGCGTTGCCTGCACTTTCATACTTCACGCTCCCAAGGCCCTCTGACATCGATTCATACGAGTAAATTAGAGTTCTCAGTCACTTCTATCAAATTCCAACACATACATCTTCTTTTGATCATACATTCGCAATCTCACAAGCCCTACACATATCAAATGATATGTCTGCCGGACCGAAGTCCACACGTGTAACAACGTGTCTGCCGGGACAAAGCCCACACGCACAAAGCGCGTCTGCCGGGACAAAGCCCACACACACCAAGTGTGTCTGCCGGCTAAAAACCCACACGCACGAAGCGCGTCTGCCGGGACAAAGCCCACACACACCAAGTGTGTCTGCCGGGTAAAAACCCACACATATCACATGATATGCCTGCCAGGACTGCCTCCGGAACCGCTCCTCCGCTGTCCGATTCTTCACGACCAGGCGAGTCCTCGTACATGTCATGCCACGTTTACACGCTTGAGGACATACTTAAAAGCTGTAACATAAAACATTCGTACAGCACACAACAACTAACAGTAAGTACTCACCTTCAAAGAAAGCGGCACAGCTCTCAGGACACCACTCCCCTTTCCACGGTACCATGTACTGTGCTGCTGCTTGAGTAGTCTTTCCGCGGGCACCACCCAATAATTTTAGCTCATAGCGGCCACTCGGAAGTACCTTTGTTACCCGATAAGGGCCTCTCATCCCTGAGTCCAGTTTTCCGGTGGATTGTGAGTACTTTACGACAAATACACAGTCGTTAATTTGGTAAGTCTTGGGGGGGCGCCGATGACGGTTGACACAGGAGTCCTGTTTACTTTGGTTCTTCTTCAGCAGATCCTTCGCTCAATCCCTGCACATCTCTCGCCACGCCTCACGGTTTGGTTGTGCATTTTCAATTGCCACATCACGGATCAGCGCGCGGATGACAGGAGTGGTCGCGTCGGATCCAATTAACAAATTTAAAGCCGACCTCTGGGTAGTCTTTTGCTTAGTGATATTTAATACTAACTGAATTTTGCACAGCGCATCCGACCAGGTAGCATTTTTATTATCAGTCTCAACGCGAATGAAATTTAAAACTGTTCGTACATATCTCCCTACTTGGCCGTTTGCGTGGTGCATTTCAGGTGTTACATAATGGATGTCACAACCCATTTCTAATACCCACCCCGCAAAACTAGCTGCCTCAAACATTCGGCCACGATCACAAATTAATAATTTCGGTACACCAAAAAGCGATACCGCATTTTCAAAAACGCGTTTAAGTTCGTTAGTGTCCTGCCGGTACAATGCATAAAGGAGACAATATTTCGTAAATGCATCGACAAGTACCAAAACGAACTTAAACCCGTTGGATTCGGGCAATGGGCCCAACACATCTATATGAATCGTGTTGAAAGGTTCATTAGGTTTTTCCCATGACGTGATCGGTTGGCAAGGAGCCCTGGGAACCCTTTTTTTGACATACACACTAGACAGTGAGACGTATATTTATCAACAAATTGCTTAAGGCCGGGGAACCAAAAATGCTTAAGAATTAGACTCAATGTTTTCTCAGCGCCTATGTGTTCGTGCTCGTCATGGAAAATACGCAATAGACTGAGTCTATGTCCCTTGGGTATAAAGCACAAAAGCCTTGACTCCTCACCGACCGGAGAGTAACGATAATAAAGTAGATCGTTCTTACACACATAACGTCGTGTGTCTAGGCTACCATCTCTTAACTTTTGCAAAAGCTCCTGAGTTTCGTTATCAGCGGCCTGTGCAATCAGGGCCCAATTTAAAGGCTTCTCTATAACGTTGACTTGCGTCGCTGGTGGATTTCTGCTGAAAAAGTCGGCATGAGACATAATAATGCCTTTTCTATATTCAATAGAGAAATTAAAGTCTTGTAAATAAATCCACCAGCGGGCAACGCGTGGAAGCAGATCCTTTTTGCGCTCGGTGGACTTCAGCGCATTGCAATCAGTTACAATTTTGAATTCAATTCCAATCAAATAGTGCCTAAAATGTTGCAATGCCCTGACGACCGCCAGAGTCTCCAATTCATACGAGTGGTATCTGCTCTTTGCGCCTTGAGTGACTTTGCTAAAATAAGCCACCACTCGTTTGCTACCGTCACCATGAACCTGCATTAGAATGGCTCCGTAACCTGCGCTACTCGCATCTGTATGGAGCTCAGTTACCAGCTCAGGGTTAAAAATTGCAAGTAGGAGCTCATTGGTTAAGATTTTGATTAATTCCTGACGAATTTCTTCTTGTTCACTGCCCCATTCGAACTTTACATCCTTCTTGGTCAAGCGAGAGATCTTTGCAGTTTTCGTGGCATAGTTTTTGATGTATCGCCGAAAATAACCAGCTAAGCCAAGAAATTGCCTAACCTGCTTAACGCTTTTTGGTATGGGAGCGTTTACCAGAGCTTCAATCTTCCGAGGGCTCGGCCTAACCTGACCATGACTTATAATGCGACCAAGGTACTCGACTTCAGTTGTTAGGAACGAACACTTTCGGAGATTTATTGAGAATCCAGCCTCAGTCAATGTCTTTAAAACTTCTCGCAACAAATGAATGCCTTCACTGACTGTCATGCTCATGATAAGGACATCGTCAATGTAGACCAAGACTTGGCCTGCCTCAATAAATCTCTGAAGAGTTTTATTGATTATTCGCTGGTAAACAGTAGGGGAATTGCACAACCCAAATGGCATTTTCAAGAACTCGTAGTGTCCCTCAGGAGTAACGAACCCTGTCTTGTGGACTGAAGCCTCATCTATCAAGATCTGGTGAAAGCCTGAGGCCATATCAAGGCCCGTGAAGAACCTCGAACACCCGAGTCTGTCTATGTGATCCTCTATCAAGGGCATACCGGTCCTTGACAGTGATGCGATTGAGCGCCCGAAAGTCTACACACATCCTATCTGCACCGTCCTTCTTTTTTACCAGGATGATAGGACTGGCATATTGGATTGGATATTTCATCGCTCTTCGCTGAGAACGGACGTGTCGAATAATTAGTAAAATAAAGTAATAAATTGCTAAATCTTGACCTCGTTTTAACGATACTCAGTAGTTACGTAAACTATGTCATAAGTTAGGTATAATAGTGTGTAAAGTGAATATGGTTAATGTTTAAAGTTATTAGGTGACTTTTCCACTATGGAAGGCAGTCCCTTTAACCGAAGTGGCAGGACCGTTCGCACCCCGCCCCCTGTGCCCTCAACACATCCTAACGCGCCGAGCCAGGAGGACAATGTCTTCGAAGTAATCTCGACTCCGGAAATCCAGAACTGGATGACATCAATTGAAACCTGCCTAAATGAGGTGTGTTGTATTTCATCAGAGGGTAAATTGAACTCAGAACAGAAATTGAGAATTAGTTCTTTATGCCGAAAAGTGGGTCACGGTACTTCGCAGATGGCAGTGCAGTATCAGTCCCTCAAACTGAAAGCCGTTCAAGCCCATTCTACGATTGGAACCCTTCAAGCCCAACTTGATCTTTCACAACAATTAGAAGACCTTAAGTTGAGGATTGACGAGTCATCGAAATCTGCACACGGAACTTCGTTTGCTGACATGGTGAAAAAGGGAACCAACAACTTCATTCAGCCGATAAATTTGAGCTCAGTGGCCATTTACCCGAATGACAAATTAAAATCGAGCGACGAGACAAAATCCCTAGTCCAAAAAATTATTTGCCCTGAACAAATGAAATTACACGTCAGAGGACTACGCAAGACCAAAAATGGCGGTGTCATAATAAGCACGGACTCGAAAGCCAATATCGAGAAGATAAAACATTCGGAGCAGCTAATGAACTCAGGCCTTACGATTGACGAGCCGCCTAAACGTAAGCCTAGAGTAGTAGTTATCGGAGTACCGTCATCAATGCAAGAAAAAGAAATTTTTACTTGCATATATAATCAAAATCTAGCCGATAAACTTCAAGATACCAACCTAGAAGCGTTCCTGAATACTATCAGACTAAGCCATAAGTCGGGAAGAAAGGAAGCAGAGACCTGTAACCTCGTTATAGAAGTACCACCAGCCATTCGGAAAGCCCTGATAACAAAAGAAAGAGTTTTTGTAGATTGGTCATCTTACCCAGTGAGAGATTTTACCTTGGTAACACGGTGTTATAACTGCCAGCAGTATGGCCATGCAGCCAAGTCATGTCGGGAATCAACACACACCTGCGGCCACTGTGGAGGTCAAGGACATTCAATAAAGGAATGTATGAAGAAGGCTGAGGCACCACAATGCGCCACTTGTCTGCATTTCAAGAAGCCGAGCAACCACAAAACCGGTTCTGCTGACTGTCCGGCGAAAACTTTGGCCGAAAAGAGGTACATTAACTCAATTGATTATGGCGGCGCCTAAGAGCGCCGTTAACTAAGGTAGTTTCTGACCTATTTTCTTTTTAAGTTATACTGTCATGATTCATAATATTATTAATGACTTAGATAATTTCTCTGTATCCGAGTGTAAGACTTGTGATGCTGAAAATTGCAAACAATATCTATCCTCTTACAGTAAACCAATAACAATACTAACACAAAATATACGCAGTATTTTTAAGAATTTTGACAATTTTTGTACTTTTCAAAAAAGATTAAGCATAAATTGTGACTTTATTATCTTAACCGAATGCTGGCTTGCCAAACAATACAACGTACCATTAATTCCGGGATATAGTATGTACAAGAGTACTATAAATTACAATCAAAACGATGGTGTGGTAGTATATGCAAGGAACCACTACGATATATCTGTTGAAGAACCAAACATACTCGATTGTAACAGTCTGTTAATTAAAATTGGAACAAATTTTGCGATCCTAGCATTATATAGACCCCCCTCTTTTAGAAATATACACAAGTTTGTGGACTCTCTGAATGATACCTTGAAAGAGTTATCATCCTATAAAAACATCGTTTTGATTGGAGATATTAATATCAACATTCTTACAGAATGCCTTGATGTAGCTGCACAGGAATACCTTAACCTCTGCTCCTTTCATGGCATGATCCCAGCACATACGCTACCTACACATCAAAGCGGTTCCTGCCTAGATCATATCATGCTTAAATCGAGTTTCCCCTCACTTGCGCTTATTATTAACTCGACAATAACCGATCACAATGCTGTCCTACTAACCTTAAATTGCAAATTACCCAAACAAAATAATACTCGCACAATTTCTAAATTAAACACAAATAAACTTGAAGAAGATTTATGCAACATTGACTTCGACCCAGTTTACAATAATGCTGACCCACAGTTTTGTATGTTATACCTAATCGAAAATGTGCAACAGGCTATTCAGAAAAACACAACCAATATTCGGCTGAGTAATAAAAATTATAACATAAAACCTTGGATCACGCCAGGTCTCATTCGGCGTATGAGACATAGGGATAAACTGCATATGAAAGTTAAGCGTCACCCAGATAATTCCATTCCAAGCAGAACTGAGTAGTGCCCATCAGGAAATTGAGACTTTGTCTATTGAAAATAAAAACTTGAAACAAACGAATAATGAATTATTGGAACAAAATAACTTATACAAAACTGTCACCCATAGTTCAGCAAAAAAAAAAACTAAAACACCCAATAAAAATAAATATCAAAACAAAATAAAAAATAAACCACAATCATCAACAAAATTAGACCATTGTCATACTGAGATCCAGCCTTTGTCCAGTAATCAGTCGCTGCATCAGGAAACAAGTGAAGAAAAAAAGACTTTCAGTAAAATTCACATATTGAGCACTAATACCAGAAATAAAATACTATCTATATCTCAAAAAACGTTCTCCGAAAATTATAAAATAGGTCATTACCTCATGACAAACTGCAACACAGAACAACTTATATATAACTTGGACACCAAGATTCAAGATTTTACTATTAATGACTTCTGTGTTATATTGATAGGCGAAGAAGATTTTAAAAATACTCACGACTACTTTAGTCTTATATTCTACATAAGAGAAGTATTACAGAAGCTTAACCACACAAATATAATTATATGTGCGCCAACTTATAAATATGGACACCACACGAATATGTATAATTGGCGAGTAGAGAACTTTAATAATTTGCTATATTTCGACATATTAGAACATAAACATGCTTACTTCTTAGACTCGAACAAAAATCTTAAATGTAGCTATGACATGTTTAATAAACAAAATTGCACTGTGAATAAATACGGAAAGCTGTTAATTTACGACTATTAGGTTTCAAGGACACTTGGTAATAACCTTGATGAAGGTCCAAGTGAGAAAAATAAACTGCTCCAGAAAGTGAATCCAAAATTTCGTTAATGTTAGGCAAAGGGAATTTATCGTCACTAATCATTTCATTTAATTTCCTGTAATCTATTACTAACCGCCATTTCTTTTCATTACTTTCATGACTTTTTTTTGGTACTAACAAAACCGGGCTTGACCATTCACTATTAGATTCTTCTATTATATCATCTTCTAACATTTTATTTATTTGCTTAGTTATTTCCGGCTTCAATGCTTGTGGTAATCGGTACGGTTTAACATAAACAGGGGTAATATTAGGTTTTAAAACAATTGATTGTTGGCATAAGTTTGTTGTTGTCAACTTATCTCCCTTTATGAAAAAGACATCTGAATACTTTGCACATATTGACTCTATAGTTTGCCTTTCTTCTTTATGCAAATAGTTTAAATTTAGTTCAGATATCAAAGACTCTAGTTGCATTAATGTTATTTATATCATTAAACTGACAAATATCATAGTCACTTAGTCGCTGCAAGTCAGGAATTAGAGATGACAATGTTACCTCATTATCACTAACGTTAAGTATTCGGACGGGTATCCTGTGGTGTTTTACTCTTACAATTGCATTTGCTAAAAAGATATCCTTCGCTAACTCTCTACCGCAAACAACGAAATCCTCATTGGCATTTTCATTTACAAAAATATAATGTATCGACTCTGAACGTGCCGGAACAGTTAACATATTTGCACGTCTCTTCTGCTCATCTAATAATTCTAAGCAATATTGTTTCCCATGATTAGTGAGCGTTACTATATTTAACTGAAGGTCAATTTTTGCCTGGAATTCATTTAAAAAATCTAATCCTAGTATTCCGTCGGCTTTTAATGGTAACGAGTCAAAAACTAAAAAATTGTGTCTAAATGATTCCTTATCATTAGTTAAACTCAAACATATAGATCCTTGAGAGCGTCGCTGGCCACCTATACCGTTAATCAAAGTGTTGTCTTTATTTACAACTATATTATGTGGTAACGATTCTCTTTTTATAATTGATAATGTGGCACCCGTATCTACAAGCCAGTAATATTTAATTTTATCGATATTGAAAATAATATATTTTGAATTGCCTTGACATGATAATATAAAGTGGTTAAGATCGAAAAAACTGACTTGAAGTACCTACATCATTCTCAATTTGTCCACTATCCTCTTGTGTCTCATCTACTTGTTCAGCCGAGAATACTTTGGGACCACCTCCACGGCCTCTACCATACCAAGAAGAACGAAAATTACGCCTATTTGCATAATTATTTCCTCTAAAATTGTTTTGCAGTTGTGAGTGGATAGCTATAAATGATTTTTTAGGAATAAGATGTCGTCTTAAATCACTAATTAACTCTTCAACAGTATTATAAGAACTTGAAAGGCGCAACTTCGCATTTTCGGATAACCTACTTTTTAAAATAAATGTAACTAATAGGACTTTACCTTTGTCATCAATCATGTTGGCGTACATTTCGGTAGAGTCAATTAATCGCCTAGTAGTAGCCTCAACACCGTCCATAGCTGGAATCAAACTACACGCCACTTTGAGGTCAAACTCCATTTTTAAATCTGATTTGTTGGGGAAAATACACAATTTCTTTATTTCCTCATACACTCTCTTAATATTTTGAAAAATATCTATGGCTGTAGAAATACTAACATATTTACTATTTTTTAACAGAAAATATTTCGCTACATTTATCAAAGTGATATTTTGCTTCACATAAATACATGAAACAATAAGTGATAGTGACAAAAAGAACTAAAAACAAAGTGAATTAAGTAATAAAGTGAAAACCGTTAATTTTTAAATAACCACAACAACCTACGTTAAATAGCGTATGAATGCGTGAGAAAGTAAACCTTAAATTGAACACTTAAGAACAAGTACCAAATAGCTGCAACGGCGATAGTTTAGACTGACGTGCAGTTGACTTCAAGATCAATTCCCGTACAACTCCTGCTCTTTTTGCGATTTAAAATTTTCCGTTTACATCTATTAAAATGGACTGTTCAAATAATGTAACGTTGCGTCGAAAGCGAACATACTCGGACCCAAACATAAGTAATGTCAGTGAAGTTTCGACACATACCCTCAATGATGAAAGTGTATCCAGTATGCCCGACTTATCCTGCGATGAATCACAGAACGAACAACTGCTTAAATTAAAACAACAAATAAATAAACTCGAAGCAGAACTGAGTAGTGCCCATCAGGAAATTGAGACTTTGTCTATTGAAAATAAAAACTTGAAACAAACGAATAATGAATTATTGGAACAAAATAACTTATACAAAACTGTCACCCATAGTTCAGCAAAAAAAAAAACTAAAACACCCAATAAAAATAAATATCAAAACAAAATAAAAAATAAACCACAATCATCAACAAAATTAGACCATTGTCATACTGAGATCCAGCCTTTGTCCAGTAATCAGTCGCTGCATCAGGAAACAAGTGAAGAAAAAAAGACTTTCAGTAAAATTCACATATTGAGCACTAATACCAGAAATAAAATATTATCTATATCTCAAAAAACGTTCTCCGAAAATTATAAAATATGTCATTACCTCATGACAAACTGCAACACAGAACAACTTATATATAACTTGGACACCAAGATTCAAGATTTTACTATTAATGACTTCTGTGTTATATTGATAGGCGAAGAAGATTTTAAAAATACTCACGACTACTTTAGTCTTATATTCTACATAAGAGAAGTATTACAGAAGCTTAACCACACAAATATAATTATATGTGCGCCAACTTATAAATATGGACACCACACGAATATGTATAATTGGCGAGTAGAGAACTTTAATAATTTGCTATATTTCGACATATTAGAACATAAACATGCTTACTTCTTAGACTCGAACAAAAATCTTAAATGTAGCTATGACATGTTTAATAAACAAAATTGCACTGTGAATAAATACGGAAAGCTGTTAATTTACGACTATTAGGTTTCAAGGACACTTGGTAATAACCTTGATGAAGGTCCAAGTGAGAAAAATAAACTGCTCCAGAAAGTGAATCCAAAATTTCGTTAATGTTAGGCAAAGGGAATTTATCGTCACTAATCATTTCATTTAATTTCCTGTAATCTATTACTAACCGCCATTTCTTTTCATTACTTTCATGACTTTTTTTTGGTACTAACAAAACCGGGCTTGACCATTCACTATTAGATTCTTCTATTATATCATCTTCTAACATTTTATTTATTTGCTTAGTTATTTCCGGCTTCAATGCTTGTGGTAATCGGTACGGTTTAACATAAACAGGGGTAATATTAGGTTTTAAAACAATTGATTGTTGGCATAAGTTTGTTGTTGTCAACTTATCTCCCTTTATGAAAAAGACATCTGAATACTTTGCACATATTGACTCTATAGTTTGCCTTTCTTCTTTATGCAAATAGTTTAAATTTAGTTCAGATATCAAAGACTCTAGTTGCATTAATGTTATTTATATCATTAAACTGACAAATATCATAGTCACTTAGTCGCTGCAAGTCAGGAATTAGAGATGACAATGTTACCTCATTATCACTAACGTTAAGTATTCGGACGGGTATCCTGTGGTGTTTTACTCTTACAATTGCATTTGCTAAAAAGATATCCTTCGCTAACTCTCTACCGCAAACAACGAAATCCTCATTGGCATTTTCATTTACAAAAATATAATGTATCGACTCTGAACGTGCCGGAACAGTTAACATATTTGCACGTCTCTTCTGCTCATCTAATAATTCTAAGCAATATTGTTTCCCATGATTAGTGAGCGTTACTATATTTAACTGAAGGTCAATTTTTGCCTGGAATTCATTTAAAAAATCTAATCCTAGTATTCCGTCGGCTTTTAATGGTAACGAGTCAAAAACTAAAAAATTGTGTCTAAATGATTCCTTATCATTAGTTAAACTCAAACATATAGATCCTTGAGAGCGTCGCTGGCCACCTATACCGTTAATCAAAGTGTTGTCTTTATTTACAACTATATTATGTGGTAACGATTCTCTTTTTATAATTGATAATGTGGCACCCGTATCTACAAGCCAGTAATATTTAATTTTATCGATATTGAAAATAATATATTTTGAATTGCCTTGACATGATAATATAAAGTGGTTAAGATCGAAAAAACTGACTTGAAGTACCTACATCATTCTCAATTTGTCCACTATCCTCTTGTGTCTCATCTACTTGTTCAGCCGAGAATACTTTGGGACCACCTCCACGGCCTCTACCATACCAAGAAGAACGAAAATTACGCCTATTTGCATAATTATTTCCTCTAAAATTGTTTTGCAGTTGTGAGTGGATAGCTATAAATGATTTTTTAGGAATAAGATGTCGTCTTAAATCACTAATTAACTCTTCAACAGTATTATAAGAACTTGAAAGGCGCAACTTCGCATTTTCGGATAACCTACTTTTTAAAATAAATGTAACTAATAGGACTTTACCTTTGTCATCAATCATGTTGGCGTACATTTCGGTAGAGTCAATTAATCGCCTAGTAGTAGCCTCAACACCGTCCATAGCTGGAATCAAACTACACGCCACTTTGAGGTCAAACTCCATTTTTAAATCTGATTTGTTGGGGAAAATACACAATTTCTTTATTTCCTCATACACTCTCTTAATATTTTGAAAAATATCTATGGCTGTAGAAATACTAACATATTTACTATTTTTTAACAGAAAATATTTCGCTACATTTATCAAAGTGATATTTTGCTTCACATAAATACATGAAACAATAAGTGATAGTGACAAAAAGAACTAAAAACAAAGTGAATTAAGTAATAAAGTGAAAACCGTTAATTTTTAAATAACCACAACAACCTACGTTAAATAGCGTATGAATGCGTGAGAAAGTAAACCTTAAATTGAACACTTAAGAACAAGTACCAAATAGCTGCAACGGCGATAGTTTAGACTGACGTGCAGTTGACTTCAAGATCAATTCCCGTACAACTCCTGCTCTTCTTGCGATTTAAAATTTTCCGTTTACATCTATTAAAATGGACTGTTCAAATAATGTAACGTTGCGTCGAAAGCGAACATACTCGGACCCAAACATAAGTAATGTCAGTGAAGTTTCGACACATACCCTCAATGATGAAAGTGTATCCAGTATGCCCGACTTATCCTGCGATGAATCACAGAACGAACAACTGCTTAAATTAAAACAACAAATAAATAAACTCGAAGCAGAACTGAGTAGTGCCCATCAGGAAATTGAGACTTTGTCTATTGAAAATAAAAACTTGAAACAAACGAATAATGAATTATTGGAACAAAATAACTTATACAAAACTGTCACCCATAGTTCAGCAAAAAAAAAAACTAAAACACCCAATAAAAATAAATATCAAAACAAAATAAAAAATAAACCACAATCATCAACAAAATTAGACCATTGTCATACTGAGATCCAGCCTTTGTCCAGTAATCAGTCGCTGCATCAGGAAACAAGTGAAGAAAAAAAGACTTTCAGTAAAATTCACATATTGAGCACTAATACCAGAAATAAAATACTATCTATATCTCAAAAAATGTTCTCCGAAAACTATAAAATATGTCATTACCTCATGACAAACTGCAACACAGAACAACTTATATATAACTTGGACACCAAGATTCAAGATTTTACTATTAATGACTTCTGTGTTATATTGATAGGCGAAGAAGATTTTAAAAATACTCACGACTACTTTAGTCTTATATTCTACATAAGAGAAGTATTACAGAAGCTTAACCACACAAATATAATTATATGTGCGCCAACTTATAAATATGGACACCACACGAATATGTATAATTGGCGAGTAGAGAACTTTAATAATTTGCTATATTTCGACATATTAGAACATAAACATGCTTACTTCTTAGACTCGAACAAAAATCTTAAATGTAGCTATGACATGTTTAATAAACAAAATTGCACTGTGAATAAATACGGCATGGAAACAATCTTCCAAGACATTCAGGATTTCATTAATGGAATAATTCAGTATGACACAAAAACAGTGGATAGTGCGAAGCTTGGAAATCAGCTGACTGATAAGAACAGTTATGACACGGTAATATTATAATACAGTAGTGTAACTCGGCCGCATGATAGAAATAAATGCCTACAGCCGCGCGGTACGTAAACATGCGTTAGGGCTGCCCGTCTCCAACATTTTAATTACATTTGCCTACTTTCTGTTTCTATTTAGTTTTGTGATTGTAAATATCCTTTTTATATAAATAAATTCAATACTTTGTATATTGTATAGGAAGTGTTCAATAAAAATGCGTGTTGTTTTTTTATTGGTAGATTTAATTAAAAAAACATGTTTTTGTTTGAAAAACAAATCGGGCTTATAAATTTGCGACCGAAAAATATTTGCGCCTCGACTGAGTCGTACGAAATGCTTTATTGTTAAATTTTAAAGTATAATAAATCCGCATTCTTATATAAAGCTTAATTAAAAATGCGTTATTGACGAATTCATACAACCAAAAACAGCACAATATTTCCTACTCGTCATATTAACTGTCATATGCCTTATCACACTCAAGAGCAAATACACGCTATGAAAAATATCAACTTGTTGCTCAAACTAAACCGAATGCACCATGTAGAGAAGTAATATCCAACTGTAGAAATGTAAAATTAACAACAGACGATAAAGTTGTTATTTGTATAGGTGAAAATGACCATAACATAAATAATGCTGAAAATTGCAAACAATATCTATCCTCTTACAGTAAACCAATAACAATACTAACACAAAATATACGCAGTATTTTTAAGAATTTTGACAATTTTTGTACTTTTCAAAAAAGATTAAGCATAAATTGTGACTTTATTATCTTAACCGAATGCTGGCTTGCCAAACAATACAACGTACCATTAATTCCGGGATATAGTATGTACAAGAGTACTATAAATTACAATCAAAACGATGGTGTGGTAGTATATGCAAGGAACCACTACGATATATCTGTTGAAGAACCAAACATACTCGATTGTAACAGTCTGTTAATTAAAATTGGAACAAATTTTGCGATCCTAGCATTATATAGACCCCCCTCTTTTAGAAATATACACAAGTTTGTGGACTCTCTGAATGATACCTTGAAAGAGTTATCATCCTATAAAAACATCGTTTTGATTGGAGATATTAATATCAACATTCTTACAGAATGCCTTGATGTAGCTGCACAGGAATACCTTAACCTCTGCTCCTTTCATGGCATGATCCCAGCACATACGCTACCTACACATCAAAGCGGTTCCTGCCTAGATCATATCATGCTTAAATCGAGTTTCCCCTCACTTGCGCTTATTATTAACTCGACAATAACCGATCACAATGCTGTCCTACTAACCTTAAATTGCAAATTACCCAAACAAAATAATACTCGCACAATTTCTAAATTAAACACAAATAAACTTGAAGAAGATTTATGCAACATTGACTTCGACCCAGTTTACAATAATGCTGACCCACAGTTTTGTATGTTATACCTAATCGAAAATGTGCAACAGGCTATTCAGAAAAACACAACCAATATTCGGCTGAGTAATAAAAATTATAACATAAAACCTTGGATCACGCCAGGTCTCATTCGGCGTATGAGACATAGGGATAAACTGCATATGAAAGTTAAGCGTCACCCAGATAATTCCATATTGCAATTATCGTACAAAAGATATCGAAACTTTTGCAATAATCTTTTAAAAAATGTTAAAACGAACTATGATAAAATTGCAATGGAAAAGGCTGGGACAAATAGTAAGAAAATCTGGAAATATATTAAAAATGTTACATATACGTCGAAACAACATGAGTCATCTTCAAGTTTATTGCAAGTACATTCATCACAGTTGACATCTGCCAACTTTGCAAATGATTTTTTTGTTAATGTCGGTAAATGTTTGGCGGAAAAAGTTCAGGGTCAATCGCAATACCTTACAAGTTCTCATTTTACGAGTATCAATACATTATCATCATTTACGCTATTAGATACTGACGAAACAGAAGTGCAAAGCATAATCATGAGTTTAAAGGACGACTGTGCAGTCGGGTGGGATAATATCCCAAATAAAATAATTAAACAGTTCAAACACATTTTAGGGCCTCCACTTACTTATATTTTTCAAAAATGCCTATCCAAAGGCATTTTTCCCAAGTGTCTCAAAAAAGCTGTTGTTGTTCCTGTTCATAAATCTGGCAGCAAAGATCAAGTGACAAACTATAGACCAATTTCCTTGTTGCCTTCTATGTCAAAAATATTAGAAAAAATTATTAATAATAGATTGGTTAAATATTTGGAGGATAAATTATTGATTCTTTCTAAAACTCAGTTTGGATTTAGACCTAAATTATCAACTGCCGACGCCGTTCATCATCTGACTGACTATCTAGCACAAGAACTCGATAAAGGTAACCATGCTGTAGGAATATTCCTGGACCTCGCAAAAGCGTTCGACACAGTTTTTGTCCCTATTCTATTGCGTAAGCTTGAAGGTATAGGGATAAGAGGTAACCAGCTGAAACTTTTCACTAGCTACCTAGAAGACCGTACTCAATGCGTAAGAATTGGCAATATACACAGTATTTATAAGAAAAACACTTCCTATGGAGTTCCCCAAGGAAGTATTCTAGCATCTACTCTGTTCTTAATTTACATTAATGACCTATGTAAGCTTAACCTAGATCATGGCATAATCATATCATACGCTGATGATACTGCTCTACTATTTTCGGCTGATTCAGAAAAAAACGTCTACATGCACGCGCAACACGGATTCAATATTGTAAATAAATGGCTTCAGCAGAATTTACTAACATTAAATGCGGATAAAACAAATTATATAAGGTTTAGTATGCGTAAACTAGCGTCGATGCATAACCCAACATTACATGCTCATTACTGTAGGACCCCCACCATTAACCAATGTGTCTGCCCCGAGCTTAAAAGGACTAATAACACAAAATACCTGGGTTGTATAATAGATGAAACTTTTTCCTTTAAACATCATATAGGAGCTCTTAATAATAGAATACGTAAATTGATATTTATCTTCAAAAAGTTACGATGCATTGCAAATGAAAAAATAATTAAACAAGTTTACTTTGCCTTATGTCAATCTATATTAACTTACTGTATTGCCGCATGGGGTGGAGCGGGCAAAACACTACTACTAACCATCGAGCGTGCCCAGAGAGCCATTCTCAAAGTATGTACTTTCCGCCCTTTCCTTTTTCCCACTAACCTCCTCTATGAATCGTGTAAAGTCTTAACAGTCCGACAGTTGTTCATAATGAGCATAGTATTAAAACAGCATGCAGCCCTTCCTTTTAGCACTGAATTTACTAATAAAAGACGGAAAGATATAGTTTGCCCCCAAAAAATAAGAACACAACATGTTTTTACGACTAAATTTTATGTGTTCCTAGGACCGCTTCTTTATAATAGATTAAATGCGATAAAAAGCATATATTCCCTCAATTATCGTAATTGTAAGTTAGCCCTCAAGGATACCCTCCAAAGCATGTCCTACGAAGATACAGAGAAGCTATTAATTGTGTTAAGGTAAATATTGTTGATCTGTTATTTAGAATAGTTAATAGTTAGTAAAGGTAATGGATTAAGATTTTTTATGTTATGTAAAGATATTGTTATTTTGTCTACTTTGCAAAATAATCAACTTACCTGTATCTCTATTATAGATTCATTTATACCTACTATGTATCTAACAATTATATTGTAATAAAAAAGTTTCTGTTTATTTTAGATTTAGCTAGCACTGAACGCCTGAAACACAGGATTACCTAGTTCAGGCACACATGTAACGTAGGCTGTATGTATTAAGATTTTTGTACCTTAGTATTAATTGTAACATTTTAATTTGAATAAAGATATTATTATATTCCGACTTGGACTCCCTGATTATGTTTTTGTGCAATAGATCGTTAATTATCTCCCTAACCTTGAGTTTTTCTTGGTAAGATAAGCGGTAGGGGTGATATGCCACGGGGATATCGCTCGTCAAGTTAATTTGCATTTTGCCTGTAGTTACCGTTGTGGTGGCGGTACCGGATATAAAGAACGGTTTAAAATCATTTATTACGTTAATTAATAAACTTAATTCTTCACCTTGAAGAGGTGTGTTGATAGTAGAGGAATCGAACGGCTCAACGAGGTTTATTGCACTAGTTGGAACCGAGGCGTGTGCTAAAAACTGTTTGTGTTTCGTTCTGATATACGTTACTCCATCTCCGTTAAGCACGTCGGTCCCAATAATTATAGGCGTATTCATATACGACGCTGGCACCACAACAAAGTCAATTTCAAGTGAGATTTTGCAAAACTCAACTGTCAATGTTACATACTCGTGAGCAACAATACCGTTATTACCTATACCTTTAAGGACGCGATAAGTTGGCTTACGTGACGCGAAAAAATGCTTAACGACGTCTGACGAGATTAGCGACACATCGAGCGCCCCACTGTCTATTAAGACGTCAACCGGAATACCCTGAATTACAGCGGTAGTAATATCGCTGGTACCAGAAGAGCCATGCACCTCTTTGCAAAGGTTCACCCTACGTTGATTGCTGCGTTTTACCGCATGAGTAACACGAATTGCTCGAGGGTACATTATTCCGTTTGATAGGTATGTTGGGTTTAGAACCCGTACGAATATCAGATTTGTTGGAGCTAGGTTTCGTATAAATGGCTAAAAATGTGACCAAATTATCAACGGTAAGTTCAGCGTTCGCTGCCGCAGCTCGCACTTGGGCGTCATTAATGCCCCGGATTACTATTTGAACCATCAGTTCTTCGCTTAAACCTTTGACAATGCGTAGGCGCAGCAGCGACCGTCGAGCATACTCAGCATAAGTATTGAACTTATTGGAGCTCGTACTCATGACTTCAAAAAGTATATTTGCGTAGTCAAGTTTGTGCGGACATAGATATCTGAATTCTTTGATAAAATTGCTCCAAGAACGGTCGTTGGTCACCCACTCGTTCAACCAGGTCTTGGCGTCGCCTTTTAAACAATGAGCTACCCGCGATAAACATTCTAAATCACCCCAATTATTTGTTAATTTTGCCCGTTCAACTTCGTCGCACCATATCTCAAAGTTATGAACCGCCGCGCCGGGTCGAAGTTCGACACATAATAGTTTTGCGGTTTCACTTTATTTATCATTATATTAAGGGCATCGACTAACGTATTGGCTGCAGATGGAACGTCACTGCTACAGCGAAAACTAGGATTTTGCTCGACGCGTGGAGGCGTTTGTGACGTGCTTGTCGCGCCTCCCTCTATAGCGTCCAACCGTGTCATTATGGCTGCTAATGCCCGTCCTACCGTCGTACCCTCGCGGCTACGGGAGCGTGTGCGCCGCGAACGAGAACCGCGACGAGAACGCGATCGAGATTTCGATCTAGATTTGTGACGGGAACACGACCGCGAACGCGAAACGGACTCATGGCGAGAGCGCCTTCGAGAATCGCGACGGCGTCGACGCGATTTGCTTTGTCTACCTTTCGTCTTTCGTTTTACGACGCGGTAACACATCAGATTCGTTAGAGTGCGAACGAGGCATTTTAATTTTCAATTAACGGCTGTTTCTCAAAGGAAATCTAATAATTTAATTTATGTGGGTATGTAGATGAATCCCACTTCTGATTTTAGGATCAGAAGCCGGGTTTTATTAAAAAAAAATAATCGAGCGACAAACTACAATATGTTTATTCTTATATTTTGATTTAAATCGATCTTAAATTCTAATACACAATGAATCATAAAGAAATATAATTAATCGCAATGACAAACAACCGCTAATTACAGTAAATCAACAAAGCACGAGTAAGTAAACACAATCACAATTACTAAATGCAAATGGCGCCGACACCTCACGACAACCTTTCCGTACGTAAGTCAACCGGCAAATGACCTGTTCGTTGAACCAAACCTGCTTTTATAGTAATCGTGAGATGACGTCACCAAACGCAATAAGTAATCCTTAATTATCCTAACAGTATAATTATAAGCTGTCCATCCTATGTTCAAGGGGCCCCTATTTATAACTTTCACGTTGAAATGTTCAATAACTTACTATAGATGGACGCCCAAAACTGTAACTATGCCTATATTTTTGATACTAATCGCAACTTATCTTATGAAATGTTTAATTTTAGAACTGGTATGCTAAATAAACTTGGTATCAATTGTATATATAGAAGTTTATTGGATTATATTAGATGTCTTCGTTTAATGCCCTACAAATCTGATAATCATAAGTATCAGCCATGTTCTGTAAATTTTCAAATAAATAATACTGCCAGTAATTTTAATAATTTGCAATCAGATCAGTTAATACAGACTTAAGGCAATGCCGACATAACAGAACAGGAGCTTTTTCGTTTATAATCGTTTAACTATGTTACATCAAAATATTAACGGATTAATAGGAAAGGCTGATTTATTAAATATAAACTTATACGAACAAACTCGCGTAAAAAACAAAGTTGATGTACTATGCATCACCGAACACAATATGATAGATGATGATCACTTTCAATTACATATTTCTAACTTTAAACTTGCAACTTTTTCGTCAAGAAACACCAGAAGTGGCGGCACATGTATCTTTATTAGACATAAGTATAATTTTAAAGTTTCAGATATTAAGAAAAGTTATGTTCCCGGTATTATTGAATGTTGTGCCATTGTGCCATGTTACCCATAAATTAATAATCATTTGCATTTATAGACCCCCAAAGCATACTAAGGAAGCTACATCCATTTTCTTTAAAGAAATGGAAAATATTTTAATGTATTGTATAAGAAACACGAAAAGAAGCATTATACTGTGTGGCGACTTCAACATAGATATACTACAGAATACAAAACTGTCTACTGAATTTCAACAGTTTTTACTGAACTTTGATCTCAAATTTAATATAAGAGAGCCTACACGCTTGTCAAGTGGAACATGTATCGATAATGTTATAAGCAATGTTAAAGGCGGCACTGCAAAAGTTTTAGATTTTGCCATATCTGATCACACAGCTCAACTCTTTAAGTTTCCTGTGAAAAAGACTTGCTTAATTGATCACTGGTATGTTTTAAGTCGAGATTATAGCTGTGACAACACAACTAAATTCATTGAAGCCCTTAGCAATCTAAGTTTTAGTGATGTTTACATTACGGGTTTATAATATGATTCTGAAATGGCATTTAACTATTTTTATAATATTTTTAAGCTATTCTATGACCTTTGTTTTCCTAAAATTAAAAGAAAAATTAGTAACCGTAAACCTTCTTCATGGATTTCTAAAGGCATCACAAATTGTAGCAAACGGAAAAGATTTATGCTGTGGCAGTATAGGCGAACACCTACTAATGAACACAAGCAGTTATTTAAACAATATGCAAACCGATTAAAAATAATTATTCAATTAACTCAAAGGTCTCAAAACAATTACATAATAAAAACTACAGAGAATAAATCTAAAGCCACATGGAAAATAATTAATAGAAATAAAATAAACTTTCCTGAAGCTTTAACTCAAATAAATATGAATGACCAATTAATTAGCGATCCTAAAGATATTGCAACAGCTTTCAATGATTACTTTATAGATTCAGTTCATTCACCAATAACCTCAAACCATAATAAAGCGATATCGTCTTTAAATCACTATCCAAAAAGCTTATTTATGGTACCGACAGACCCTGCTGAAATATTTAAAATTATAAGTAGTTTAAAGAAAACAAATAGTGCAGGCTATGATGAAATAACTACTAAGATTATAAAATTAGTCTCACATATAATTGCACCGGTACTAAGCTTTATAATTAATTTATGCATAGAACACGGCCATTATCCTAACTTATTAAAAACCACTATCATAAAACCCCTTCATAAAAAAGGTGATAGAACGATAATCTCAAATTATAGACCTATAGCTCTTATACCTGTTTTGTCTAAAGTGTTTGAAAAGGTTATATTGTAGTGTAGTATTAAGTAGTACTTAAGTGTACCTATGTAAGCGAGAGCACTTAGGCTCCAGTCTTCGGACAATAAACACGTATCATGTAATTTGAGTTGTTTTAATCTAAAATCCCTACATGGCGACCCTGCCAGTAGTGGCTCAGTGCGCGAGTGGACACTTTGTTGTGAATTCCATGGACTTATAAGGCATAGTAAGCGTAAGGGATTACAGTTCGTACTTGTTGTGATCGGACGTGCCGAAGAATTATAAAATTAATAAATAAAAACTCGCTGACTCGTGACCTGGTTTTACCTACTGGCCGAATAAGTTTGTCAAACGTGAGCATAATAGTTTCTAATTAATGAAATAAAATGTGCAAAGTGTTACCAAGTCAATAACTGTGTCACAATGGCGAGCAGCCCCTTCAGCCGGGGTGACCGATGTATGCGGAGTCCACCTCCTACACCCGTGCCCACGGATACACCTAAACCCGAGCCCGCACATGCATCTCACCCTCAGACGCCCACCCATAGAAACGAGTTGGAAGTGATCTCAACGCCGGAAATACAAAACTGGATGAAGACTATTGACCAATATTTAGGCGAAGTGTGTGTTATTGCATCAGAGAGCAAATTAAACTCTGAACAAAAAATGCGTATAAGTGCTTTATGCCGAAAAATTGGTCACGGTACATCTCAGATGGCTGTCCAGTACCAGTCCGTTAAGATGAAAGCAGTCATAGCCAACTCTACCGTACAAAGACTTGAAGACCAAATTGATCTGTCGCAGCAACTGCAAGAACTAAAGACGGCATTTGGAGCCTCTATTAAGCCAAACACGGGATCATCCTTTGCCGATATGGTTAAAAAAGGTACCAACAAATTTATTCAGCCCTTAAATTTGAGCTCAGTGGCCATATATCCCAATAACAAACTAACATCTAGTGACGAGACGAAGTCGCTTGTACAAAAAATTATCTGCCCAGAACAAATGAAACTACAAGTAAGAGGACTACGCAAGACAAAAAATGGTGGTGTTATCATCAGCACTGAAACCAAAGACGACATTGAAAAGGTAAAGAAATCGATGCAGTCAACAAATTCAGGCCTTACAGTACAGGAACCTCAGAAAAGAAAACCTAGAGTCGTAATTATCGGAGTGCCCTCAATCATGCAAGAGATGGAAGTTTTTACTTGTTTGTACAACCAAAACTTAGCCGGAAAACTTCAGGACTGCACTGTCGAGACGTCTTTGTCCTCCATTAAGCTAAGCCACAAGTCAGGTAAGAAAGACGCTGACACCTGTAACTTTATAATTGAAGTATCTGCACAGATTCGTAAAGCCCTGATATGTAAAGACAGAGTATTTGTTGATTGGTCTTCCTGCCCTGTACGAGACTTTACCCTAGTCACACGTTGTTATAAATGCCAGCAGTACGGACATGCGGCTAAATCATATCGAGAGACCACTTATACGTGTGGCCATTGTGGTGAACTGGGTCATTCCATCAAAGAATGCACCAAGAAAGCAGAGGATCCAAAATGCGCTACTTGCTTGCACTTCAAAAAGCCAAGCAATCATAAGACAGGTGCAGCGGACTGTGCGGCGAAAATTATGGCAGAAAATAGGTACATAAACTCTATTGATTATGGAGGCGCCTAGGAGCGCCGTAAATTACGATTCTTCCTGGCCTTTGTTTTATATAATTAATATGATTAATCATCTAATTAGTGACGTAGATAATTTCTCTGTATCTCAATCGCAAGCTTGTGACGTTGAACACTGTAAAGAATATCTCTCCTATTACAATAGCCCATTAACCATATTACCACAAAACATTCGCAGTGTTTATAAGAATTTTGATAACTTTAGCATTTTTCTACAACGTCTAGACATAAATTGTGACATTATTGTACTAACTGAATGTTGGCTTGCTAAACAGTATAACATACCACAAATTCAGGGATATTGTATGTATAAGAGTAACTCAACTTTCAATCAGAACGACGGGGTGATAGTTTATGCAAGAGAACATCTAAATGCGTTTCTCGTGGAATCAAACATGTACGACTGTAGCAGATTGTTAGTTAAAATCGGAGCCGAATTTGCGATACTGGCTGTATATAGATCTCCTTCTTTTACGAATGTAAACAATTTCACTAACTCTCTAAACGACACCTTGCAAACCCTATCATCCTTCAAAAATATAATTATAACTGGAGATCTTAATATCAATATTCTTCCGGGAAGTACAGACGCTTCGACTGAGGAATATCTGAACCTATGCGCGTTTTATGGTTTGCTTCCCGCCCACACATCAAAGTGGCTCCTGCTTGGATCATGTAATGCTCAAGGCCAATTTCCCTTTTTTTTTTTTTTGATAAGGCGGGGGAATCCTCATGGACACCCACCCACTCGGGGGAGCGGATGGGTAGTGTCAGACTCTTACTGACTAAACCTGAACCGCCGTGCACCGTCATCCGCGTTTAGCGTTGGCGCGTGGTAATGCGTTGCAATTCGTCACGCGCCAACCGCGGGGATCCATCGGCCAATAAGCCGATGGCTCACTTTCGTGATTGGAGGCCGAAGTATAAAAGGCTTCGGCCTCCCCGCCTCGTATTGGAACCACACCCGATGCTACGAAATGTGGCTCCCCGTCGTGGGTCCTATGGTCGGACGACATGCACCCCCGTGCCTGTCGCCCAGGGCCCTAGTTAGGGCGGGAGATCGCGCTCATGCGCGGCTCTGCGCCGCCCCACTCGACGTCGGCGTATCTGGGGCGCGTCGGGGTCGTCCTCCCGAGCGCGCTCCGCCGCCTCCTTCTGGGACATGACAGTCTCACAGAAGGAGGACAACGCGTCCCACGCTGCGCGACTGCTGAGCGCGGATGCGACAACAGCCGACAACGCGGAGACGTCCACGCCTCCCAGCGCCGCCTGGAGAACGGCGCGGGGCTCGGCGAAGGTGGGACACACGGCCAGGGTGTGCAGCGCGGTGTCATCACTGGCACCGCACTGGTGGCAAGCCGTGGTCCCCTCCCTCCTGGCGACCCGGCACAGGTAATGGCCAAAGGCCCCGTGCCCGGTCAGTACTTGCGTGAGGCGGTAGGTCAATAAACCATACCGCCTCTCCACCCACGGTTGGAGATGTGGGCGGATCGCCTCGATAGTAACCCGTCCCGCCGACGGTCTCGCGAGCCGAAGCTCCCAATTCCGCATGGTGACGAGACGGGCCTGTCGTCGCCAGAGCTCGCGTTGCCTCGGCATGGGGTCGGTACCCCGGGACCGGAGCTCGGTGCAACGGGTGTAAAGGTCCGTTAGCACCTTCGCGTCCAGATCCCAAGGCGGTGTCCCAGCCAAGACACACGCGGCTTCGTGACCGACGGTCCGGTAGGCCCGGACGATCCTGTTGGCAACAGCACGCTGCGAACCAAGTAGGACCGCCCGGTTATCGGCCGTCAGTCGGTCACTCCAAATGGGTGCGCCGTACAGAGCCATCGATCTAATGACCGAGGCATATAGACGGCGACACCCAACGTCGGGGCCCCCGACATTTGGCAGGAGCCTTCCGAGGGCCGCAGCGGCGGACCGAAGCCTCGGCGCCAACCGCTGAAAATGCTCCCGGAAGCTCAGCCGCCCGTCGAGGACCAGGCCGAGATACTTCATTGTACCCGACAGTGGGATCCTCGCGTCCTCCACCGTCAGGCACAAATCCGTATGTCTGCTCCGGGGGCCATGAAGCAAAAGTGCTTCGGTCTTCCCCAGAGCGACGTCCAATCCAAGCATCCGGATGCGACCTACGACGAGCTGTACGCCGCAGGTAGCACGCCGGATGCACTCCTCCTGGGTGGTCCCTCTCACCAACACCAGGGTGTCGTCTGCATAGCAGACGACCTCCGTCTGACAGAGGAGGGCACCGCGAAGCACCCAATCGTACCCGATGTTCCACAAGAGAGGTCCTAAGACTGACCCCTGTGGAACACCGCGCCCGGTGGGTTGCAGCTGCGGGCCCATCACTCCGGAGTACGCGACATGCCTGTCGCGCAGGTAGTCCGCCACGATGTGCTGGAGGTAGAGGGGCGCCCCGTGATAACGAAGCGCCGACTCTATGCACTGGTGCGGCAGCGAGTTGAAGGCGTTCGCGATGTCGAGCGACACCGCTAGCGCCATTCCTCCCCGCGCCGCAGCCTCCGCGGCGAACTTCCTGACGTGGCTCAGGGCGTCCAGTGTAGACCGGCCCGCCCTGAAGCCGAACTGGGAGGCCGACAAGTCGGGTCCCGTGCCCGTCAGATGCCGAACGATGCGGGCGGCGATGACGCGCTCAAAGAGCTTGCCCGCCTCGTCCAGCAGAACGATAGGCCGGTAACCCGAAGGCGAGTCGGCCGGGCGTCCTTCCTTGCGAAGGAGGACGAGCTGCCCCGTCTTCCAGACTTTGGGGAATCTCCCCGCCACTAAACAGGCGAAGGCCAATTTCCCTGCACTAACCCTTGTAACTAACTCAACAATAACTGATCATAGTGCTACCCTACTTATTCTTAATTGTAAATTGCCTAAGGTGGCCTCTCGCACAGTCTCTAAATTAAATTTACATAAACTTGAAGAAGACTTATGCAATATTGATTTTGACCCAGTTTACAATTCCGCTGATCCGCAATTTTGTATGTTGTACCTAATTAATAAAGTGCAACATGCAATTCAAAAGAACACGGTCATATCTCGGTTAAATAACAAAAACTGCAACATAAAGCCATGGATCACGGCTGGTCTTATACGTTGTATGAAAAATAGAGATAAACTGCATATGAAAGCTAAAGCTAATCCGCATAATTTAATATTGCAAGTGTCAAATAAGCGATATCGTAACTTTTGTAACAACCTCCTAAAAAAAGTAAAATGTAATTACGATAACACTGCTCTTAAAGAGGCTGGTACAGATAGCAAAAAGATCTGGCAAATTATTAAAAATGTGACGCATAATTCAAAACACAATCAGTCTTCTTCAGGTTTATTACAAGCACATTCATCACAGTTGGCATCTGCGAACATTGCAAATAATTTCTTTGTTAATGTGGGTAAGTGTATAGCTGAAAAAATTCGGGGACAATCGCAGTACCTAACAAGCTCAGTGTTTGCATCTAACACTACTTTATCATCCTTCGTGTTACTAGATACTGACGAAGCGGATGTCGAAAGGATTATTACGGGTCTAAAAGTCGACTGTGCAGTTGGCTGGGATAACATACCTAATAAAATTATTAAGCAATTCCAAGACCTGTTAGTACCACCGTTAACTTGCATTTTTAATAAATGTTTAACTACAGGTGTGTTTCCCAAGTGCTTGAAAAAAGCTGTTGTTGTCCCAATTTACAAATCAGGGAGTAAAGACCAAGTGACTAATTATAGGCCTATTTCCTTACTGCCTTCTATGTCTAAAATATTGGAAAAGATTATAAACAATAGGCTTTTTAAATATTTGGAGGATACATCTATTCTCTCTAAGCGGCAGTTTGGATTTAGACCTAAAATGTCTACAGATAATGCCGTGCACCATCTAACCGCCTATCTAGCTCAGGAACTGGATAAAGGGAACAACACAGTAGGAATTTTCCTGGACCTCGCCAAAGCTTTTGACACAGTTTCTATTCCCATTTTATTGCGCAAGCTTGAGGCCATAGGCATCAGGGAAACTCAGCTGAAACTATTTAAGAGCTATCTAGAAGAACGCACGCAATGTGTTAAGATTGGGAATGTTATTAGCGATGATGAAGAAAGCACAGCTTTCGAAATTCCGCAAGGAAGTATTTTGGGGCCTTCACTCTTCTTAATATACATAAACGATCTCTGTAATATAAATTTAGATCACGGCCATATCGTTTGTTATGCTGACGACACTGCTCTTTTGTTTTCGGCTGACTCTGAAGAAAATGTCTACAAGTTTGCGCAACACGGATTCAACGTTATTAATAAATGGCTTCAAAATAACTCACTAACTTTAAATGCTGACAAGACAAATTACGTCAAGTTTTCAATGCGCAAGCAAAAACTATCTGGCACTACCACAACAATATATGCTCATAACTGCACATCTAGCACAAATAACCAATGCGATTGTCACAATATTAAAATGTCAAATACAGTAAAGTGCCTAGGAATTGTAATAGACGAGACACTTACATTTAAACATCATATAGAAGCTGTAAATAATAGGATTCGTAAATTGATATTTTTAAAAAGTTACGAAGCATTGCAGACCCAAAAATAATTAGACAAGTCTACTTTGCTCTATGCCAATCGTTATTAACATACTGTATTACCACATGGGGTGGAACGGGTAAAACATTGTTACTAACTATCGAGAGAGCCCATAGGGCAATTCTCAAAGTGTCTACTTTCCGGCCATTCCTTTTCCCTACTAACCTCCTATACAAGGAATGTGAAGTACTAACAGTCCGACAGTTATTTATAATGGGTATTGTATTACAACAGCACGCAGATTTAATATATAACACGGATGTTATTAACAGAAGACGTAAAGATCTAGTCTGTCCTCAAAATCAAACCAAACATGCTTTCACATCAAAATTTTACCTGTTTCTTGGACCTCTGCTCTACAATAGATTGAACGCGAAGGCAAACATTTATGGCTTAAATAAAGTTAACTGTAAGAGAATTCTTAAGGAAACTCTTCAAAACATGTCCTACGATGATACAGAGAATTTACTGCTTGTGTTAAAGTGATTTTGTTTTTTTATTTTATTTTTTTGATTTTGTACAATTTTTATGTATTTTGTGTTTTTATACATTCTTTAGTTATAAAAATCTTGTTAATTAGGAAAATATAAGTTAAGATTTGGTTATATTATAATAGTAGGTATAAGATAACGTCATAGTATAAAGAGAGGGGCAGTAAGTTATCTTCATACAAACGCACCGCGCGTGGCTTGTATGTGTGCGCCATAGTACCTACGCGTCGCCGCACGCACACTAAACAAATTCTCGACCCGTTTCTCAGTGCGCCAGTCGGGGCTAACACCGCACGAAGTTCGCGCGTCACGGCTTTTCGGCACCGCTAAACGAATGAAAAATTACTGATAATTGTATATAAATAATATTATTATATATAATACATAATATTAATACATAAAATAATACTGCTCTTGAATACATTTCTGTATTTGTTAGGAAAATCATTGTTAAACTAAAATCAACAATAATCATTGTTAAATTAGTTATACAGAGATGTGTTATCTTTGGCAAGGGCCGGGCTTTAAACTAATGAATTGATGACAGTAGATTAGTGAAAGGTTTCATCATCGTTTAGGTAAAACCGACCTCACAAACCCTGTACCCAGACAATTAAGAAAAAAATACAACTTCCCGACCCTTGCCAATTTATAAGCACTGAATTAAAATTTAGCTAAAAGTAACAACCCTGAGACAGTAGGCAATTATATCGCGGATTGGGCCGGAGATAGCCTACTTCTTCTCTCTTTATACTATGATAACGTGTAACGTTTGCAGATATTTATTGTACTTTAGAATCCTTTTGATTTTTTGTTAATTTTTTATTATTTTAGCACTTCTCGCCTGAAACACAGGACTTCCTAGTTCAGGCATGTAAGACTCAGATTTAAGTTTATATTTAAGACTGTATGTAATTTATCCTGTAAAGAACTTTGAATAAATATTATTATTATAGTGTTCAAACTAAGATGTCTCTAACAAAAAAAAGCTGTGCAGCTTGGTACGATACGGACGTATTTGTCGCAAAATATATTACCAAGTGTAATTATTCGAATAAAAATGGGAACAAACACTTCCAAACAAGAGGAAATTGTGATCGCTCAGACAGCGTCAGGGGGCACTAATCAAGCAGTGCCAAAGATAATTGATATCAGTCGAAATATATCAACCACTGACATCATATTGAGTGTCTTCCTGATTATGACCCTCATGGTGTTTATGTATGGAGTTTACAAGCTGTACATACGGTGCCATACGAATTTGGTGCGACGAGAGCTCGACTATCGCGCGACTCTGCGGCGTTCTTTTGGCCTTGGCAGTAGGGGTATAGATTTGGGCCAACCCCGAGTAGATCCAGAACGGGTGTAAAGGCGATCTTCGTGGCGTTCTTCGCGTGTGCAGTGGATAAAAGTGCATAATCGTGTAAACCGGTATTGTGCGACACGGTGTACCATGTGACCAGGTATTGTGCGATTTTTTTTCTAACGTGCGGTTATTTTCCAAGCGCGATGTTTTAGTAATACTTAGCTTATTATAATGTACTCGTAGTTATTAAGATTTTATATTCTCATTATGACATTTGTTATGAATCTATATTTTATCCTTTATTATATTATTATAACTAAATAATTTACAAGTATGTAGAGAATATAAAATCTACCTATATTTCTCGTATTCTAGTTTATTAGGAAAGTTTAAGATATTATGTTATGTAATGATTGAAGAATTTGAGCAACTTTTTGTTAAAATAAAGAACTTGAAGGATAATCTTACGAAGCTAGGTAAGAGTAAAAGAACGGCTAGCGTTTTGAAGGAAAAGCTCAATAGTGCACATTCTATCTATAAAAGTTACTTGTCTTATTCTGAGTTATTTGATGAAAAGATTTTGAGAGATGAGATTAAAGGACAGGATATATTAGCTATAAAAGAAATTTCTATAAGAATAGAGTCTTTATTTAATAAGATAGAAGATTTTTGTAAAAGCAACGGTAGTGTTGAAAAGCTAAACACCAAGATGGAAAAATTTAACTTAAAAACGGCAGTATCCCTCTTACCAGTAATGACTGGAGAGGAAGAGGTGACAAAAAATCTTATTAATTCAATTGAACACTATAACAGCATGATTGATGATGATAGCAAACCGTTACTAATTCAGTTCATCTTAAAGACACGTTTATCAGAAAGCGCGAAATTGCGTTTATCGCCGTCATATAATTCTTGTGACTTAAGGATATGAAGGATACTTTACTGACTAAAAAATCAAGCACGGCCGTACACAGTGAGTTAATAAATGCGCGACAATATTCAAAATCTATTGATGAATACGGGAAAACTTTAGAAAAATTATTTGTAGATCTGACGATCTCTGAGGCCGACGGAGAACAGGAGGCCTATAAGATTTTAAAACCTATCAATGAGAAGCTTGCGGTCAAACGATTTGCCGAAGGGCTTAGGGATCGAAACTTAAGTCTTATTATTTCAGCTAGGAATTACCCCAACCTCAAGGAAGCCATTCAGCGTGCCAAAGACGAGGAGATGTCGTCATCACGTGCGGTGGCGGAGCCATCAGTATTTATGAACCAGCGAGGACGAGCAGGTAGGTATCCTAGATATAATTCTCAAGGTCAAGGAGAGTCACGTCAGTTTCGAGGCAATAGAGGTGGAAGAGGAGGTCGCTATCAAGGTAATCAAACTTTTTCACAGAATAACGGAAGATATGTACAATTTAATTATCGAGGTAATAACCGAGGTAATCGGAGGGGATATTTTAGAGGCAGAAATAATAGCAATATAAACCAGAACAGGCGCTCTATTAACGTATTAGAGGGTGATAACCAAGTCTCGGAAAACAATAACAATCAAAACAACGAGACTTTAGAATTTTTTCGACCCTAATTTTATTTTAGCTTGTGAGCGTAATAGTACAGTAGAATGTTTAGTAGAAGGTACCCAATATGGTTTGTTGATAGATTCCGGAGCATCACTCTAGGCACTAAAATATGAAACCATTAGTAATATGAACCTTCCAATACAGCATGAATACCTTACTATAAATGGTATTGGGGGCGAAGTGCAGACCGATGGTTATGTTTATGTTTCATTAAACATAAAAGGACAGGTATTTATACATAAATTCTATGTAATCAAATTCTTACCTTGTAACCAAGCAGGAATAATTGGACGAGATTTTTTATATAAATACAAAGCTATTCTAAATTTTGAAAATAACACATTGGCTTTAGGTAATTGTGATAATCAGGTGTGTGTAAAAATGAATTCGGGATCTTTAGGAAATAACACATCTTTGAGCATTCCACCGAGATGCGAAATGACCTTTTATATCGATAGCGTAATTAAAGAGGATTGCGTGGTCCTACCAAAAGAGTTATGTGAAGGTGTTTTTGTGGCAGGAAGTATATGTAAGCCTAATCAAGGAAAAATTAGAATTTTAATTTTGAATACGAGGGAGAGTCAAGTAAATTTAATTTATTTATTTCAGACCAGAAGTGGAGAGTTTCTCGGATTATACAATTTTTCATTTTGAAAAACACAATAACATTGACGCAGATAGAGTGAAAAAACTGTTTTCTGTATTACAATTAGATCATTTAAATAAGGAAGAGCGAACATCTATACGAAACCTTTGCGCTAAGTTTTCTGACATTTTTCAACTTCCAGGAGATAAGCTAACTACTACCAAAATTTATGACCATGGTATACAACTAAAACCACATGTAGATCCGGTGTACGTAAAACAGTATCGGTTACCATTCTCTCAGAGAGATGAGGTCGAAAAACAAGTGAAAAATATGCTTTCAGATGGTATTATTGAACCGGCAAAGAGTGAATGGTCTAGTCCCGTTTTATAAGTACCCAAAAAATCAGATGATTCGTCAAAAAAGTGGCGTTTAGTGATAGATTTTCGAAAATTGAACGATAGAATTTTAAACGACAAATTTCCATTGCCAAATATCACTGATATACTGGATTCACTTTCCGGAGCAATTTACTTTTCCCAATTAGATTTATCACAAGCATACTTTCAGGCAAATTTGGAGGCAAACAGTAGAAAATACACAGCGTTTACGACACCATCCGGACAGTATCAAATGACACGTATGTCGATGGGTCTTAAAACTAGTCCCAGTTCTTTCTCTCGGTTAATGACTGTTGCAATGTCAGGGCTTAACTATGACAAATGTTTTGTATATTTGGACGACATAATATGTTTTGGCAGAAACTTGAGTTCCCACAACAAAAATCTAATGGATATTTTAACTAGACTTCGTAAAGTTAATCTGAAATTGAACCCATTAAAATGTGACTTTTTACGTAAAGAAATATTATTTTTAGGTCATATCGTATCCGCAGATGGTATTAAACCAGATCCAAAAAAGATTGAATCAGTAAAAAATTACCCAACACCAACAAATACCGACGAGGTAAAAAGATTTGTCGCATTCGCAAACTATTATCGGAAATTCATTCCCAATTTCGCTGAAAAAGCTCTAGAATTAAATAAACTTAGTCGTAAATATGCTAGATTTGAATGGAATGAAAAATGTGAAAAAGCTTTTTCTTCTTTAAAAGTGGCGTTAGCAACACCACCAATTCTACAATATCCAAATTTTGATCCGTCTAATACCTTTATACTACAAACAGATCAGGTTATGCAATCGGTTCCGTATTATGCAATAGTGATAATAAACCAGTAGCTTATGCCAGTCGCAATCTTAATCAGGCGGAAATCCGATACCCTACGATCGAAAAAGAATTGCTAGCGATCGTATGGTCAGTTAAATATTTTCGGCCCTACCTTTATGGTAGACAATTTGTAATTAGAACAGATCACCGACCACTAATATATTTATTTAATATGACAAACCCATCAAGTAGGCTAACCAAATTCAGATTGGCATTAGAAGAGTATATGTTTGAGATTGAATATGTGAAAGGTCGCGATAATGCAGCTGCAGATGCGTTATCACGAATTCGTATGTCAAGTGATGATTTGAAAGCTATGAATGAAAAAATTGTATCAGTTTTAACACGGGCACAAAAGAAAAAAAATTCTGAAAGTGACTCTAAAAATGTTCTGAGGTTTACGCGAATGTTAGACATTGAAATAAAACTACTTTTACGGATTTTATCGCGGTTTGTATTTTGATTTTAGTTCCCGACGTTTCGTCTGCCCGTGACCATGATACCTGCAAAGGTGTCGAAACGTCGGGAACTAAAATCAAAATACAAACCGCGATAAAATCCGTAAAAGTAGTTTTATTTCAATGTCTAAAAATGTTGATAATACTTTGGTGGAAGAGGTACAGACTGACGATCGGACTGATCACCCGAGAGTTGTCGAATTACTAAAACCACCAAAGAATTATACAGAATTAATATTTGTTGATGAAAAAGAATGGAGACGAATTAAGAAAGATGTGACTGAGGAAACGGAGTTATTCGCGTATTGTTCAAATAAAAATATTGTTTATATAAAGCCAGTTTCTCAATCGTATTGTACACGAGATGTCTTTATGAGAGAACTGAGCTATTTTTGTAATAAAATGCAAGTCGACTGTTTATATGTATTGAAAAATGAATATAATGTTGAATTGATAAAGGAGCTAGCTCAAAGTATAAACAATCAAACGAAATGGACCGGTCCACGATTATGTATTCTAAGAAATATTGTATAAAACGGGGATTAGCGCGTACATGCATAAATACCTTTAGGGCTTGAAGTTTCGACCGGGTTACACAGGCCGTGGTCGCAAGCAGACTGGAGATGCGGTGTCATTGCTCCGTGCACGAAGTAGATGATTTTTCATCTACCCCCTGTTCTTCAAGTACCCTACACACTACACTGACCGTGTCCGTATTCTGTTCACTATACGACTTTGCGGAAAAGCGAGATTGTGTTAAGGGAATCACTGGATACCAAGATGCAGATAGTTTAAAGCCGTCTTCCCGATTGAAATTTGGATGCTTCTTGATTTCAATCGCTTCTCGCACTACTCTCGAATGAAAGTGGCGATCGGTGGAGAGGACTTGCGCGCGATGGAATTGAATCCAGTGATTAACGCCAGCCTGTAGTACGTGATCTGCTATTGCCGATTTAGTGGTCTGCCGATTCTTAACAGCCGCGATATGCTCTTTGAGCCTTTCCGCGATAGTTCGCTTCGTTTGCCCTATGTACGATTTACCGCAGCTGCAGTCGATTTTATAGACACCTGGCTGTTGCAGGGTTAGAACATCCTTCGGTGTGCCCACCATGTTGTGTACCTTTGTCCGCGGAGTGTAGACGGTCGGGATGGAGACTTTTCTAAGTACTGCCCCGATCTTGTCCATAACTCCTCTGACGTATGGTATGTAGGCTCTTTGTCTATTTACGTCCGGATGTCTGACCCGCTTTGACGGTCGTTTCATTTTTCCTCTCACCTTAAATCCATTTCTGTGTAGTCCTCCTGAACATGGTCCAGCTCGCGCTCTAAGTGTTCAGGGTCGCAGAGGTCATACGCTCTATTCTTGAGTGATGTCATCATGGATTGCAGGTGTCCAGGGTGGTGATGCGACGTACCATGCAGGTATCTATCTGTGTGTGTGGGTTTTCGGTACACACTGTGTGATAATGACCCATCTTTTCTCGCATTCACTTTAACGTCCAGGAAAGCGAGTGATCTGTCCTTCTCCATCTCACACGTGAAATTCACCTTTGGATGGATGGAGTTAAGATGTTTGAGATATTGATCTACTTCTTGCTGGCCGCCTCTAATGACACAGAAGATGTCGTCAACATATCTCTTCCACAACTTGATGGTATTTGGCCCCAAGGCCAGAGCTTTTTCCTCAAAGTGTTACATCCAGAGATTAGCAAGTACAGGGGCTACTGGACTCCCCATTGCGACACCATCAATCTGGAGGTAATGTTGGCCGCGGAAGAGAAAGTAGTTGCCTTCTAAGCAGTGTTTGAGTAGATCAATATAATTGTGGGGCATCTCTTTATCACTCAACTTATCCTTTACTACGTCCAGGCATTCACTGATAGGAACATTGGTAAATAAAGACTCCACATCAAAACTTACCATTGACTTCTGGTTCCAATACTAGGTTCTTTATAACCTGAACAAAGTGACGCGAGTCCTTCATGAAAGACGGTGTTTTTCCCACAAGTGGCTGCAATACTGATGCAACGTGCTTCGCAAGGTCGTAGGTGGGGGATGCAATTTGACTTACGATAGGCCGCAGTGGCACGTTGGGCTTATGTATTTTTGGCAAGCCATATAATTTTGGTGGTTGGTGTGATTTCGGTCGAAAAAGGTTTTGGTACTCGTCTTCAGTGAATAGGTCCTGGTGTTCTTGAATCAAATATCGTGTTTTTCGTGTGACTCTGGCAGTGGGGCTGTACGATACTGGTTTGTAAACCTCTTTGTCGCTTAACAACTCGCGTATTTTTTTTTTTTTTTTTTTTTTTTCCTTTATTTTGGCATCAAACAGTCATATACATGAATTTTACTTATAAGATAAAGTGGTTCATTACAATAGACCTACAGTGCCGAAAATCGATTACAGTAATAAAAAAAACAAATCAAGTTCTTATTTTGAAAGGACGCGCCGCTATAAAAATTCAAGTTACAGTTGTATCTAAAGATAGGTGACATGCATTCAAAATTACAACTTAGTGTTCATTAAATCTAAGTGTACAGGTTAAGTCTAAATTAAATTAAACTAAACTACAGTTAAAACACAAAAACATCAATTGGTATTAACATATCTATGCTTCAGCTGCAATTTAAGACTACTGAGAGTATTATTAAAAAGATCTATATCTGTGTATTCCCTATTATAATTGTTGGTGGAACGGTATAAAAATGAGTTGCGGGTGTAGATTTTACAACGCCTTGGGGGAATAAAAAGTGTCTTAATACGTGAGGGACGCATGGGTAATCGAGCTTTAGCCTTAAAGGATATTTTTGCCAATAGTGTGGGTGAATCTATTAAGGAGTTTAAAATTTTGTACAATTGAATAATGTCATACATATTACGTCGGTTATGGAGACTTGTTAATTTATGTCTACGCAATGTGTCTTCATACGTTTCGTCATAAACATTACTACGGTAGTTAAGTGATTTTAAAAATTTCTTTTGAATTTTTTCTATACGATTTATATGTATTTTAAAGCATGGGCTCCATACGGTGCTACAAAAGTCTACGATAGAACGAACGAATGAGAAATAAAGAATTTTTAGTGTGTTAATATTTCTAAAAGGTTTACTAATTCGAAGAATAAATCCCAGACGGCGGAATGCGGAACTTACTATTCGGTCAATGTGGTTGTTAAATGTTAATCTGGAGTCCATTATCAAACCGAGGTCCCTAATATTGGAAACTCTTTTAAGAACTGAGTTATTTATCGTATAATCGAAATTAATTTGATGAGTTTTACGAGTAAAAGACATTATAAAACATTTATCTGTGTTAAGGAACAGCTGATTTGCTGTGCAGTATTGATGTAAATTTGATAGATCTCTTTGCAATTTAGTACAATCATGTATAGATTTAACTACTATAAATATCTTTGTGTCATCAGCATAGAGTAGGTGATTGCTATGATTGAAAATGAATCCCATGTCATTTATATAAAAATTAAAGAGCAATGGTCCTAAATGAGACCCTTGTGGGACTCCAGATGGTACAGGAAGAAATTGGGACGAGTAACCTTTGAGATAGACCGCTTGACTCCGGTTTTTTATGTAAGATTGAATCCATGTAAGTAGATTGCCGTGCACACCGGCCTTCGCTAGCTTTTCAATTAGTTTATCATGATTTATTTTGTCGAACGCCTTCGAAAAGTCGGTGTACACGACATCCACCTGTAGATTCCTATCCATAGCTTCCGCTAGAAATTCGGTAAAGTTTAACATATTACTGTCGACACTTCGATTTTTAAGAAAACCATGCTGTTGCTGAGATATATGACAACGAAAAGCAGCTGAAAGATGAGTTGTAACAGTTTTTTCTAATATCTTCCCTAAAACACACAATTTAGAGATCGGCCTATATTCTGCAATCATGTTTTTGTTGTTGTTCTTGGGTACCGGGGTAATAATTGTTTTTTTCCATATACTGGGAAATACTCCAGTTTTAATTGAGGTGTGGAATATCAAAGTTACTGGTCTCGCAAGAACTTCGGCACATCTAGAGATAAATACTGGGTGTAGATCATCAGATCCAGCACCCTTTTTAGTATTAACTTGTTTTAATTCTTTTAAGACACAATCTAATTTTATTTCAACCGAACCTATATTCACACTAGAAGACGTATTGGAACTCTGAAAGTTGGTTTGAGGTGTATCTGTAACAAAAACCGAGTTAAAATACTTATTAAAGGCATTACAGATCTCACTACCCGAGGAAAGTATTTTACCCTTATAGAGCATCTTTTCTGGGATTTGATTACATTCATTTTTCGACTTAACGAAGGACCAAAACGATTCAGGGTGCGTTTTGATATTGTCTTCAGAATACTTGATAAAATTTTGATAACATTCTTCGGTCATTTTTTTTAATCTATTACGTAGTAACGAGAAAGTTTGGTAATCATGAAGATTACCATAGGTTTTCCATTTTTTGTGATACTTACACTTTTCTTTAGATAATTTGATTAGAGGTTTTGTGTACCATGGGGGATATTTTTGTTTAGAACTTAGGTTATAAGTTGGCACAAATTCATCAATTACGTTATTGATAATACTGTAAAAGCAATCAGTCATAGTGTCTACATTTGAAAATGTAGTTAGGGTGTTTTCCGAGTCTACAGAACCAAGAGCAGTTTTTATCGAGTCGTAGTCGGCCTTGTAATATTGTCTTTTTTTTGTGGATGAAAGTTTGAGCATAGGATGGAAATTCAATCTCATATCAATCTCTAATGTATTGTGGTGAAGGTCTTCTGGTACAAGCGGAAGTCCGCACTGTGAAATATGGCACATTTCGTTACTAAAAATTAAGTCCAATATCCTGTTGTTGTGGTTAAATTGATTATTATACTGTGATAAGAAAGAAAAATCCATAAAATCAGCTGTTAGACAGACTAAGTTATCTCCATTTGTGCAAATATCCATAGAGCCAGAACTATAGTTGTAAGACCAATTAGCATGACTAATATTGAAGTCCCCGAGTATTATAAATATGTCGTTCGAATTACTTAATATAAATTCACTAACGCGGTCGTAGAAAGACGTTAATGACGATATATGGTGAACGCCGTGTGGAATATACGTAGTTATAATGTGCAAGTTACAATAACAACTAGTTTTGTTTCGCGCGGGCGGAGCCGGGACACTCGTGCTCGTGCGCAACGGCAGTGAGACCCATACCTCGTCCGACAGCGGCGGCGCGCACATGTCTCCGCGCTGCCAAGGACAAAGGTCGCGGCGCACGGCTATCATTACACCTCCGCCGCGATCGTTGCCAGTTAACAAACAGTTACGATCGCAACGATATACTTCGTATCGGCTGTCAAAATATTCGTTGTTGTGGAAGTTATCAGTGAGCCAAGTCTCTGTAATACATATGACGTCAAAATTGTTATTCAGAACTTCGTTAAGGAAAGAATGTGATTTAGTGCGTAATCCCCTCACGTTTTGATAGTAAACAGACAAGTTAGTGTTATCGAATTATAATAATTACATTTACGTCGAGTAACCAAGTTCCACCAACATTTTCGAGAACACAAAATACACACACAATTGAAACGCAGTAGTTAATCTTATAAGATACAATGTTTTTGTAATTATTGTTTACGTTATAACAACATGATACACGGTAATATAACATAGGTATAGAAATTAACGGTAAAAAATGCATGTAAGAGAGATAATAAGGTAGTCACTTTATTTTTGCTAAATCAATCTCACTGGAAATATGTTGTATCTTGGAGGTATCGGTCTTACGTATTAAAATCTTACATTCAGACACCCACACATATTTATAATTCTTATCTTTTGCGAGGAGGCGAGCTTTTTTGTATAACTTTTTGTTCTGGGGCGTTAAATGGTCATTAATAAAGATAGGTTTCGCTGGTCCATCCAACCCGGCATCGGCTTTGGTCAAACCTCGTCGCGCGCGGACTGCTGCCAGCATGTCGCTTTTACGCTTCCTCTGGGTAAACTTAATAATGATATTAGGTATAGATGAGGCGTTGGAAGTTGACTCACCAGTTACTCCAATTGAGCTATTGGTTATATTTGTGTTGAAGCGTTGAACTCGGTGAATATAATCGATGTCAGACATTTCGATGGGAAAATTAATCTTTTTCGCTATGTTGTGTGCGATGTTAATTAGATTTTCACCTTGAGTGTAGGGGATTCCTGAGATTTCCAGATTATTAATCCTACCCTGCTGCTCCTTGATACGTAACTGTTCAGATAATTTGGACACTATCTCCTGTAACTGTACGACATCATGAGACACGGTTTGTAGCTTGCTATTATTGACAGCATTTGTTGCCCGGAAATCACTCATATCCCTTTTTAGAATAGCTTGTTCTTCTGACAGTTTTTCAACTTTGCCGACGACAGTACTCAGTTCATCTTTAAATCCATTTATATCTTCGCGCAAGGCCTGCAGGGAACCAATTATGTGCTGATTTTGGGCTTCAAGGGTAGACCTTATACTATCCATTATTTTATTTTGGAACTCGAGTAGAACCTCCGAGTGATCGCAATAACATTCAGGTTGTTTACGTTTTCTTAACGTGACACCAACAATAGGATTATCACGTAATTTTGATAAATCTGGTTGTGAGCCAGTACACATCAACGGAGAGGCTGGGGGAGATCTTGTTACACTCATGATGCAGCTTCAAAACAATCTCCAGATACAGGTAAATTGTGGGTATCGGTGAAAAATATCCGGTGCCGACGAGCGTTCACAAGCTACGCCTCGACGAAGATAAAACAATTTGACTTCGCGGTCAACAAAGCTCAAAGCACAGTTAAATTACGTTTACAACCAAAAGGCAGGGGAATGTTATTATTTAATCAGAGTTCAAAATGCAAACTTCGATTGTCAGTTTAAAGATACTAAAACAAACGCGCGTCCGACCCTTTGATTATATAATGTCTAGATGGACTGTCAAGTGCGCGCAGACCCGTCAAAAAATTACAACCAAATTTGGTTGTTATGTAATTTCCCGCAATTCCCGCCAACCAGTACAGATCGTGCCGCTTTCGTGTCACTACGTTTTACGCGCTCTAAGGAATAACCACATAACAGCGATAAGATGACAGTATGTGCTTTTAAAGTGTGCCGGAATTATAAAGGAAGGCTAAAAAATACCAAACACATCACCTATCACCGTAGACAAGACACCAGAAACTTCATATTTATTTTAGTATTTTTTTATGATTACCAAATTGCGCCATATTTTATCAGTGTTGCCAGTTTCTGTTTCTTATTCTCCCATTTTTTGGGTAAATTTTTTGGTTTATCATTACGTTTATAAAATTTCGTTGATGTACATACTTCGAACGATCGCCTGTAATTAAAACTCATTCCTAATTAACGAGATGTGATCTTTCATTTCAAATTTCAAAATCCTAACTGCTCAAAATATTGTATTAACTTAGTTGATTTAATACTCCATTCAAACACACAAATCTAGTTCTTTTTTTAATTATTTAAAAAAGTAACTACTTAATAAAAATACACTTAAACTGAATAATACCACATAAGTACATAAAACTATTTTTTTTTTATTATTATAAATTAGTCTTTATTTAATGTGATTTATGGGAGAATTTGTAATAGCTGGTAACACACACTTGAAATTGTTGCCTCGTTTTTTTTTATGATTGTAGGGCGACGCTCCATCTAGACATTATATAATCAAAGGTCCGACCGTATAAGAGCTCACGAGTAGACTGATATATTTATTTATTGAATATACTTGATATACTTATTTATTTATTTATTGAATAATTTATGTACACACACAATAGTTTATAAAACAAAAGATATTACATATTTACAAATGATGTACAAAGGTACTGCTTATTTCTTAAGAAATTTCTGCCAGCAGACCCGCGAAAGGAGATGTCGTCAATATTGGCAGTCAGTGTGCGACTCAATTTATGAAAACTACAAATTATAAACATACATAAATATATAAATATAAATACACAAATACTACATACTTATAACGAATATATATATATAAATAAATAATATATAATAACTCAATTATAAGGAGAGATAATGCTCTTTGATACGTTTCTTAAAAATATAAAGAGATTTCGAATCACGGATGTCAGGCGGAAGCGAGTTCCAAAGTCTTACTGCGTGAACGGTAAAGGAGTAGGAATAAAAGTCAGTGGAGTGGGATTGGAAATGTAACAGGGATTTTATTTGCGTTCTGCAAGGGACGTTAGGAGGTCGGTTAAAAGTAAAGCGTTCACGCAGATAAGAGGGATACGTTGGATTGTACAGGACATTGTAAAGGAGGCATAAAATGCGAGTGTTCCGGTGAAGACGGATTGGGAGCCACTTGAGCTGCTTGCGAAGGTGAGATACGTGGTCATATTTGCGCAGGCCGAATATAAAACGAATGCACAAATTTTGCAAGCGCTAAAGTTTATTAAGGAGCTCCTCGGTAGCATCCAAATAGCAAGCATCAGCATAATCGATGATGGGTTGGATTACAGATAGGGCTAGAGAGATCTTTGTTTGTAGAGGTAGGAAGTGTTGAAGGGACTTAAGAGATAAAAAAATATAATTAAAAAAAAATTAAAAACACGCCTGCCATGTCAAAAAATATGAAAAAGTGAACTAAAAAATTAAAAACAAGTCAAATATTTGCAGTCGGGGGACGGTTACTTGGAACAATTCATTACAGGTCCCCCTACTGCAAATATTTGACTTGTTTTTAATTTTTTAGTTCACTTTTTAATATTTTATGACATGGCAGGCGTGTTTTTTATTTTTTTAATTATAGTTTTTTATTCATTACATGAAAATAAAGATACATTACGACCCTTATATTTATTAATCACGTGTCTAAAGGACATTATACATAAAATATATATTATCAGACAGTAGTTGAGACGTTAATTAGTTACTGCTGGGGTTATGTGCAAATTAATTACAAAAATATTTTACTATTTCATTTCTGATATTCTTCCCAAACATAAATGGAATAGAATAGTTCTTTATTTGCACAGAAAGTAGGTACAAGATACAGATGTTATGTTATAATGAGACCCTTATACAATCTACCATAAATTAGGCATGCAAAAAACACAAATTTGAAATTTAAGTCGCTTAATAAAAATTTGTACACCAGCAACAAAAGAATAACATACTTATATTATTATTTTTCAGGAATTAGTCACAAATTGAATAATAAGTTTAACAATGTCAGCAACATAACAATTTAATAGATGTGTCAAAAAATAAAGATAGTTGAAAGAAATTCAAATACAGTATTAGATTAATTACAGCATTAAAATAACAGATTAAATTACAAATAAAATGTCAAAGAATAAATTGAAATATATGTAGATGTCAGAATTAGATTAAATTTTATCACTCAAAAATTCGGAAACTGAATAATAACATTTAATAATTAATAACATAGTCAACTTCTTTTTAAAAAGGGTAATAGTCTGATTTTTTATTACATCTGGTATTTTGTTGAATATGACCGGACCCATGCCTAAAACACTTTTTCTTAACAGTGCAGTTTTATATCCACCAAAACGTAACATATTTTTATATTGTCTCCTTATTGGCCCCTTTCTACTTTCTGACACTGTATTAAAAAGATGCATATATAATTTAAAAAACACAGCTATTTCTAAAATGTAAAGCGATGGAAACGTTAGTAATTTTAGGGATTTAAATATAGGTTCACAGCTATCCGTGACTTTCATATTGCACATTGACGTTATACAGCGTTTTTGAG